>KB644888.1:0-53493 GCA_000347475.1 Penicillium paxilli ATCC 26601
TTATGTGAGTCTTGATTCTTAGTTGGATTGCGAAAGCCAATAGATGCAACAGACAAGGACATTCTTCATGACTCCCATCGTACCAGTATGCTGGAGTGATGTCAAGGTTAAAAAATTATTGAGGTGGGAAAGAGGGGCGAAGTTGGTACTGGAAAGGACTTTCGCTCAATACTGCCTTAGCTATTTTGAACAATTTTGTGAACCATTATCTTTAGTATTCTTGCTTTCAGGGCTGCATCTTGAATCTTCAGATCTTCTATTAGATTTAATCAACTTTTGCAATTGAAACATTATATGTCGCTGTCTCATGTATGTCATAAGCGAGTAAGACATCGGACAACTCGAAGCGAGTGAGACACTCCACAACATTCAGATTTCTTGTCCAACCCAAGGGCTTCTACTACGGCAGTGCATAGCCATCACTTTATCAAAATTAGTAATTCATACTATATGACCGCCTACTAGTTATACTAGTAAATATGCTTCCGTCTATATCTAATAGTGCAGTGTGACATACATTAGTGTATTCTGTTCTAACTAGAAGTTAGTCCAGTCCAAGTCCAGGTATCAAGTTTGAATACTTTCTAGGCTATACGTACTTTTTTCATTCTCGATCTAGTACTTTCGAAAACTAAAAGCTATAAGATGGATTCTAGAATTGGAATTACCAATAATAGCTAGTAGTATATACTTTATTTAGTAGTATACGTTGCTATATTAGCAACTGGGCATACTCGAGTAGTTACTTCAGTACCTACCGAGGTAGAGGGCTGCCAAGCACTTACGTAGGTATAATCCCGTTACCTAGTCCGAATACAAATTCTGTACTGTTTCAAGTCTCAGCCCTGGAGAATTCTTTCTTCTGCTAGCTAGGCAGACATTGATTATCTAATTTAAATTGCGAAGTGAAGGTTATGCACTGTCATAGCCTGCCAATGTTTCAAAAGCAAGGTCCAGTAGAACATCTACCCCAGATGTATCTAACCTCGGCGATTCTGAAGGATACATCTGCGACTCTCGCAAAACAATCCCGACATTAAGCCAATATTCAAGATAGCCGATAAAGCGATCTATTATGAACACACACTGCGATATGAGTGTTCTCAGGCCCTTCAAAAAAGGTGATACCGCCCCGCTGTCCCAAAGATACCTCCATGGGTCAAAGTAGGGCGACCTTTTGTACTGCTCGCTTCTGATGTGATTTAAATGAACTGATCGGTAATTCTGATACTTATCAGGCTGCCATAATGCCCCCTCGACTAGTTCGCGTGGCCCGTAGTGGGTTCCCTTGAATCTGTCACGTTCGATTGGACCGAGTTGAGTAGCCTCGGGGGAGGGATGTACCAAGGTTTGCCATGAAGATTTTTCTTTGTAACTGCATGGGCCTATACCCATCCATCTTGTCATCACAATAGCGATATTAGCGTCCAGCTCACATATTTCTATTTCTGCTTCCATATTGCAACTTCGGCAAAAATATGGAACAGAGATAGCAAAAAGCGGTTCGCCCGAGTCTTCATTATAAAGATAATTCATCAAGAAGGGTATAATGTGGTATAGATAGATATCACAGCATATCTTGAGGGTGAAGTCTCCCAGTGGGTGGTAGAACCTCTCTGTATCAATCCCTTGCGAATTCCACTTTTCTGTAAAGACAATAACATCCTGTACCCTAAAAAAAAAAGACTTAGAAGTGCATAGATTGAACGTATGTTTTCTGTTCGTGAGGATAGGAAGATAAGGTCCGGATGAATAGTAGCTGGCATTCCTGCACTCTTGAAGTTCCCAGAAGCAAGGTTCTTGGTGCAATAGCGGACTTGGGTCCGATCAAGCTAGTCAATGTTGAGTACATATCTGACACTGTTGAGAATACTAGTCCTTATAGAGAGTTTGAAGCGTGGTGCAAAACGCCTCTTCCGATTCTCGTTAGCACCATTGCCTGGTTCAAACCATTTCTCCCCACAAGGGAAGAGGTGAGGTAAAGCAGCAAAGTCTCTCCACCGAGTCATGTTATTTTGATAAAGAAAGAGGCAAATTTCACAAGCAAAAGATCTCTTAAAGTCCCGTTCTAACCGAGTTGTGGCCGATATGACATCCTTTTGTGTGTGAGGCAAACACTTCTTCTGCCCGAGTAAGAGAAAAAAGAATTGTTGATTACAGAAAGAGAAGCAAACTATATCAGAGTATTCAAGAAAATCGCATATTGACAATATCAACTCCGGGGGAAGCTTTGTAAGGTGACTAGTAAACGAGGGAATCCGCGGCTTTCTGTTCGCAGAGATATCCTATAAGATCGCTCAACCTTTCGGCATTTTCTTTCAAGTATTGGCCTATGTAGTAGCCAAACGGGCCACCCCAAAAATGGTTTGTCATATTGAAAATCAGATAATCAAGTGGTTACTGGCGTTGGAGTATTGGAAAATTGGAAGAATAATATTTCGTGCAATTAATGATGTTAACAGCGCAGTCGCCCATGGATTGTCCAACCATAAGTGCCGCCTGACGACTACTATTTTAGGACACGACTTTTCTAAATATGGACGTTGATATCGAACATCGTTCATTGTTAAAAGAGGTGGCTCGCTCAGATAGGTTGCGTTCTAAAGGGCTTGCTTGGAACAAATTTCCTCGTGGTAGTAACTTGTTAATAACCGCTATTAATTACCACTACTATTAAATACTATTACTGGCAAGATATACCACACTAATTCAATACTATGAAAAGCTTGAAGGTGCCGAGTGTAGTGGTATTTCCAGTAATACCGAATAGTTCAAGTTCCTGCTCTCCATCCACGGTTCCGAACGCGATAGTAAGAACCCGTCACCATCATATCATATTCTAACAACGATTTTGACATATCTTCCGATAAAGAAAAATACAACCTTTGGAAGAATCCAAAAAGCACTGAACATAAAGAAAAGAGAAGAAAAAAGAAAGCGTGAAAGCCAAACTTGAAAAGAAGCCTCAAGTATATGGGTTCGCCTTAGAGAAATCATCATTTCATTCAAGTTGTTCCCGTCCCTCCTTCTCAGTATTACCTAGGTATAGACTATAGTTACTTCCATCTCTAATGTATTCGAACTTGAAGTACAGTTGCACTAGCAACTCTACACTAGTGTACTCATGTTCTATTTCACCTCTACCAACTTACTATACAAAGGCAGCCCTACTAATGGGTTAATCTAGAGACGGTCTAAACTAGAAAATTTCGATTTGGACTCAACAATCCTTTTAATATTTGCCCTAACTAGACTAGTGGGGTGTTCAGATAGCAACTTCGGATACCCACTTACCAGTGCCCCTCAAGTTGTACGGAGTATTCCGTACAGTCATCTGCATCCCAACAAATGCCGAGGAACAATGGTTGTTCCGGCATGGCACGCCTAAAGGTCTGGGCGACGCCCCCCTTAATTCCATCCCTGTCATCAATCATTCAGTTGACAGCTCAATCTCGTTTACGTAGCCTATCACAGCTAGGCTTGGATCCGCTGCGGGGAGTCGTCATATTCTGCTAGGTTGTGTCGGTGGCTTCTCAATGAGAATTGATTCGCAAGGGCTGTCATTAATATGCTGGCTATTAATGAGGGCACCCTGAAGAATGGCTTCAAAAGGCAACGTGCCAAAGCCCCCAAAGTACGCACTGGGTGTATTACATGCAAGTTAGTGACGCTCCCAAAGTACATACTGGACTACAGTGTTCAATTGGACGCAATTGAGTGGTCACTCCTAGATGCACTACTTTACTGCTAATGGCACTGGGCATTGGTACTAATTGCGATGATCACACAGGGCACGGCGAGTAAAATGCGATGAGGCAAAGCCAAGCTGTAGTCAGTATGGAGTTCTACCATGGACCGTTTGAGACACGAGGCGTTTCCTTTTGAGTCTAATATAGCCCTAGATGTACGAAAGGCAACCGAAAATGCGGGGGATATCAATCGTTCGCGCCACTCCCGGTCACGACTCGGGCAATATTACCAAAAAATGTGGCTCCTGGTCCTCAGGTGGAGTTTTCTGCGGAGCAGCCGGCTTTGGAATTCTTCTTTGTGAAGACTGCCCCTCAATTGGCCGGCTTCTTCAGTCATGCTTTCTTCCAAGGCAGTGTATTACAACGCAGCTTCACGGAGCCTGCTATTCGTCAAGCTATTGGAGCCCTGGGTTACTTGCATGAGCGTGTTGCCAAAGCGAGACTTTCAGAACACGGTGAGCAATCGCTGACGAAATCCGGTGTTCATATCCAACTATACAATCGGTCGATTCGCTCAGTCATCAAAGCTTCATATGAACCTGACTCTTTACCATTGATTATCATGGTCAGCCTTCTCTTCGCCTGCTTCGAACTCCTTAACAGAAATCCAACTGCTGCCACGTCACATGTTAAGAGTGGTATTGATCTTCTACGATCATGGCGCGAGAAGGATGACCAGCAAATGACGCCCAGTGGAAAAAGAAAGCTGACAACTGAAGCGCGGTTCCTGGAGAAGGAGATTGCACCACTGTTGAGTATTTTCGATCTCAACTTAATGGGGCATGATAAAGAAAATCGCACTCAGTTTATGATGAACCCGATTGTCCCCGGGAGATTACGCTTGGCAACGCGGTTTGACAACTTAGATGAGGCCAAAGCTGCCCTTATAGACACTATTGCCGCAGCGATGGGGCACCCCGAAAGCAACAGCTTGAATAAAAGATGCAAAGATGACACCGACATCAAGCAATATCTATTTCCAAGCAATGGGATAGAAGCCATGGGTATATGGTGCATGGCAGTTGACGACTTGACGCTTCGCAATGGGTACTCCTGGGACAAGCGAGAGCAAAGATCTGCAAATGCGGTATACCTTACTAGAATTGACATGTATCTCTGCGGTCTTGTATATCAAGTTCAGACCGAGTGTGAGTGGGACAAGTATCGAGATGATTACGAAAAGGTAATTCGAATATGCGAAGAATCACTATCAGACTGCGAAGAATTGATGGATTACTTCACTCAAATGATAAGCATAGACAGTGGTTTGATGGTCGCTCTTCACTTTGGAGCTTGGAAATGTCGTTGGCCAAAAATACGCCAGCATTGTCTGGACCTCATTCTGCGGATTCCCAAACGCGAATGGGACTTTGAGGCAAAACACTTCTATCAGATCTTCACTCGGATCAAAGAAAAGGAAGAGCAGCATATACCTTCGCCTGCCGCAGACTCGACCATCGAAGAGGATTGCCTACTACCCCCTGAACATGTTCGGATTCATGATTTCCTGGTGAAACAACCGAAGTCTTTAGCAGGCTCCACTGACTATGAGGTGTCTTTCTGGACCAAGCCAGATGGCCCAGAAGGCGAATGGCACATTTCTACTGAGAGGATTACTTTAGAGTCCCCAAGAGCAGCTAATACGGTCATCCCTTCAAATCTGTTGCCCCGCAAGATACCTCTAGCCTAAGGTTCCAACGGCGAGGTTCTACCTCTCTCTTTTCTTCTCAAAAACATACACGTTTCATTTTTCTTAATGTCTTTGCTTGTCTTAGAGCCACATATAGCCAAAATTAGACTCCTTGTATATATTGCAGACTTAATGTCCTACTACTCATAACTCTAGTAGCTCCTACTAGTTTTCTTCTTAGACTGCCTCAGGCTGTGGTACTATATGACATCCATGGGTACTTGCGGCAGTTGACGTATACTTTATGGGCTTATAGCCCTGGAAGTATCAATGGCTAAAGTTCAAGTATAGTATGAGTCTTCGAAGTTAATATTTTTGATATGTTTGCTTCTCTTTCTTCAGATTTAGACAACCTTGGAATTCGCAATCCCTAATTCGAATATGTGGCATGGATCCCAATAATTTTTACATTTCATCATGATGGTTACTATTTTAATCAAATGCCCACTGGCAGCAACTTCAACTACAAAATACTTCAATTTTGATGTTTATTGGAAGCTGAGGAGTTTGAAATAATTTTTCGAAATAATGTAAGCTGTTTCCCTCTTCAAGTTCGTAGAGCCTCTTTTAAATCGCGGCAGCCCCATGTTATGTGCCAGATCCAAGTCTTCCAGTTTCAAGCATAAAGTAGAAGTATCTTTCCGGTTTCCATACAGTAAGGTAATTTCGCTGTCATATAAAACGAAAATAAAATACAAAAGGTCAAGTGATTTCGAAATTTCCCTGACCTTTGGCATTTTTCGCCATATTAGAAGAAATACACTCACCGCCTTCTAACATCACCATATGTTATTACCTGTCTCATACTTGTTTGATTACTTCTGTAATTTTTCGGTGACTAGAAGCTTCCAGGACAATATCTGCTTCATCTTGTGCAAGCAACAGGTTGAGGGAATGAAGTTGAAGATTGACATTTCCTTTAAATAGATAAGTAATCGACATAATTTGGATTGCAACGCACTGCTCGGTATCTTGAAATATGATTGAGATTGGAATCCCCTATTAGTAGATACTATTGTATGAATACCAACTTGACTCCAGGGCTACCTCATGGGATGTTGTTTGGACCACCTTCGTTTAAGTTACTACATAGAATTAGTACGTACTTTGTTGACAAATATTACTTACATCCATCTTCACTGAGGTCTAGGTAAGTATCTTCTCTCCGGTAGGGGGCTCTCTCTGTCCGCTATAATGCCTATTGCGATAGCTACTATGATACCTAATACGATGTCTACTATACCTAGGTAGATATAAGTAGGCCGTAGTAGTAGAAGCTTAATTAATTCGTATAAGCACGATACATACCCGCCTTGGCCAGGAAAGACAGACTGTCCTACTAATAGTACAAAGGCTGGTCCAAATAACATCCCTCATTTTCTTTATTAGTAGACTGAACCCCCCCAAATTCAGCATGACATCGCCAGTATGTGATACCACGTCTGTTCAAGTCGGTTATCAAAATGTATTTACTTCCCGCGAGGTTGCATTGGATTTATTTTCGTCTAGTCAAACGCATACATACACCCCCTGTCTTCTCTATATTGTAAATTCCGTCCATAATCAGAGTCATTTTTGGGATACTGTTGCTCAGCAATCTATCCAATCTCTGGTCAACGTCTTTGAAATTTTCTCCCGCGAGTGGAACGGCCTCTATGCGGTGTCGCTGGAGCAGTTTCAGCATCACGGCAACAAATTCGACCTGGCCCATCTTCTGCCCTGGACAAATACGAGGGCCGTGACCCCAAGGGAGAAAACACCCTTTCGGCGGTTGAAATATTCGGTATGCCGATCCGACAGGATTGATCCAGCGAGAAGGACGAAACGCTTTCTCATCGTTGCCTATTTCCTCCTCGGCGTCAACCCAAGATGGATCCGAGCAACGGTTGATATCAGGCCAAATCTCAGGGTCAAGATGTATTGCGATATGGTTTATAATCACATTCGAGTTTGCCGGAAGACGTATTATGCCTTGGTTTGTGTTTATTTCTTGACGTGTCTCATTTGTCCTGAGAACGTGAACCACAGGCGTGTAGAGCCGGAGTGTTTCTAGCATGACTGATAAGAGACGTGATGCATGCGGAAAGACTGCAGAATACTCTGGAGTCTCTGAGACGCTCGTCGGCATCAGGGCGTCTATTTCTTCAAAAAGCCATTCCTGCCATCTAGGATACCTAGCAAGCATAATTATGGCGTAGGATAGTGTGTTTGCAGTTGTTTCAAATCCCGCTGCTGTAAAAAGAAAGAGGTTGCCATTCAACTCCTCCTTGCTGAGAGAATTCGCCTCGTTCGTTTGCTCTTCTGTTGCTTGCAGGAGGTGGCTCATTATATTGCTTTTTTCTGCCTTCAAACCCTTGCCTGAGATCCTTTGACGCTCTTTATTGAGCATGATCTCAGTGTGCATGGGGAACTCATGTTTTGCAATTCCTAGTTGTTTCAACGTCTCATACCCAGGAAGCCAAAATGGCCAATTCAATAGTATGTTTGTCGGAATTACTATTGGCCCAGTGACAGACTCCATGACAACCTTGCAAGCCTCGATATAGGTCATTTTAAATCCCGGATTAGGGTTTTCCTTGTCATCTTTCTTCCATGGCGCCTCTACACCCATGCCAGCTTCACTGAGAACATGGATTGTGATTTGCTTAATCATATCAAAAATCTTTGTGGATTCCACAGATTGAATTTCCTCGCCATTTTCAATCAGCAGAAGTTCTTCCAACATTCCCATAGTTTGGCATATTGTTGCATCAAAAATGGTCTTCGAAATGCGTTCATTGATCACTTTGGCAACGACCTTCCGCTGCTTCGCCCATCTCTCGCCATTGGTTGTAAGAACATTATGACCGAATTGACCCAAAAGTAGTCCAGTAAGTGCCGGCATCTTGAAATCGTCTGTTCGTTTCAGGACTTCTGTAGCGACAATTGGATCGGCAGTCCAAAGCTCCAAGGGCCCACAGCTGGCGATCAAGAACGACTTCAACTGATTGCCATGTGGGGCTGCATATTCATCGAATGGGCGACGTTTCTCGTAAAACTCCCAGCCATATATCGTCAGCGTCAGGCGGTTCCATATTCGTGTTGGAAGTACTCTCTTAAGCCACGGGCGCAATGGGACGGCTAGCAATAGCCAAATTATGTTACTTGGATCAAGCGGATAAATCAAAAAGGGCAAGCCGATTGATTTAGCAGCGCGAATATTTCGAGTCAGCCGCCACGCGATGTTCGTGATGAATAGAATCACCAGCGTGTTGAGCATTGTGAAGCTGAAATCCATTGTTCTGATTTGACCAAGTATAGAATCTCAGGTCAGCGCGCTAGCGCAAATTGTGTAAGAAAACAGTTCACTTGCTCTTCAGGGACTTCGAGCTGAAAGATAGGAATTATAGCCGGCGCACAGTATCAGGCCAGATTCAGTGATACATAACTATTCGAACGACCATAAGATGACATGTAGTAATTTGCGCCCCCGGCCCCACGACAGTATCCTCGGCCTCTACTCAGCATTGACAGCACTTCCTGGGCGTATCTAGGCAGGCCTGTGGAAGTATTTACGTATTGCTTGGAAGAGATATTTTACTAGTACCTAGGTAATGGCCTGTATCAAAACCTGCAGAAGTGGATCTTACTTACATGTTAACTCGGACCTGATCTCTGCATCAAGGACCTTTCGTGCGCGCCTGTAACAAAAAATGGCCCGATCCACCTGTTATGCCCACTATTTTATAAGTAGCTGCGGCTAGTGGGGCCGTGAATTCGGTCTTGATACACAGTGTAACAATAGAGGCCAAGTCTGCACAGGGAAACAAACGGCTGAATCGATGACCTATCAAATGATGTTGGTTTACTATAGGCTGGATACCAGGCTTCAGGCTAGCCTCGAAAGAGGGCAGTGCATCGATGAAATTGCCTTTCTGAGTTCTCGAACCATGGCATTGTCTTTGCAGGTATTCCCTTGTCGCCAAGCACTATCTACTGTATTGTGGCGTGCTGACATTTCTGCAAACATGTGATTGAAGAGTAATCGAACGTATGCAGAAAAGCTAAGTTCTGAGGTATTTTTCGTAGGTGAATGATGGTATACACTTGTATAAGGCTTCATTTATCTTTACTAATTTTATCATAATGACACCGAAAACGTGGAGCCCGACATAGACTGGGCTCAACCTAACCTCTATCATGACTGTTGTAATTTTACCAACCGGGCTTCACATTATCAAACAAGAGTCTCACGCCTTGTACTCCATCTCGGCGCCTCAGAAAAATGGTTGGATCTTGACTTAGGGCCGGAAGTCCCAACATGGTATCTTTCCGCATGGGTATCACACCCTGCGCGAGACCTTCACCAGGTGTAGGGATGAAATCAAAGGCCAGGAGAGACTTTGCCAAAATACCAAGTGTCAAATTGAGAGCGAGGTATCTCCCTGGACATTGGTGCATACCAGGGAGACCGAATACGTTGAGATGCTTGACCAGGTCTTGGTTGATCTCCCCGTCGTCTCGCAGGAACCGACTGGGTCGGAATAACTCCGTGTCTTCGCCCCAGATCTCCTTGTTGAAATTGTGCAAGTGAATTGGCGTCAGAACTATTGATCCCTTCTTCAGATGATACTTTTTGCTAAAAATACTATCCTCATACACTCCGCGCGCGACCGGAGAATCCCCGTACGTGCGCAAAAGCTCGTACCAAGTTGCCCCGAGCAGTGGACAGGAACGCCGAATAGCGTCGACATCAATAACCAGAGTTGGAGATGAATCATCAACAATACTGTGAAGCTCATGGAGGAGGGCCTTCAAAAGTTCTGGTTTAGCCAATATCTCACACAATGTCCAAACAATGATATTGATGACATTTGACATCAGCCCAACTATAGCAGTTAGATGACAGTCAGTGAACCCCTCGCGAGGAATTTCGAGAGACTCATAGAGTGAATCGAGCTGTGCAAAGAGTGTCTTTTCTTGCTTTTCTTTCTTCCCGTAGCTATGATTCTTTACGCATTGATCGATCTTCGCACGAACTGACCTTCGCGCTGAACGAATCTCAGACGAGACTAGCCACGGAATCGGATTGCGCAAAGTCTCAAGATTTTGAATAAAAACTCTGCAGATGAGATCAGCCTTTGGGTGTTATAAGCATGGGTTCAGGAATCATGTGCGTACCTAAGCTCTTCGCGGAATTCCTTTTCTTCAAAAGGCCCTTCCTCGCCCCAAAACACTCTCCCTAGCGACTGCGCTAGGAAATCAAAGGTCCAGGACCCAAGACCGAATTTTATTTCTGTGCCATCTCTTGGGATATTCTCATCCCAGTATTTGTCAATTGCCTGATCCACTTGAATGGCATATTTGCGAAGGTTTTCGAGGTTTCTGAGTTCGCCGTTGAACAACTTCGACAAACTTCGCTTGAAAACGCCAGTATCAGGATCACTGAGAAATTTCTGACTTGCTGGTAAAAGCCCCATGGAAGGGCCCACAGCAACACGAAAAACAGTCATTAGGCTTAGGTGGCGTAAACTGGTGAAGCTTTTGATGCTAGCCGAATCCAGCGGGTGAACTAAGTGCATGTCCATCCCAGGGAGTTTCACGGTTTTGATTGGCGAGCGTTGAGTTGCGCTGTGAAACAGTGTTAGCATGAGTGACCACAAGGCATATTTCATCAGAGAGGAAGTGATATCTAGTAGGTACCATAATGATGAAATGTATGGATTGGAACCTTTTGTTGCAATTCCATAAATATGGCTTGCAAAGGGAATCCACGAGGGGAACACAGGTGGGGGTGAGCATGCATCTTCTGTTTTCTTTGGCGATAGTTTATGAGTAATTGCAGTGTATAAAAGCCACACAATCATAAAGCCCAGTGCAATAGTTTGAAGCATGATGCCCGTATAACCTTCGACAGGATGATCTTGCGACTTCAACTTGCTTTTTTACAGCTGTCACTTTTCGACCCCAAACTGTTCAGCTGGGATATGAAAAGAACTTCGGCGACCTGTAGGGGTGAATTTTGGACGCCCTAAGTTATGGATGGCTTGTTTGAGAGAATTGCAGGGCTGTGTAAAGTCCCATGAATCTGGACGAGACGCCAAGGGTGTTTTGTAAACACACGTAAGCCCCAATAGCTGCTGAATGGCTGCCCAACGCGTATTACAATACAGAACAAATGCAGATAATATTATAGACATGCACGCCCTATTTCCGTTGAAGAAACGCTAATTGGACTTCTAGATTATTCACGCCGCTAGTTCGAATGACTCTTAACAGGCTTGACCCACTATATGGACTTTCTCCTCATACTCCTGACAGGCTAACTCGAATGTATGAGACATTTCCGCTTTCGATGATCAATATAATTGCTCGATTTTCCATTGATCAGGAATAATACTCCATAACCACACGTACGATAGTATCCTATCTTCTTCCATGCACATGCTAGGTACTACTATCTGACAAATGGCTATTAATACTTTCTTTGGCCAGAACCATGCCTGTTGAGCAGTTTGCACTTGGCTCTCTTGCAGTAGCCTTGCACTATAGCCGCACGCTAGATATTATAGAGTATATGGGAGCGAATTTACTATGCAAGTTCGTCCACGGGTACACCCTCCAACGGCTAATCATATTTACCGTACGAGAATTCAGATCTTGACTGCCTCGAAGTATTATTTTTGGCCATATGCTATACGGCCCCCATGTAGTAGACACAGTGCCAATGCCCCCTCTATCCTGCCTTGTATGGAGTTTCCAGAAGTAGTGATGACTGAAATGATGTCTTGGAGGCGGGGTCTGTATGGATGTCCTGAAATTTTGAAGATTAAATAAATAGTATCTGTTTCTCTGCCCATAATCCCTCCCAAGACTTGGCTTATGCGTTGTTGTATGAAACCTAACCAGCACAATGGCTTTTCAACTACTTTGTCTATCTATACTTGCAGCAGCGGCATTTTTGGGATCATGTCGTATATTATACAACATCTTCTTTCATCCATTACGAAAGTTCCCTGGGCCATTGATGGCCGGGGCTACATCGGGTTGGAAGGCTTACAAGGAGGTTATCAAACAAGAGACGCTGGCCCAGGAGCTCTTCGATCTACACGCAAAATACGGTGAGACATAGTATTCGGAAAGAGCCTTATTCAAGATTCTTGTCTCATAATTTTAATATCTCCAGGTGATATTGTTCGCATCGCACCAAACGAGGTAGGTTGTCTGTTCCTCTCTTTCTGCAAAACTCCGGTATCGCTGACATTTGCTCTTCCCGAATAGCTTCATTTCGGCAGTCCATCCGCATTCCACGACATCTACAACAGCAGCAAGAGATGGGACAAAGATCCAGGTCTTTATCGAACTCCCGGTGTCACAACCGGATCCTTCGTGTTTCTCAAATATGCCCAAGCAAAGGAGCGACGCGAGGTTCTTCTTCCAATTTTCTCCAAGAAGGCAATCACAAGTCTAGAGCATCTAGTCTGGCGAAATGTGAGTAGACTTCCGCTTTTTTCTTTCTCTGAAATATACAAAACTATGATTAGAAGCGAGACTAACTCTCACTTCTCAAATACAGGCAACTCGCCTCGCCTCTTCAATCACCCGAACCAACGCAACAAAAAGCTCCATCGACCTCCTCTATGCCTTCCGATCCTATACCCTCGACACAATCATGTGCTTCACATTCGGAAACTGCGTGAATGCCATCGATGCGCCAGCATTCAGTGACCCTCTCATTCTAGCCATGGACGCCAGTCTACGCATGTTACCCCTCTTGAAGAACTTCCCTATAGTCCGGGATCTCGTCTTCGCCGTGCCTCCGGCTCTAGTCATGCGACTTGTTCCAGACGCTAAACGACTCGCTCCACGCCTGTACCAAGTCCGCGACCTCATTCAAAAACAGCTACAAGTTGTGCTGAATTGTCCCGGCAAGCTTGACGAAGTCCCTCACCAAACCCTCTTCCACCGCATGCTTGATCCTCAAGCTTATCGAAAGAAGGAGGTCCCGGATTTGACGGCTCTACACGATGAGGGATTCACGCTTATCTTTGCGGGTGCGAATACAGTAGCCGACACACTCTTGATGGGTCACTGGCACACGATGCAGAATGCTCTCTTACTCAAGATGCTCAGAAGCGAGATTATGACTGTTTGGCCTGATATTGAGAAGCAGCCTTCACTGGCTGATCTTGAGAGTTTGCCACTACTCACTGCCACAATCAAAGAGTCTCTGCGCTTTATCCCGTCAGGTGTATCATTAACACGCGTTGTTCCGTCAACTGGGGCTGTTATTTCGGGCCAGCAGATCCCCGGCGGAGCCACCGTCGGCATGGCTATCTTGCACGTCCACCAATCCGCTGAAATCTGGGGTGAAGATGCGCTTGATTTCAGACCGGAAAGGTGGCTGGAGGGCAGTAAAGCGGAAGTTCAAGCAGGAGACGGTGATCATGACAACTTGAAGGCCGTCTCCAACTTGAAATCTCACAAGAGTGACCTAGATCACTGGCTTGTGCCATTCAGTCGAGGTCCACGAATGTGTTTCGGCATGAATCTGGCTTGGGCGGAGATGTATATTGCTTTTGCGACGATGATTCGAAACTTCGATATGACTATTGATGGAACGACGCCTGAGGATATGCAATGGCGGGAGTGCATTGCTGCTTATTATCCTAAGAGACATTTGCATGCATGGTGCCGTCCTACTAAGACCTAGACGGTCGGACTCCGATGTAGTGTTATAGAGCGCGGGGATTTGGAAGACTTGGGGGTGATACACATAGAGCCTTGGAAGTTGTGCTTTAATGAACATTTTTGAATTATTGGATTATTTTAAATCTGAGTTGATATAATTAGGTCAGGATCTCATGACAATCGCATTTAGCGTTTTCGATCAATTCTATCAACATTAACTTGAAGTAAATGATAGTATTTGTAGAATTGGAAAAGATGCATTACCTGACACCGCATGGGTCTAACATCTGAAAAGTGTACTTTGCTGAATTGACATGTCTCAATAAATTAAAATCCGTTATTGACATATGTCGAGAATAAGTTCGCGAGGGCCTCATAATCGAAGCGAATTTCGTAAAAGAGGCAAAAATGGACTGTGGAGACCACTTTGCATGTTCGAGCACCATCTAGATGATGTACTGCAAAACTGTCAGCGAAATTTCCCTTCTACGCCATTAATCGGGACACTTACTGGGATGAAAAGGTAAGGAACCTCCTTCTCATAGCGCTTCCAGGCCTCGCCGTATTTTCTACGGCATCGGTTGATATCCCGGTTGGTGCGGTGGATGATCATCACCATGAAGAAGATGAAATAGAACCAGGGGAATGGGCTCCTGTGAATAGAACGTCAGTTTTGAAACTCGTGGACTTGACTGAATCGGATGTTCTTACTTGAACCCGGTAATTAGTCCCCATGACATCGAGAAGAACATGTCGGGCACGTAGTTCGGCTTTCGGATAATCGCGAACCAGCCATCAACCATGATATGATCACCAGCGTCAGTTTGAATCGTCTTGGGATTCTCGATAGCTTGCCATGGGACCTGGGGGAACGTGTTTCGCTTGATAAGCTGGCCTTTTTCCTGGTGACGGAATGCGTTCTTCTGGCCATTGGCACTGTCCCACATCCAGTAGAAGAAGAGATACATAGCGGCAAAGACTGCCAGGGCGAATCGGTTCCATTGGTACTCAGATGGGTGGTGGTTTGCCAAGTAAAGAGCACAATGGCAGTAGGTGAAGGGCACACCGGCCATGTTCCAGAAGGTGAGCAAGAATCCGAGCTTCTCGAAATACATGTCCCTTTTCCAATGTTAGTCAGACTAATAACAGCATTGAAATCTTCTGAATATTGACTTACCAGCTTGTGATGATCATTTGTTCAGCCTTAGCGCAAGCGTTGGTGTAAAGGTAATGCGCTCCAGCTAGGAAAACAACCTCCGCAGAGACGTAGCCATAGGTCTCGTACTGGCGAGCTGCGACGGAGCAAGTAATAAGGAACAAGATGAACCACGGGATTCTGACCTCATAGAACATCTTGAAGTCCAAAATACCAATACGGGGATTCAACTCAGCACCCATGAAGAAATCATAGATGGGCGAGCCCGACAATCTGTGAGTGCGTCCGCGCACAATAGCCTGGAAATACACAATAAAGCTGTTCAGGAATCCAGACAAGATTGAGACGGTCATAATGGGACCGAATTCATCAATCAATGTGTACAGCGGAAACACGCCGGTAAAATGCAAGGCAGCAGCAATTGCAAGCGTCGCATAGAAACTGCAGTACGCGGAGCAGTAGTAAGGAAGACGCTTCCCATTTTCATGTCGAAGAGGACGACCAAAGTTGGAGACACCAGGCATGTAGCAGTACATCAATGCTTCCATGATGAAGAAGACCCAGTAGATTGCCCATGCCTTAGCGGTGGGATAGGCACCCTCATAGACCAATTGACACAGGTGACGGCCAAAATCGGCCCAAGACTGGTTGGACTCGGGCAGAGGAAGCATGCCATCATAGTAGGTTGCTCCAATCCACATGTACCACATCAAGAGGGGGAAACCAGTCATCAATGCCAGAGCACCAAGTGAGCCTCCGAACTCGAACTCATCGGAGGCACCATCAGTGAACTTAGGGTCAGTTTTGGTGCCATTCTCCTTGATGGCTGCCTTGACAGGTGGAACCGCAACAGCAGTAGCTCTCTGTGAGACGGCCATTGCGTCGCAATTGGGATGAATTGGAAAAGAAAATCACAAGATTTCGAAGAGATTTGATTGTTTTCACTAGGAAGAGCTCAGGGGCGAGATGATCATCATGTGACTGTGCATGCAGGGTTGCGTTGAAAATGAGATGAAGAACGGAAAATAAAAATAAAAAACAATACCAAAATACTTGAACAAATTTACAAAGCAGATTCAGGTAATCTATCTTGGCAATGAGAGTGCATGTAACCGTTGAATGGCAGGCCAAATGAGCAAAACTCCCCGTTCCAAGGCCACCTTTCGTAGAAACCCCCCAATTGGAACGGCCAAGAAAGTAATCCACTACGATGCAGCAGAAAGTCAGCAGTAAATATGTACGAGGTAATTTACACTAGTCTCACCACTATTCAACTTGTTACACTTGGTATTTGGCCCCCTGATCCACTTCTGCAACAGCGTAATTTGAAACCCGACCAATGAAGTGAGAAGATCTCAAATCTTGCTTATTCTAGGTTGCGCCGCGGGACTTTTTTCTTTGTCTCCAAATGAGGCGGCCCCTTGGAATGCGAACGATGTGAAGGGACAATAATACGGGTCTAACCGAGATAGGATCAGCCACATGAAGCATTTCGTCTGATTTTTTTGGTCATTTTGTGCAGTTTTTGACGGACTGGCACGGGTCCCCTTTCAATGGGAAGATTATGACTTTAAACCTATATTTTGAAGCAGCACAGCACACTCATCTAAAGCTATTGCTCCGTGATAGATACTAATTCAAAGTTGCTAAGGTTAGTGACCTGCGGCAGATCAACCATTGGCGTGGTGGGGTCCCGATGTAAATCCTCGAGCTTTCCCGAGCTTTTCAGCCTCATTGTGAAATCCAGGGACGAGGGCTATGACATATATGATATTAGCATTTCGACAATCCTGGAGGCGTCGAGAGTGCTTTGAAATTGAATCAAGGCAATATCAAACATAGTATAGTACTGTATGCTATCTTTATCTGCTCACAACTTGAAAGTCCATGTTGGAGCGAGGAAAACTCGGATCATTGGGATAAGAAGTCCACTGGTCTTACGACACTAGATCTATTATTGTGAACTTCAATTTAAAAGACATATCCAGGTATGGATGTGACGATCTCATGGCATGTTAGCACTTCAGAAACATCTCAGCTTCAGGATGTCCTTTTCAGCACACCATAATTTATTTTACATAGTATGCACCTAGTACCTAGTGGTACAGCAAATTGATATAAGCAAACCTTGGGACCAAATGTAACTTGAACTGGAAGCTCGTCCTCCAGTGCGCTTGGAGCCCGCGGGTGCTGGTTCATTGGGAACCCAGCAACCCAGACAGACCATAGCGACATGGTCCCCAGCCCTGCCGCTTGACTGGAATTCGATTTTGGCAGGCAGTCTTGCGGTAGGCTCCTACTTCTTTCAAGAGCAATGCAAGGACAGGTTCTGTATAAAACATAAATTGATTGGGGCCATACATGTGGGAGACCTCAATGCAGACTTCCAAGGTTGCTTGAATAGTACTATGTTCGTGCTCTTCCGAACATAACGACTACTATCCCCAGTGCAATCGCCTAGCTCCAGCTGTGAGAAACAGTTGGAAGCACCAGATCGAAAGAGGTTTAACATCTTAGAAACCTTAATACAGGCTTGCTTGAAAAAATGCTTAAAAGTGCTCGGGCTTTCCCGATCATTGCGATTTTTCCCGTTGCAATCCCTTGGCTCGAGAGGCAAGAAACGGAAGCATCAACATTATCGAAAGAGGTTTGATAACTTGGGAATCAGAATATAGACTCGCTTAAAGTGCTCCCCTTCTTCAGACTGTCCCCGGTACAACCGCTCGACTTGAGGTGTTCGAGGCAGAACTATCAACCTCATCGAAGGAGACTTGGCATGACGGAACAAAACTATGACCGGAAGTGACCAGGCAAAGGATGGGATTTGCTTCAATAAGTTGAGTCGATAAAATTTCCTTTCCCTCAAAGAGACATTCGTAGATCTTGCGGTTCCGAGCATTTGAAAGGTGAGAATGTAGCAATTTGGCGGCAATGCTACTGCTGAGCAAGCCTTGTACGGGAGCCAGGGTCAAGGTGGATGCAACCCTCCGGGGCTTCAATTTACTATGTACGAAGAAGCTGATTTCAGCCGCTAGTAGTTAATGATGGTTATGTCGCAATGCCCTCTGGCATTTTCTATTCCTCTTGTTATGGCCTTATTCTTTTGGTGAACGATGACAGGGAGTTCCGGGCTTGCGCCAGACCCGCGATCGACCGAAGCGAGAATGTCATCGAATTCCATGGTGGGATTTGAGTGTGTCTGGAGGCTTTGAAGTGAGTTCAAGTTCAAGCTATAGAGAGGGGCGCGACGCGAAAATTGCGCAGGGCGGAGATGGCGATGGGTCGAACCCTAACTTGGATTACATTGAAATGGTTATATTTGAAAACTGGCTCGTGGGTGGAATAGACCTGAAATGCGGGTGGATGATTTACTTTGAGCTGAGTTGACGGAAGCTCATCCTCCTCGAACTCTGCAATCAGTCTTCAAATATACATGGAAAGGCGGATGCAGTGGTAGAAGCACCTGTATCTCTGTCAGTCTGGCTGCGGCGAACGATCTGCACATAGTAGGACTGACGTACGGTGAATGAACGACGCGTAGTAAGAGTTTAGGAGACACAAAGGCAGATAATACAGCAAAGGATTCTCCCTGTCTCAGCCCGGTCGAGGAGAACGATCTGCGTATAATTGACGTGCAGTGGGATGGAAAAGCAGATATAGTAGAAGAGGACCGAACAAGACGAACAATCTGCGCATATGACTGGTGTGCAGTGAAAATTCAAGACATAGAATGGCGGATAGAGTGTTCGAAGCTCGCAATATCTCTCTCAGTCTGGTCACGGCGAACAATTTGCGTATACAACGTGCAGTGAACTTGAAGGTTCCAAGAAGGCATATAGAGGCAGATATAGCGATACAGACTCCTCCATCTCTCTCATTCTAGCCGGGTCAATTATTGCGCATATTGAAAACTTGAGACATGAAAAGACGGATGGATAATTTACTTCAACGAGTTGAGTGGATGAAAGGTCATCTTCCTCGAATTTCTGCGCGGTGCTTTTGAACCAGCCGGTCATGAAGAGATCGTGGCATCCGCTCATTGTATCGTAAAATCTGGAAGACATAGAGGTCGAATTGCCAAGGGGACCCGAATGCAGGCCATTCGCGTTCGTTGACACAAGTGGAATGATTGCAGTAGTGGGGATTTTGTCCACCCCGTTCTGTCTCGAAAAAGAAGATCGTATCTCCGGTCCTGAGATTGATGTTGCCGGAATCAGTGGTGAATCTACCTTGGGCCATACTCAAGGGATGTCAAATGTGACACTAGACCCTGCAAATCGTCATGTCACACTAGAAGCGGAAACTTGAACTAGACTGCGGGTATACGCTACAGATTGAAATGGAGCAAGCGCGTCTCAGGCATTTTGGGCACATGATCCTTGGAGCCATTAGAAAGGGGTCATAAGGAAGACTTTGCCGGAGAGAAAGTTGGGCAGGCGTTGAATACTCAGATTCCGAATGTTAATTACGACGCTTGACAGCCAGCCTGAGAGACCCTTTTCTTGGCTGTTTCTTGGGATCCATGGATGGTAGAATGGGAATGATGTAGTTCGTACAAGTGAATGAATAGGGCCGAATACAACATTGCTCGAGCGGGCGAAGAAGTGAGAAGTGAGAAGTGAGAAGTGAGAAGCGAGAAGTGAGAAGTGAGGAAGAAAAGAGTAGAAGGAAAGAAAAAAAGTGAAAAAGTGCAGGATGTCAGATTAGAATCAGGCAGGAACATGAGTAAGCCTGGTGAGCAGTGACTCTGTAATATACTAACTGTATACACATATGAAATTGAACGTCTTAACTATAACTATAACTGTTGATATAGTATTTCATTACTTCAATTACAAGCAGTTATACGAGTAATTGATTGAATATTGAATACAGTATAGGGGAGATCACGCCTTTGATCCACGAGGGTGTGTACTATGTCATAATGAAAGGCGAGTCTATAGCGTTGAGATTTCAGAAAATGGAATGGATTCTTCATCCAGATTCATGACCGTTGTTACTATTGGATGCGAAGGTTCTACGAGAGTCGAACTTGAATCTAGACTCAGAAAGGGACTCGGATAAGTTACTATGAATTTGGTTTCCAAGATGAATCAAATTACGAGAACTGTGAGATCCAATCATATCGTCACTTCCTTGAAATAGCATCAAACCTTTTTGGCAGAAGAATTCGAGACCATTAGTAGTAGAAGTATACGCCATCTGAGTAAAAAGGCGATTAAATAGTATCATCTCAATTGGGCAATCAGCCGACCCCGTCCATCCCAGCTCAAATCTCCGCGGAAGCAAATGCCAGCTGTGCAGCGGACATAATTGGGCTATCCCACTTAAACTCACCTTAAAGGGTTTAAATCGTGGGTCGAGAATGTCCGTGGCGCATATAACCTTTCTATACTCCGTACACTGTATTCGATTTATCTTTCGATGATAATCTTCAAAAATATGGTTGAAAGGGACAATTAACTTCCAAGCACGATAAAGACTCGGCATCGACTTGGCTATGACTTGGCTACCACTTGGCTGAGAAATGTGGCTTGGAACGGCTTGGAGAAGCTTTGTTGCCAATTTCACGGCATCCATGGCACTGCAGCCAAGAAAGTCAAGGAATTGGATATTTGTCGTGAATTGAGAGCGGTCGAGCTATCAAAACCAGATATTAGCAGGTAAACTAGACATGTGTATACCCGACACCTTCGCAGGGGAAGTCTGAGCGACTATCCTAATGTCATTTCCCCTCCAACCCATTCATACCATGCAGTTGTCTCCACAACACTGGCTATTTTACCCGTAGCACTCCTCCCCGCATCCAACTCGGGCTCCAGTCTGGGGGCCGGCATCTGAAAAATGTACCGGACAGCACAGACGGCCTCTGGAATCGAATCCTGTCGGTCAACATCCGAAAGCATACTTGAGCCACCCCAACTCAGATGATAAAGCAAGACAAACGACAGGATCAGACACTCCGCGCCAAGCTTCGCCCCCGGCCCGCCGAGTCTCGGACAAAAGGTTATTTGACCGGCCTTGCACTCCTGATAGAGCCTCGTAGCCGGCCATGCTTGTCCTACCTGTGTGTGTTTCCTCACTAGTCAGTGAACTAGTCTTTTTACCGAGCAAGCGTGTTTTTCTTCCCCGGTATACATTTTCCTAGTTATAGTCCGGCGGCATTTGTGCGGTATCTTCGTTGCCGATTCGCGAAAATAGCGCTAATTCGGCAAGGAATGTTCCTGCGATAGGCCGAGGTAGACCTAGCCGGGGGATTCCAGTATCTTAGGGCCGATAGATAATCGGGCGGCACGAGGACCTGACATTCTCTCTCGCTCGTGTTCTCGCTCCGTTGACGGAGACGGTACACGGAGACGGGTGTGGGTCGCGGGGTGCTGGGGAGAAATTTCCCCCTCTCCACTTTCCCCAGTCTGGGCGGATCGGCGGAGTAAGTCAGGCCCGGGTAAACCGCAAATGTAGAGTAGTTTTGAAGGGGCTAGACGGGAAGATATGCGTGGGAGGACTTGCTAGACTCGGCGAATTTTCTTTGCTTGTGCGGATTCCCCGGATGTTCTCCGGATGTGACATCGGATCGGAGGGGAAGGGGAAGAGGAGAGATTTAGTTGGTAACTTCCCCAGAGTTCCAACTTCCAAAGTCGGGATGAAATGCGGAGAGGAAAGTTTTTGGCTTGGAATGTTCAGTTAAAGCGGGAAGGGCGTAAATGAAATGAAATGATGGATCGACACGGTGATAGTAGCCAATCTGGAGACAGATAGACAGTTGGTCAGTTCAAGGATCCAACAGCGCGTCACTGAACAAACATGGTACAGGAAGATACGATCACAACCAGGGCCTGAAGTCAAGCAAGTGCCATATGGTTGTGTCAAAGCTAGAGTAGAGTATCTCTGGAAGATGCTCCACCATTTACCCTCCACCGTCAAGATCGGCAAGCCAACCCTTGGTTGCGCGCCTTTCATTCGCGCCTGGTCACCCCTCCAAAGGATGCTGACTCTGACTCGCGTACGCCAGACGAATAAGATGAAGCGGGGTCGGGATCCAGAGTTTTAGTATATTGTGAATTGCTCTGGTGATATGATGCTGGTGGGTGGTAGTGTAGTACTGTAGACTCTAGAGTTTAGAGTGTAGAAGAGAGGAGGTGAGTGACAAAAGAAAGAAAGCCGAATTACCGTATTTAACCCCGACCTCCTCTCTCTTCCTCTTCCTCTTCCTCTCTTCCTCCCCTTCTTCTTCTCCCTCCTTCTCTACACTCCTACTTTTGGCCCCCACCAGATTATTTCTGGTCTTCGGCACCATGGCAAATGTACAGGAGCATTCGTCCGTGCCATCGGACTCGCCAGACATCGAGGAGAATATGAGTATTGGACGCTACATTGCGACGCGCATTCCCACTCTCGTTCCTCCTATGAGGCCAGCACCAAATCCTTTCAAGGCGCTGACACTATTAAATCGTCAACAATGGCTTTTCTTCGCGGTATGTACTTGCATGAAAAAAAGAAAAAGAGAAGAAACAGAAAAAACAAGACGTGGTTTTCCTTGTCCAATATCAAACACAATCACTCTCTTCACTTCCAAACCTCCATATCAGTCCTCAAAAAAAAAAAAAAGCAAAACTAACAAATTCAAAATTCAGGTCGCCTTCGCCGGCTGGTCCTGGGACGCCTTCGACTTCTTCACCGTCTCCCTAACAACCTCCCAACTAGCCAAAACCTTCGACAAATCCGTCACAGACATAACATGGGGTATAACCCTAGTCCTAATGCTCCGTTCCGTCGGCGCCATAACATTCGGAATCGCCTCTGACCGCTGGGGCCGTAAATGGCCATTCGTCGTTAACCAGCTCCTCTTCGTGGTCCTGGAACTCGGCGCAGGCTTCTGCCAAACATACCAGCAATTCCTAGCCTGTCGCGCACTCTTCGGAATCGCCATGGGCGGTCTCTACGGGAATGCAGCAGCCACTGCGCTTGAGGATTGTCCCTCTGAGGCACGCGGTATCATTTCCGGTCTGTTGCAGCAGGGGTATGCTTTTGGGTATCTTCTTGCTACTGCTTTTGCTCGGGGTCTGGTTGATACGACGCCTCATAGTTGGAGACCGCTTTATTGGTTTGCCGCTTGTCCGCCTGTGCTGATTATCCTCTTTCGGCTTTGTTTGCCGGAGACGGAGACTTTTCGAAGACGACAGGCGACGAGGGAGGAGGTTCGGGGTGGTGTTGCGGCTTCGTTTATGTCGGAGGGTAAGGTTGCTTTGAAGAGGCATTGGCTTTTATTGCTTTATCTTGTTTTGCTCATGGCTGGTTTCAACTTTATGGTACGTCTCACTCTCACTCACAGTGGAGGATTTTGCTTCGCGCGAGCGATTTCCTCCATATACTACTACAAAGTGCCAGTTATACTAAACCTTGCTCGTCTAGTCACACGGCTCCCAAGATCTCTACCCAACAATGCTGGAAAACCAATTCGAATTCTCCAAGAACGCAGTCACCGTTACGCAAGTTGTCGCCAATCTAGGCGCACTTACTGGCGGAACCCTCTGCGGCTGGGCAAGCCAAATCTTCGGCCGACGCTTCTCAATAATCGTCATCTGTATCGTCGGCGGCGCCCTTCTATACCCCTACACATTCATAAAAACGCACTCCGTCATGGCGGCCGCATTCTTCGAACAGTTCATGGTGCAAGGTGCATGGGGTGTGATTCCAATTCACCTTATGGAACTATCACCAGGTTCAATCCGGACTTTTGCAGTTGGCACGGCTTATCAGCTTGGTAATCTTGTTTCGTCGGCTAGTTCGACGATCGAGTCGACTATTGGTGAGCGGTTCCCCTTGCCGGGGACTGAAGAGGCTCCGCATCGGTATGAGTATGGGAAAGTTATTTGTATCTTTATGGGGTGTGTTTTTGCGTATACGATTCTGGTGACGCTTGCTGGGCCCGAACGGTTGGGGAGGAACTTTGATGCGGAGCATGATGCTGATTTGGCGGAGGTTGCGGCTCATCGGGGGATGGATCGGGATGAGGATTATGAGAAGTCGACTACGCAGCATGTTTAGGTTTGGTGTGCTTGTGAGAGTGGTTGGCATGGATGGTCTTGCTTTAGGGTTGCTGTGCAGCTTTGCGGTTGTGTAGCTGTGGTATTTACGCAGATCGAGATTGATCTTTGGATTCAAGTTGCGCTGAGGATGCTCTCTACTCTACTCTGATCTATTTGCTGATACCTAACTGACTACTATGGCTGATCTGTCTTGCCTATGAATCTACGATTGGATACCCCGAGATGAACAAATGATATGATTGATTTATCTATCAATGCTGCAGATGATTTGATACATAGTATGGCTACTAGTTATCATGCTACACTGCCAGAGATGAAGGTAGTCAGCATACCCATCACTCTATCCAAGTATCCATATGTAGATTTTGGCAATGTCAGTAAAGCAAGATCCAAGCGTCCAGTAACGTGCAAATTGAAAAATTCGTTGACAGATACCTCTTCAACGACAACGGGTATATGCCGGTGCTTCTTTTTTTTTGTTTTTGTTTTTGGCAAAGATAGCACTACTGGTATGTACAGGGCCATATGGAAATACTACATCGCTCACCGACAAACGTTCGAGTAAAGAATTGTCTTCATCCATGTGAGCAATTGCGATTTCTTTCAGAGCCGAGTTGAGTTCAACTCTGGGTATGTGTCTCTGATCCAACTAGTTAGATTCTCTCCGGTAGGTATCGCCCTAGCCCCGGTGCCATGTGATATTGACTCGAAACACCCATTTTTCTTCCAAGGTTGTAGAAGCGAAACCAGTCTCGAGATCGAGTGTGTGGGTAGGCAGATTGGCCATCCGTGCGACAGAGCGTTCTTGACTCTGACTTTGCACTTCAGATTGGTGTAGAGGAGGCAGCAGTGTTACTCGAATTCGCTCTGGTATATAACTCGATAGTTATCCCAGTTTATCCGTTCGTCAACATCCTGGGGGAAACGAAATTAGCGCAGCTCCGACTATGTCTGTTTCGTGTTGTAGTGGAGTTGGAATCAAGTGACGATCTGAGTCTGCTTGGTTTGCTCATTCCGGATTGACCGGTCTAAGGGTTGAAGATTTCAAGGTTTCTTCATGTCGATTTGGGAGGTATTTCATGGAGAGAGAAAGAGGGGGTAGGTGGTGGTGTTTACCTGAGTTTCAGCTTGACTCATTTTCGGTGTTCAAGGCTGCTTCGAGTTTGTAGTTAGTAGTTGTGCCGGGTTAGTAAGGGGTAGTGGCATCATGATGAGTGTGGGTATTCTGAGCCCCGAGGTGTAGAGGGGTACTAATAGTATGGATGAAGTGGAAAGGAAGGAGGAGAAGAGAAGGAAAGTGTCCGCTTTATACCGTTCCGGGGGTGACCCTAACCCCGCATTAGCAAACACCGGGGACGGACCTGCAGGTTATCGGGGAATATGATTGGTTTAGAATTGAGGGCTGCAGACTGCGAGTCTTTTTCGTATGGACGTATTGATTTGTTGAGAAGTTAGGGTCCTCTTTTGAAACTTGAATTGGTTGGATTTGAATGCTTGATGGTGTTTTGGTGTGGACATGTTTATGTGCTCTGGTATTTTGTATTATCTGAGAGATAGTACCTAGGGTAGGATCTGATATCTAGATCGATTCTATCAGGATCTAGACTCGCCTATAAACTAGTACTAGTAGTATCGATAGGGTAAGACTAGTATAGATTCCAAGTCATGTTGAGTATCACTCGATGTCAATCTATAAATAGTGGATGCATGAGATGACTAATCGGGATTGCTCTACTCCGAGTCTACATAGGAATACTTTTAGTGTATTCTCTTCAGGTCAATACGATAGATAGTACGGAGTAGTTAGGATACTATTTAGTAGGCAGTTTATCTCGAGTTGAAATAATTCTCTTAGCCCCTGGAAATAAGCGCCTTGTACACGTATTGTTACATATTCACAGCTAAACTGCATACTGTAGTGTAAGTGTACCTCCGGCAAGGACTTACTCGGCAGATCAGCACGCCATCAGCTGAAGAGCTGGAGTGATTACTTTGTCTACTAATACTAAGTTACTCTTGGTTCGATAAGTATAGTCATATCTATTGAATTTATATTAGTGTATTCAATTACTATATACTAGTAGTAGTAGTAGTACTATAGGTATACTACAAACATACCTACAGCATCTATACTCTGATATTAACTCATATTGTACCTGTACCTGAACACCTGGTAAAACTTCGGCATTTCTAGTATGGATACTTTAGCACTCTAGGATATGCACTGCCAATCAATTTAGTAATGATCCAACTATTATTCAATAATAATAGTATATTCTATACTATAATAAAGTATTATATTACATTAGGTACTACTAGTAGTATATTCTACTCTGCTACATTGTATACTCCTGCCAAGGCCGCCTTCCCAATGCGTCCAGATTCACAGATCTGCCCTTTTCTCCACCCCCAGACATTCAGGGATTTCTTCAATCCGATTCTAATTCCGACTCTCCATTCAGGGCATCGCCATTAGGATACACCTGGCAGGGCTATTATCCAGTATATGAAACCGAGTATCTGCCAGTCTCTACGGTGGCAACTGGCGGCACACGTTGTTGCTTTTGGTCTTTTTTGGCGCCAAGTCCGAGCACCATCGGCAACCTCCCGCTTGCTTCTCCCCTTCTTCCCCTCAAAATCTCAAGACCTCAACCTTCTCCTTCTCTTCTCACATTCCACACCTCTCCCTCCCTCCCCACGCCACACCCCCCTTTCTCCCTTTCCTGCTTGATCAACCGCCCAGGTCCTGCGTGGCCAGCCCTGTGCCAAGATCCTGTGCTGGATGAGTCCCGACTCCGCCTCCTCCAATGCACAGACGTTCGTCTGGCTCTCCTGTCGCGGACGACACTGACGATTCCCCGACTCGATCTCCAGACGACCATGGCCAGCCCATTGAGAATAATGATAATTCCCGGTCGCAAATAGCCAGACACGGTACCAGCTTTGACCTCCGCCGCGACAACGGCAGCGCGACGCCGCGTTCCCGCAACTCCAGCGTGTGGCGCACTCCTTCCTCTCAACCTTCCAACGACACAAAAGCCATGCCATTGGGCTCTCCCCGCCTCCCCATGGAGGCTTCTTCTCCAGATGGCCGTCGTGCCCGTCAGTCCCGCCAGCGCAGCCCTTGGTCGATATCCATCCTTACCACCGTCACTACCTTTGCCGCTGTTGCCTTCCTCATCGCAATCTTCCAGTCCTTCACCGGACGTCAGGCCGGACATAGTGGTTGCGGTGTCCCCATGATGAGTCCCACCTTCATTCGGATGCTGGAGTTCGACACCGAGCATACCCGATTCGCGAGCAAGTACAACCTGTTCCTCTATCGAGAGGAGGGCGTGGATCCTTATACGCAAGACAACATCGGGGTAAGGAGACCCACTCCGCTCATGAAATACTTTTTTTTTTCGCGTGACACTCTGCTGACAGTTTGGCTTCGCTTGACTTTATAGTTAAACGGCATACCGGTCCTTTTCCTCCCCGGTAATGCGGGTAGTTACCGACAGGTCCGATCCTTGGCTGCGGAAGCTTCACGGCACTATTACGATGTGGTTCGACACGATGAGGACCGTCACGCAAACGGCGTGCGGAGCTTGGATTTCTTCATGGTGGACTTCAACGAGGATATGGCTGCCTTCCATGGACAGACGCTGCTGGACCAGGCCGAATACGTCAACGAAGCAATCTCATATATTCTATCGCTCTACCACGATCCCCAACGGACACGGCGAGACCCCGCATTACCTGACCCCAGCGCGGTGGTACTGATTGGTCACTCGATGGGTGGTATCGTGGCTCGCACGACTCTCACTATGGCCAATTACCAGGCCAACTCGGTCAATTCGATCATCACGATGTCCGCGCCACACGCCAAACCCCCAGTCTCCTTCGACTCCGACATTGTTCACACCTATAAGCAAATAAACGACTACTGGCGCGAGGCTTATTCACAAACATGGGCTAACAACAATCCGCTGTGGCATGTCACTCTGATTTCAATTGCCGGTGGTGCGCGCGATACTGTTGTGCCTTCGGACTACACCAGCATCTCATCCCTCGTCCCCGAGACTCACGGATTCACGGTGTTCACGTCCTCCATTCCCGACGTGTGGATTGGTATGGACCATCTGTCGATCACATGGTGCGACCAGTTCCGAAAGTCGATTATCAAGTCCCTCTTTGAGATCATTGACGCGCGGCGCCCAACCCAGACGAAACCCCGAGCGGAGCGCATGCGATCTCTGAAGCGGTGGTACCTGACGGGTCTGGAGTCTGTGGCTGAGAGAACCCTTGCGCAGAAAGAGCCCAACACCCTCCTCACTCTCGAAGATAATGCCAATACCATTCTGGCCCAGGGTCAACGCTTGATTCTACGTGAGCTTGGCGAGCGTCATGGCCCCGATGTGCGTCTCTTGCCGATCCCACCACAGGGTGTTTCCGGCAAGAAGTTCACTCTTCTCACGGATCAGACCCTCAACAGTCAGGGTACTGTGGAGGTCTTGTTCTGCAGCGTCTTCCCCTTGAACAACGGCCGTTCGACTGTGTTCTCGATGAACCTAGACTTCTCGGGTGGCACAGTTGGCTCAACGCGCTTGGCTTGCAAGAGCGCAGCAGAGGATGTCATTCATCTCCCAGCCTCAACTCGATCTTCTCAGAATCCCTTTGATCCCGTTCCGCCATTCTCCTACCTCCAATATGAGCTCGAGGGCCTTGCTGAACATCAATTTGTCGCCGTGGTTGACAAAGCCAACGTTCCTACTAAGGGTTTTGTCGTCGCGGAGTTCTCGGACAGCTCAGATTCGATGATTCGAGCCAAGGTTGGATTAGGGAGCTTGTTGAGCGCGGGGCTCAAAATGCGACTCCCGGCTAATCGGCCGATGCTCACGGAGGTCAAGATCCCAGCCTTACATTCCAGTCTTCTGGACTATCGGCTGAAAGTGACTCGCCATACTTCAAAGGATCAAAAGGAAGAGCTCTTTGCTCCTCTGCTACGCCAGTCCATCCCTGACCCTCACGAATCAAAGTTCTTCGTTAACGTCAATGAAGTCAACGTTAATCTACACGGGGTGGCTCCCTTTATGCCGTCTCCTCTGCGCGAGCAAGCTGCCTCTGGCGGTGTGTCATTCCAGCTGTGGACAGACCCGAGCTCTGGATCGACGGTCGACGTTTCTCTCCAGGTAGACATCACTGGCAGTCTTGGTGAGCTAGTGATGCGATACCGTACGATATTCGCCGCATTCCCTCTGCTTGTCGTTGCTCTTGTGCTCCGCAAGCAATTTCAAATATATGACGATACCAGCTACTTCATCCCCTTCGCTGACGGACTCGACCGAGCTCTTCGTTCTTCCCTACCTCTCCTTCTGGTAGCCATGTCTCTTCTTGCATCTTCCCTCGCGACTTCAAAAGCTCTCCCGCAGTCGGACGACCCGTTCCATTGGCGAACCAACTCGACCGAGACTCCTCTCGACTTCACCAAAAATGACCTCCTCCTTGGATCTCAGGACGCATTTTTCTGGTTCCTTGTACCGATATTTGGTATCATCAGCGTTGGAGTCTGTGTACTGGTCAATTATGTCGCCCTTCTTCTCGTCAACATCTTCTCCCTGATCTATGGAGCCGTCCATAGCAAATCGGGCTATATCCGGCGCGAGGACCGCGGAAACCTCCCCATATTCAGCGCCTCTACCCCCCGACGTCGGGTGATCCACACCGCGGTGCTGTTGATCCTCGTCTCTACCATCATCCCATACCAATTCGCTTATATGGTAGCTTGCATAGTGCAGCTAGCCACAACCGTGCGGGCCCAATGGCATGCCAAGGAAACCAGATCCGCCTCCCACATCAACTTTGGCAACTACGCCCACTCAATCTTAATTCTTATGCTTTGGATCCTCCCGATAAATGTTCTGGTCCTTCTCGTGTGGGCGCACAATCTCGTCGTCCACTGGTTTATGCCATTCTCCTCCCACCATAATGTGCTCTCCATCATGCCATTCCTCCTACTTGTCGAGACGATGACCAGCGGTGCGATGATCCCACGCATCACGACACGGTATGTTCGCCCTTTCTCCTCTCTCATATATCCTTTCAACGATTGCCTTGAAATGTGCTAACGATTTTCTACAGCTTTAAACACGTAACCTCAATGATCTTCTTCGCAATCGCAACATACTCCGCGGTCTACGGCGTGACCTACGCCTATCTCCTCCACCACCTAGCAAACCTCCTCGCCGCATGGTTTGTCGGCATCTACCTGGTCGGGAATGGTTTCTCTCCACGCCGCTTGTGGCGCATAATAGACGGCGACGAATTGCCATCTGAAGGCGGCAGTTCACGCCATGTGAAGAAGAAACCGTGAGCCGGGCCGATTCTGCTCCTAGCTCTCAGCCCATGGCGGCTTTTCAACCCACTGGTCTGATCTGACCCTTCAATACCTTAAACCGGATATCCCATATCGAAAATCGAAATAAAGTTCCACTTCACTTATTCTATCCCTTCCTCTGTCCCTTTCCCTTTCCTCCCATCTCCCCCCCCCTCATTTCCTGTCTTTCGCGCATGGAATGGAGTTTGAGCGTTTCCTGTTTTGTTTTTGTTCTTGTTCTTGTTCTTGTGTATGTTGGTTTTGTTGTACTTGTTGTTTCTGCCCTGTACAGGCTTTCGCACCTCGCACCTCTCATCAGCATCTTTACCGCACCTAATCCCCTCCCCCATGTTCTTCTTTTTTTCTTCTCCTTGTTTCGCCGCGGTTCCTAATGCCAGACCAGATAAGGCTGTCTGGGTCTGGGTGTGAGTGTGGAGTACGGCACTGTATATACATATACCTGTGGCGGATATGCTAGATGCGTTGATTCAATAGACATTTCTAGGTGGTTGGGTTAGACTTGAGGTTCAAGTTTTCGTGCCAGTGCCAGCGTCAGCGCGTCAATGTGTAGTAGAAGTACACTAGTAGTAGTAGTAGTAGTAATGGTAGTACAAACTTGAAGATGAGTGTATACCTAGTATTCTTACTAAATTTGTAGTCTGCCTAGTAGTAGTAGTTTATTGATTACTCCTATTATTTACTAGCAGCTAATAGTAATAGTAGTAGTGCTGGTACTGGCAATAAAAACAAATACTATTACGGAGTACTACCTAGGCAGTACACTACTATCACAAACCCACCCAATCAAATCCAAGTCCGTATCTGTACCATCCCGTCTCATCTCAGCTCATTCAGCTCAGGCGCACAATCCTGTACGGAGTACGGAGTACTAGTAAAATTTGACCTATTCGCTCAGGACATGTACCCTAACCAAGCAGGCACAGGCACACGTAGGTCCGAGCGAGGCACTGCCAATGTCAGGAAAGGGGTAATTCCAATGAATCCGTGTTCATTTCATTATAGGCCCGAGTCACAGGTGGTGTTCTGCATTCAACGAGTCCTTTGATTATTTATAAAAGGGGGCTGATGGGTTACTCTTAGTAGGGGTACGTAAGACTGTCAGTGCCTTGACCTCAGGGGTAACAACACCAGTTACATTGAAAGGTTCAGGTTCAGGTTCAGGATCTTTGGAATGGGACTGGGTCACATACTACTAACTAGTTAGTGTACATGTGTTGACTGCCAGTGCCAGTGCCTCATGATGGGTTGCCTCAGTTCTACGTACTATGTAGTACTATTCAGTGCTAACTATAGACTACAGTCCCAATGCCAGGATCATTCCATTCTAAGGATATCAACAAAGACTTTGAGTATCCCATGGTCCTCTGGGCAGAGTAGTAAGGTAGTGCCTCAGATCTAAGGTTTAGACAGACAGTCCCTTACGGAGTACTAGTACACTGGGGCAGCCTGGGCAGCCTGGGGCTACCCCAGGTTTTCTAGTGTAAGTGGGCCTTGGAACTAGTGCGATGAGCAAGGGATGACAGGATGGCAGTGGAGATGGAGGAACGGGTGAAGGATTCAAGTTCTTTTCAAAGGAGAAGAGCTAGCGCTCTGGGGTACTGGGGGGCTATGGCTATGTCGGGCATGGGCGGGTCCACTACCCCGGATTAAATGTGAATTGATGCAGAATGGAGTGGACTGTGGTGGATAGTATTAAATTCAATTAGGATGTATTTGAGTTAATGTTAACCTGGGGTTACTCAATATACTCAGACTGTTCATGGTTCTGTACTGTAGTTGTAGAGGATGACATAACCAGAGCCATAGACGTAACTGAACTTTGAGGGTAAGAGTGACACGGTAGAATAGGGGGAGAGGGAGAGGCAAACTACAACGCCACGGGGAGAAGTACGGAGTATGCACTTTAGATGAGACGAATACAGACACAGAGTTTTTCTTGTTTTCTTTTTCTTTCAAAAAATTCTTCAAGTGAAAACTCTTTCTTTTTCCTTTCATCCCATCCCTATCCAGCCCGAACCGACTCAGCCTAGCGCAGCCCGGCTCAGCCCAGTATGCCAACACTGGTTCAAGACAGGGGCAAATCGGGACCAAAGATGAGAAGATACAGAGTTTGAGCAAGGATTCAAGGGATACATGATACATGTACATGCACATTTGCATGTGCATGGTTTGTCCTGATCCGACCCACCCGCGCCAGCCGGGTATTTGGTATTTGCCACCAGCCAGTCCGGGGAGTTCAAGGTTTGCAAAGACAGAGAATGAGGATTTACCATAGGGCACTGGGCAGGGTGAGCGTACTTGAGTCTTGTAATGTGACTCGTACTGGTTTCATTAAAGAAGTATCAAAGAAATCTCAGATAGATTAATAATTAAAGAAAAGAAGTATACCCTAGGGTAACTAACTACCTTAGGGTACTCTAAAAGGACAAATAAATTTTTTCAAGATAACGATAAGGAAAAGCGGTGACGGCGGGGTGTCCGTGGCTGGGGCAACACTCTAGGGTACTCTAGGGTACTCTAGGGTAGGGTAGAGTACCCTCAGGTAGGGTAACCGTACCCTACAAGGCTTAGTATAGTCTTGGTCCTAGGTGTACTCCGTACTATTCACTTGACCTCTACAGACAGCTCAATGATGCTATGTACTCTATACAGGCTAGACCGATATTCGATATTTATGGATCAGAATAACCTTATGTCTGCGCCACCAGTGGCGATGCCGGCATACAATGTACTTATGCATGGGCAATAGTAATAGTTACTGTATGTAAGCATAGAATACTACGATCAGCCTGTAAAGAAGTCAATCTAGAGTGTACTCTCTTACCCTTCTATCTACTATCTCTCTATGTCTATACCATAGCACATTCCTACGTAGTTATCCTAAGGATGCCCCTCTCTCTCTATCACTACTGTAGCTATCAGATACTGTATGTATCCACTCTGACAGAACATTACCAATCTACCGTGGTTGAATGGAACCAATGAAAACCACGGAATACACAATACACCCTCTATCGACCAATCAGATCCTTCCCAAATACCAGACTAAGCCTAATGCAGAATCCTCCCGCCGTAAAGAAAATTTCAACTGGTTTTGCCCGGTTGGGCGGCGAGGGGCCAACAGCACACAAGGCGATAAATATCTTCCCCCCCTCCCTATCGCCCCTCTCCTTCTCCTCTTATCCCATCTTCTTTCGAGAGTCTCCTCTCTTTCTTTGTTTTTTTTTCTCTCTTTCTTTTCTGCATAGACAGATTAGACGCTCTTCTCTATTCTAGAGCGATTGCTGCGTTTCACAGCCGACGCAGTTTGGACCTTTTCACAAAGCTCCAAAAAAAAAAGTGATACCCATAGAGAAAAAATCTCTTTACGCTAATCTCCCTCCCTTTCTCAAAAAAAACCGCCAAAATTTCCTCCAAAATGCCTGCCGCCGTTGCCTCTTCCCCTGCCGTCTCCGGTAAGGAGACCGCTCAGTCGGTTGCTGTCCTCGAGGACCTCCTCAAGAACCTCAACGTCTCCACCACTGCCGATGAGGCTTCCGCCGCCGCTGGCAACCTCGCCACTCTCTTCAGCGGTCCTATCCCCGAGCAGACTCTTCCCGTCAAGGCTGTTGAGCTCTTCAAGAAGCAGCTCGGCAACAAGAAGGATGCTGTCGCTCGTGAGCGTGCTCTCCAGGGTATCCGTGCCATCGCTTCCCACCAGACCATCGCTCCTGGTGTTGAGCCTCACCTGGTTTCTCTCCTTGCCCCCGTCCTCGCTGCGGTTGGTGACAAGATGGTCCCCGTCAAGGAGGCCGCTCAGTCCGCCGCTGCTGCCATCGTTCAGGCTGTTAACGCCAACGCCGTCAAGGCCGTTGTCCCTCCCATTCTGGACTCCCTCCAGAACGCTCAGAAGTGGCCCGAAAAGATGGCTGCTCTGACCTGCATCGACTCTCTCATTGAGACCGCCCCCGCTCAGCTCTCCTTCCAGGTTCCCAGCCTCATCCCCGTCGTTTCCGAGGCCATGTGGGACACCAAGTCTGAGATCAAGAAGGCCGCCTACTCCACCATGGAGAAGGTTTGCGGTCTGATTGCCAACAAGGATATCGAGCGTTTCATTCCCGAGCTCATCAAGTGTATTGCCAAGCCCGAGAACGTCTCTGAGACCGTTCACTTGCTCGGTGCCACCACTTTCGTTTCCGATGTCACTGGCCCTACCCTCGCCATCATGGTTCCCCTGCTGGACCGTGGTCTCGTCGAGCGTGAGACCGCTATCAAGCGTAAGGCCGCTGTCATTGTTGACAACATGTGTAAGCTGGTCGAGGACCCCCAGATTGTCGCTCCCTTCTTGCCTAAGATGTTGCCCGCTCTGAACAAGAACCACGACACCCTTGCCGACCCCGAGGCCCGTGAGAAGACCAAGCAGGCCCTGGACACTCTCTCCCGTGTTGGTAACATCGTCGATGGTAAGATCCCCGAGATCTCCACCGCCGGTGACATCTCCACTGTCTCCGCCATCCTCAAGGAGATCCTCGAGGCTAAGCACAAGTCCACCGTCAAGTCCCACGAGGTCGTCATTGACTACGTTGCTGCCATCGCTGGTCAGCTCGTTGACGAGAAGGACTCTGATGCCACCACCTGGACCCAGAACGCCACCCCTTACATCATCTCCATCGTTGGTGAGGCTGATGCCAAGTCCATTGCTGAGTCTCTCCGCAAGAAGGCTTCCCCCGAGGCTGCTGCCAACGACGATATCCCCTCTGACGAGGAGGAGGGTGTTGATCTGTGCAACTGCACCTTCTCCCTGGCCTATGGTGCCAAGATTCTGCTGAACCAGACTCACCTGCGTCTCAAGCGTGGTCAGCGTTACGGTCTGCTCGGTCCCAACGGTTCCGGTAAGACCACCCTCATGCGCGCTATCAACAACGAGCAGCTCGAGGGTTTCCCCAAGAAGGATGAGGTCAAGACCGTTTACGTCGAGCACGACCTGGACGCCGCTGATACTGAGATGACTGTCATGGGCTGGACCACCAAGAAGTTGGTCGAGGTCGGCATTGAGCTCCCCGAGGAGGAGATCCGTGGCCAGCTGGTCAACGAGTTCGGCTTCCAGCCCGAGCAGCTCGATGGTCTCATCACCTCCCTCTCCGGTGGTTGGAAGATGAAGCTCGCCCTGTGCCGTGCCGTCTTCGAGAAGCCCGATATTCTGCTTCTGGACGAGCCCACCAACCACTTGGATGTTAAGAACGTTGCTTGGCTCGAGGAGTACCTCAAGAACTCCCCTTGCACTTCCATCATGGTTTCCCACGACAGCCGCTTCTTGGACCACGTCATCCAGCACGTTATCCACTACGAGCGTTTCAAGCTGAAGCGTTACCGTGGTACCCTGTCCGACTTCGTCAAGCGCGTTCCCTCTGCTCGCTCCTACTACGAGCTGGGTGCCTCCGACATGGAGTTCAAGTTCCCCGAGCCCGGTTTCCTTGAGGGTGTCAAGACCAAGTCCAAGGCTATCATCCGTGTCAACAACATGGCCTTCCAGTACCCCGGTACCCCCAAGCCCCAGATTCGCGACATTACCTTCCAGGTCTCCCTGGGATCCCGTATTGCCGTCATTGGTGCCAACGGTGCCGGAAAGTCCACCCTGGTCAACGTCCTGACCGGTGAGCTGATCCCCACCGCTGGTGATGTCTACCAGCACGAGAACATCCGTATCGCCTACATTAAGCAGCACGCTTTCGCTCACATTGATAACCACCTGAGCTCCACTCCCTCCGAGTACATCCAGTGGCGTTTCCAGACCGGTGAGGACCGTGAGACCATGGACCGTGCCAACAAGATCGTCACCGAGGACGATGAGAAGGCCATGGACAAGATCTACAAGGTCGAGGGTACCATGCGTCGTGTCGTCGGTATCCACTCCCGTCGCAAGTTCAAGAACACTTACGAGTACGAGATCTCTTGGGCTCTGGGTGACAACATCGGCATGAAGTCCGAGAAGTGGACTCCCATGATGTCCAACGACAACACCTGGTTGCCCCGTTCCGAGATTATCGTCTCTCACTCCAAGCAGGTCGCTGAGGTCGATCAGAAGGAGGCCCTTGCCTCTGGTCAGTTCCGCCCTCTGGTCCGTAAGGAGATTGAGCAGCACTGCGCCAACTTCGGTCTCGATGCCGAGCTGGTTTCCCACTCCCGCATGCGCGGTCTGTCCGGTGGTCAGCGTGTCAAGGTCGTCCTTGCCGCTTGCTCTTGGCAGCGTCCCCACGTCATCGTCCTGGATGAGCCTACTAACTACCTGGACCGTGACTCCCTGGGTGCTCTGTCCAAGGCTCTCAAGTCTTTCGAGGGTGGTGTTATCATCATTACTCACTCCCGTGAGTTCACTGAGAACCTGACTGAGGAAGTCTGGGCCGTCAACGACGGTCTCATGACCCCCTCCGGCCACAACTGGGTTCAGGGTCAGGGCTCTGGTCCCCGTCTGGACGCCAAGGGTGATGATGAGGAGGACAAGTTCGATGCTATGGGTAACAAGATTGTCGTTGAGAAGAAGAAGAAGCTCACCGGTAAGCGCCCGCGCCCGCGCCCCTTTGTCAATCATGACTTTCCTCTATGAAACATATACTAACTTTGTATCTTTTCAGGCTCTGAGCTCCGTAAGAAGAAGAAGGAGCGTGCTGCCCGCCGCAAGCGTGGTGAGGAGGTCTTCTCCGATGAGGATGATCTTTAAATGTGATCTGATTCGGATGAAAATTGGTTCATGGTGTTTATGACATGTTGATGAATTTCTTAGTCATTGCTGAGACAAAAATACATTTCAGGCTGTTTGTACAAAGTCATATCTGTCAATATTCTGTAGTTTCTTTGATCGTAAGTGTAGAGCTGTAGCAATAGTTGACCTCGGGTACTTCACTTGAGTAGTTGGAGTACTGTGTTGACGAGTGACCTGGCTGGTGGATATCAACATCCCATGAGTGTCAGTGAATGGTACTCCAATTGTCATGAGCCCCATGTAGAAGTATACTAATATGATCTACTGCATTTTGATATGAAATAAGATGAACAGGAAATTCCCTATCTTTTTCTCTCTTGAATTAGTCTATATATGATAACCCCAATACTCGTAGATCCAAGTTGATATGGGACCTCCCGGTGTATACCAAGTTCCTTCCAAAAAGGGAAGTCTCCTGCCATCACCACCATCACCACCACCACTTGTGTCTATCTCTATCTCTGTTTACCTCCTCCATCCCATCCAACCCTCCATCTACACTCACCCACTCTGCTACGAATACCCTGTACAACTAACAGATCAGATCCTATCCTATCTCAATACAATCTCAATCTCCAATCTCATACTCTCACCTCACCATGGATCCCTCCCACCAACACCAACTCACCACACCCGCCCCATCCCCATCTCTAAGCCTCCAGGTCCTCCCTCTTTCTCCCTTCCTAAGTCCTTTTCACGGCGCCCATTAAAATACCCACTAACACACTTGCAGAATCTCCCAGACATCTGGGACCCCGCTCTCGACCTAGACTTCGACACCATGTTCAACATGAATCTAGTCCCAGTCCCAGAAGACTTGGTCATCATCCACCACGATAAACCCACCACGTCGATCCCAACCCCCCAATTCAACTTTAACCTCCAAAGCCCGGATTTCGAAAAAATGGCAAGCACAAGCACAAGTGCAACGGCAACAAACACCACAATGACAATGCCAACAATGGAAATGGCAATTCCAGAACCACAGCTCTTGAATGAACAAGAATCAATTCCAGTTCAGGTTCTAGGTCCAGGTCCAGTTCCAGTTCCGAATCAGCTAGACGCCCTCCTCGCACGATATAATGCAGAAGGGAGTCGGATTCAGGTTTGCGCTGAGCCAGATACCAGTTTCTTGAACGGTGCCGTGAACACTACTACTACTACTACTACTACTAGTAGTACCATTCCGCATGTTAATGGATCGGAGTTGATGAATCTCGATTCAGAGACTTGTTTGGCATTGGATTCGGTTTTGAATATGGATATGGTTGATGTTGATGGTGCTCAAGTACAGATGCAGCAACAGGTACAGGTACAAGGACAGGCACAAGCACAGGCACAAGCACAGGCACAGGCACAGATACCAGAGTTAGATGCACCAGAATCAACACAGGAAGAAAGTCACGAGTGGAATCAATTCACAGGGAAAGTTTCCACTGATAACGTCTCGAAAGCCCGCAAAAAGGGACTGCAGAAAAGCAGGGCATCGAACAAAGCGAAGTCGAGAACGAATGTTTCGAAACGGGGTCAGAAGAAAAAGGGCCGGCAAGCTACCGCTACTACTGCCACTGCTCCGACAACAGCAGCAGCAGCAGCAGGAGCAGGTGTAACTACAGCAGGATCTGGATCTAGATCTAGCCCTGGCTATAATTCCACGGCTCATCCTCTACCCACTCCTGGTTCTGATACTGCCAGCATGCCACCAACCGAAAACCAAGCCCGCGCCAACCTCGAACAAGAGCTCAATCATACAGGCCGTCTCCTCGCAGCGGAACGAGATAATTTACACATGCGCTTCGAAAAGCTTCATTTCTTCTCTCAGTGTGTGGCTGGGCTTCGTGAGGTTCTTTTCCATGAGCGAACGCGCAATTTGGAACTTGAGGAGTGGGTGAATAGTATGGTTGATCTGGTGCATGATTTACGGGCAGGTATTGATGGGGGTGAGGCTATTGTGCAGCAGCTTGAGATTCGATTTCGTGATGTCTTTGAGCAGCTGAGTCGTATTGGGGTTGGGGATTGAATGTGGGTGTGAAGTGAGGTGAAGTGGGAGTGGGATATCAGCCTTCACCGGACTGGACTGGAGTTGAGCTTTCTTTTCTCTTTTTGCCCTTTTTGGCTTTGAGGGGTCTAGAGGCTCACGGTGCAAGTCCTCTTTCTGATTTATGATTATGAACATGTCTGGTTTTATTATTTATGTGTGTTTAGTTAGTTTTCTGGCAGGCCGTCTTGTCTAGGAGGGATATCGAGTCCGCAATTTTTAAGCTAACAGTGTACTTGAAGGGTTTATGTTCTCTTTCTGTTTTTAGTCCTGCTTTACTTTTCTAAGCTCATATTGCACTGTACTAGCTGATTTTTTACCCAGGTTTATGGCTCTTCAAGGCTAGACTAGACTAGTGTAGGTAATATCAAGTAGTGATGCGTTTATATCAGTCCTACTTGTAAAGGATAGGGTAGATTAAGTTCAATATCAAACAAGTCATATAGTAGCAACGATCAAGAACCTTTAGCATCCATCCACATAACGCATCACATTTGATTTGATAGGCCAACATTTCAATCTTCTTCCCAAGCATCCTTAGTATCCCATAGCATAGATTCCCGCAATATTCGAGACTCCCATAAATACTCAAGTCGAATTAGAATTATCAGCACAAGACCAAGCCGCCGACCCCCCATCCTCCCGAAACGAATCAACAATACCCACAATAGCCCCATACCCGCCAGCAACCATAATAAAAGTACCAGAGACAATAACAAAGACACACCAAGCTACCATAGCCCTCCAAGCAAGCGTTTTCTTGGAATTGGAATTCAGGCCCTGGCCCAGGCTCGCCGCTTTACCCTGGCTCCAATTATCGTATAGCCACATACAACCCATTGGTTGAAATGAAAGGAATGTACCGAAGACGGCACCGACTAGTGAGACTAGACTGTCGAAGACGGGGATTCCACTTGCGATTATGTAGGCTGCTAGTGAGATGGTGAGGGTTGAACCGAGCCAGACGAGCCAGTGGGTTGGGGTGTTTTTGGTTAAATGGGGGGATCCGCGGAGGATTCGGATGAAGATGTACTTGCTCGGGATCTGGATGTCATTCATTCCAAGGTTAGTGTATGATTCGGGACTCCAAGGTTAGGTTAGGTTAGCAGAGACTGGAGCTGGAGATTGATATCAAAGGCTAGCTTAGCTTAGCTTAGCTTAGGTTCTCCGAACTCAGAGAAGTCAATCCCATGGCGGAATCTCATTAGTATTTGATTACCGTTACTTACATGATTTAAAAGAACAGCACTAACAATCAACCCCGGCAAGGCAATCCCATACCCAACCTTCTTCAAAACGGGCCCCGCAGTCCCCAACGCCGGCGCCGAAACATAAGAACCAGCATAATAATACACCACGATTCCCACAACGAGGTAAGCGATCGTGATAACAGTCTGGCAAACAATTAACGCTTTATTGTATTGGCGCGGGTCGCGCATTTCGGACGCAATGTTGAAAAAGGCCGGGGTGCCGCAGTAGGCGAAGACTAGTGATGCGATGGCTGAGGAGGCTTCTGCGAGTGTTGGGCTGTTGATGAGTTTGTAATCTGATTGTCATTTTGTTGTTGAAGGGGCTCCAGAGGGACGGTCTTGGAGGCCTACGGCGAATGTTACTGTGAAGACTGTGTCATATCAAAAGTTAGTTTAGTGGTTGAGAGTGTTTATAAGAGATCTTGGGAAAGCTTGGAGGGGAGGGAGGGGATTGCCATATGCCATGTGTAATGTGTGAGTAGCCTACCTGCGATTAAAATGCATGAGCCGCCAATCCATGCTAGCCAGCTTATACGGCCTAGAGTCTGTATACTGGATAATGCAAATGTGAGTATTGCGGCAATAGCAACGAAGATAGCCGTGCAAATTGCATGTGTCGATAGTGCATTGAGAGAGATTGAGATGCTGAGCATAGCCGAGCCGGAGACAAAAGTGAAAACTAAACATAAAACACCATTTATTAACGATTCTTCTAGAGTCTGGAGGTGGAAGGGGAAAGGAGGATGGATAAGTAGCTCATACACAGACAGAAAACCGTGCCAAAAACCTCTCGACCGATACGACCAAATAGCATATCTCCCACATCATCGATGCCGTATACATGTCGATGATTCACTTTGAAGACCCCAACCATGTAATTTGACCAGGTGGTTATGATACCGACGAGAAGAAGTAGAATTATACCCGGTATCATGCCGAGAGTGTCGAAGACTGCTGGGATTGAGAGGACGCCGAGGCCGATTTGGGTTTTTATCATTAATGCCGCTGTTCCTAGCCATCCTACCTTTATTTTCTCGATTGTTAGCTCACGTCTTATTCAAGTTGCTTTCTTTCTTTTTATAAGGCTTGGAATGATGGGGCCCGGGTGACATTCAATCATACATTACGATAGTTAGGTCCACCCTCTACCATCTCTCCGAAAACAGCATCATGGTGGTCGTTGGGGTCAATGATCTCGCCATTTTGGATGGAAGTGGGTTCGATTGGTGAGTCGTCTTCTGGCTTTGGCTTAGACATATTGAAAAGTGATAATAAGTATTACTATAGTACTAGTATAGAATTCAAATAGGGGATGTTGGGAGTCCGTTGGAAGTTGGGCTCTAGATTGTTCAATTTATACTCCTCCAGCTCTCACATACTATGTTTAAGTTGATACACCATGCAATACTATCTCCCCTGTCAATAAGTTCTATAAAGGCGGGGTACCCCGGAAAGACTATGCATACCTACAGGATCTTGGTGCTTGTTGGCGAATCAGAAATGACCGATTAGCCTCATTTCAGCATCGAGTATACTTTTGCTCATTCTAACTGCGCGTGCTATCTGCGTAAATGCAGTCTAGAATCTCTTGTTAGCTACTTTATTCTCATACGTTATCTCGTTAGCGCTGGTATGGTCCAATATCTTAATTCCGAGTTGCAGTTGCTTCAGGTTTACTAGTATCCCAGAATCGCTTTGGATAGTTGATTATCTCAAACTCGGGGGCACAAAGATTACAATCTCGTATCTCCCGAGATCTCTATCGTGATTTCTTTTAGGAAAGCAACTACTATTACTGGAACATGCTGAGAGGGGGTAGACAGATAACTGTTTCAGCCACTATTATGAGCTATGAAGGCCATTGCCACTACGGGTTGATCATGATATTGTCAAGGCCCAAGATGAACAAAGGTCTAGTCTCTGTGCAACTATCCAATAATTCGTCTCTGTCGTATCTTGGACAGATGTCAAGTGCTCCTATGGCGTCAGGGGAGATATAGACAGGCTAATCTAGTGAGGGATATCAATAGAAAAGGAGATTTTGATGCGCCTTCTCATGACATCTCCATGTTCCTGCGCAGGAATTGCCTTCCTATTCCATGGTGATGCGTATCTAAGATTTCGAATACCCCGGTAAAGGCTAGATTGCGTCGAAACCTAATTCTAAGCCCTTTCAGTTGATATTCGTTTAGGAAGGTCAACTCCGGATTAATTCAGGAGAACTTGCACTGGCATCTATGGATTTGATAGACATCTTTGCACTATGGCAGCCCGTGGTGTTTGTTAGGTTAGATGGGGACAGAGCAAGACTGAATCCTCGTCATCTGATATTTTACATGGATTGGATACTAGTACAATGATAGTGAGATATTATACAGGTTTAACGAGCCACATACACTAATGTGCTCATCATCAAAGAAAGCTAGCCTGCCAGAGGCCCAACTTTAACGTCAGTCCTCCTTCGCAATTCCGCAACCTCTTCCTCTTTTTGCTGGACCTTCCTCCGCTGCGTCAACATCGTTTCATATCTCTTCTTTCCCCCAAACTTCAACTTGGTGATCATATCAGCCGCTTGACCTTTAGTCAGTCCCTCCTTTCTGACCACCTTTTCCATTCGAATGCGAGCTTTGTTCAACATTTGAAGCTGTGAGGTCGTTGCCGGACTCTGTCGCCATGCCTTCCGACTCGAAATGTAATGTTCCTCGAACTTTTTGCTGGCGAACGTATCACCCGCTCGAACAGCAGTCTCTAAATCCAGCCCGGACGCAACGGTTCGGGGTTTGGTAAATGTAGGTTTTTCAGTAACGGGGTCCTTGAATTTCATGACGTGGTGCACACTGAACTCGTCTTTCCCTTTTTCTCTCTCGATGGCTAGCCACCCGCTTGAGTCCGAGAGAATGTACTTGTCATCACTAACACGCACCCACGAATTTCTACTCAAGGACCTAATATGTTTCTCATATCGCGTGTCCCCAAGAAGGTCGTAAATACTGTCGTATTTAGTGAACTGCAACTGTACATCATCGTCCAATTCATTTGCCTCGTCATTGGCTGGTTCCGGCAGACTTTCCTCCTTGCGCCCCTCTCGTATTTCTTGCGCGGTAGCTTTATCGAGAACCTCGTCCGGGTCAAGGCCAAATAATGTTGGGGTTGATAGAACACCTGTTTCCAAAGAAGCTACCATGTCAATCACATGGCAATCTTTCTTCCCTGGAAATAGTCGCAGCCCTCTTCCTATCATTTGAATGAGAAGGTTCCGGGAACGAGTTGGTCGTGCCATCACAACGCAGTCAATATTTGGAATATCCGTGCCCTCAGTGAAGAGGCCGCAGTTCAGGAGAACAGGAAACTCTCGGTTCTTGAACGCTTCGATCTGCTCTGCGCGAACAGTCTTGTGGGTATTGGAAGTAATGTATCGAGCATCAATACCGTGTTCACGAAACATGGCAGTAAGCTGCTTCGTATGATCGATATCCACGCAAAAGACAAGAGTTGACTTCCTATCTTCAGCATTAGCCATCCAGGCACGTACAGTGATACTGTTCGTATTAATCGTGTTCACTGCTTTTGACAAGGACCCAATAGCAAAATCTCCAAAGCTATCTTTCTTGACCTTGGAAAGATTAGCTCCAGATTTGACGGTGGTAAACACGGCATCAGCTAGCCATTTGTCGCCAATCATATCAACGTAGTCCTTGTGGTAGACGATATGATCAATTGCTGCGCCCAGCTTAAGTCCATCAAAACGCGAGAAGGTCGCTGAGACTCCCACTAACACAGGGGCGTTTGGCGAAGGCTCATTTAAACCGAAGTGAGCCAACGCATCGCGATATGATCGTGCCACAATATGATGCGCTTCGTCCACCAAAATGAGCTTGAAATCTGCAGGATCAAATTTGGCAATACGCCCACGCGCGAGTGTCTGTACCGAAGCGATAATGATATCACCCTGGCCAGTGGCCACGTTATTCCCCATCTCAACCTCTACGGTTAAATCGGGATAAGCAAGACGGCAGTGTCGTGCAGCTTGTTCGACCAGTTCTCGTCTGTGAACAATAATCATAGTCTTTACTCCTTTCGCATTGCGCGGTGGTATTCTGCTAATCAGCTGCGTGAAAATGACCTACAGAAGATTATCAGTATACAAGAGCATCTCCAATTTGGCGGATTGACGAACAGTTTTCCCGGCGCCCGTAGCTAGTGATATTCCCAGTCTTCGATGGCCTCCATCTAGATACTCTAGGACTGACTGGATACATTCTTCTTGATAGTCGCGCAAGACGACGGGGTCGTTTGACTGTGATATGGCCGGGGATGGCCCTGAATTAAAGCGCACATTCCGTGGAGCACCTAGTGGGATACGTCTCCCTAAAGGTCGCGTTGATTGTCGCCTGACAGCCAACAGTCCAAACCTGCGGATGAACTCCATGCGTCTAGAGGAAAAGATGAATCTATATAAAAAAAGAAACAAGAAACAAGTTGAAGATGGAAAGTAACCGCGATGATGCTTGATATGACAGATGCAAACACAGCAAACACTCTTATCGCGATAAGCAGATTCCCTGGGAATTTCCTGGTGGAGCTAAGCTTGACCTCATTTTTCTTTTCTTCTTCTTCTTTCAACACTCTCATACAGTTGCAGCTGTAATGGTTCTCCGGCAGTCTTTGCGGACGCACTGCGACTCTGCCATCTCTGCACGATGAGCAGCTCCTCCGAATTCGAACCAGACGAGTCCGACTTCGATTCAGACCATGCGCCTCGACGCGCACCTCGAAAATCAACCTCTCGCAGTCAATCAGCAGCAGCCAGACCCGTTTCACTTTCAGCTTCAGTTTCAGTTTCTGCCGAACCGGATGATGTCGAGGATAATTCAGAATACCTTAATGCAATCGTAACAGATCGTCGCGATGCTCTCAAAAAGGCATTCAAGCTCCACCCAAAGTCCCTCGCCGCCTACGAAGACCTTCTCGCAGAAGTTGAAAAGGACTACGATCCGAAAAATACGAAAGATGAGAACGGTTTATTATTAAACGTTACGCAAGATGCGGGTGTGGTATGGACAGCTGCAGAGAAAGAGACCTTATACAATGTCCTTGATCGGAGGGGTTTCGACGGTATCAAACAAATCGCAACTGCAATCGGTAGCAAGTCAGAATTGGAAGTAATGGAACATCTCCGACTTGTCCGACAAACTCTCAAACAACATCTCGAAGACCGACACTTCAAATACATCACCGTAGCCGAAATCCCCGCCGCGATCGAAGTCAACGAAGAATGCTGCGCCGAACAGCAAAAGTACGCGGATTATTTGATTCGTGATGACCAAATCACAGTCTCTCATACCAACAAGCTCCAATACCTTGATTTCGGCATCATTCGCGAATCCGAAGCGCAATACCTCAATGATTCCTCGCGCGATGTCCCTTTACCAGGCGACCTCCAACTCGCCACTAGTCTCTTCAACATGCCAAACTGGATCTCACTATCCCGAGACCTCCTCATGAATTTCGGCGGCAAGAAGGAAGAAGATCATTGGGGGAACATTGCACAAACGGAGGAAGATACACCGTCAATTACCGGAGATGCGATCATGGATTTCTCGGCCCTTGCTATCAGTCTCACTCGGCGGCTGGTGCATTCCGCGATATTCTTGGCTGAGTCCCGCCTTCGCACTACCTATCGAAATACTAAAGATACCCCCCGTCTTCTTAATTTGGAAGATGTGAAGACCGCTATTGATGTGTTGAATCTGAAGCGCAAACGGCCCTCTTTTGTTCATATTGCGCGGAAAAATCGAACTGCTATCGGCGCATTTCGTCCGCAACGATTGAAGCCTTCTCGAATTTTGAGTTACGTTGAAGCGGAGAGAATCGTTGAGTATAGCGATAAGGGTTTCTACAAGGCCGCCCATGATATTGAACATGAAAAAGGACCACACAGTCACGGGGACGAGAATGAACATGAGCATGAGCAAAGCGAATATGAATCCAACTATGACGAATTCGACCCCTTGGACGAAGACGAAAGTGAAGCACAATCAGAAGAGGAATTCGAGGAAGAGCCTGGACTTGAAGAGGCTGGAGAAGATTCACAGCCCGAATCCCCACAACTTCCAAGCGCCTCGCGAATTTCCGACTTCGACGCAGACCAATTAGCAGAAGATCAGGAAGAAGAACAAGCCGATACATTCGATCGTGAACAGAGTCGTCTGGAACAACTGAAACTATGGCAAATGTTCGAAAAGGAACCACCAGCAGATCTACAGGTTCCCATCATCCCGTTAGTCCCTAAGGAGGAAATTACCGAGGATGAAAAGGAAGATCTAGCTCAGCTTGGTCTCTTGGAGCGCAGAAATCCAGAAGATCTTGTCAATTGGCGAGATCGTACACTTTACCGAAGCGAGTGGGAGCAGTACGGTTCTGATATGGAAGATCTGGCTGCGGAATTGGCGTGGAATACGAGGAAAAGACGACGTCTTGCTGCAGGTGATCGGGATGGTTCGGATGAGGATGAAGATGAGAATAAGTACGGAAACGACAGACAGGTTCAGAAACGTTGGCGAAGAGGTAGAGCCAGGTCGCCTAACAAGCCACCTTTATCTGCTGCTGTTGTCGAAAGTGATGATGAGGAAGGGCCTGAGCCTGATGAGGTTTCTGGAACTAAGCCCGCTGTTCAGACACATTTGTCTGCTGAGATTGTTGTCGATAGCGACGAGAGCGGTGGTGATGATGATGCGACAAATGAACAAAGCCAGGGAGAAGAATATCATACGCCCGCCGCTACACCTGCGTCTACATCTGCATCTACATCTGTTCCGAGATTTACATCCAAGCGCTCGGAAATCATGAATCTCGACAGTGACGATGACGACGCCAAACCGGAGAACAGCAAAACAGCTGCTACTGAACGCGCAGTTGCAGGTTCGAATTCGGATTCAGATTCAAGCTCGGAATCGTCGACTTCTGATGACCGTTCTGTCCCGGTTGATATGTCTACCTCTCATGCAGAAGCAAAATCAGATCCCATGGATCTCGATGAATCTTCTGCTCTCCCGCCTACGGGCTTCATGTAATGCAATCGTTGCAAATACTAGCTAGACGGTCAATACCCTACATAATCAAATAGCAATTCGGTATCTACATGGTACCTATCTGAATGAAAACTACAATTCAATGAACTACAGTCACATCACGACACTACTATGATAATAATGATAACCTTAGAGTGATCATTTCAGAATTTCCAAATGATTAGAAAAGGGGGAGTTAGATAGACACATTTAAAAGAAAACAGAAAGAAAGAGTAAAAGAAAAAAAAAATAATCCCCGTGGCTATTCTCACTTCCTCGTCCTCAGGCTTTCTTCATATCATATCGTACTTCACATCCAGATGGAATATTCTTCCAATCCGAGATAACCAGCCACGAACATTTGAACAGAAACCCCCCAAAGACAAAAGAAAAAAAGAGAGAAGAACGCAACAAACTCCCAACTAAAGCGCCTTTTCCTAGCCAGATAAAAAAAAGAGATTTCAAAGAGAATATTCATAAATCACCGCCTGTCTCTAGGCGTTTCGCTTCCTTCCAGTCCAGGACATTGTCATTGTAATTGTCATTGCCCATTCCACTTGCTCGCTCGCTCGCTCGCTCTCTTCCTATCCGGTACATTGCTTTGCAACAATGTCATGTCCTGGCACTAACACTGATACCTTTAGACTTGCTTCCGCCTGCTGGGTTGCTCGATAAAACGCTCGGCTCTATGGGTCCATTAAAGCCAGCAAGTTTATTTTATCCGCTCACTGCTCACTGCTCACTCGCACATGGGTCATATTGTACATGCAGAGGCAAAACTATGTTCACAGCTCAAGCGTCTTGTAGTCCGCGCCAGCCTCAGCGCTTAAAGGCTGAGCACCAGCTTCCCCACCAGCAGGCTGGAAACTATAGTGGTTCCCGACACCAGCCGTAGCAGCGTTAGCGAGCATGGTACTCGTGTGCTCATTAGGACCTTGCAAACTAACAGCCTGGAGAGCATCCTGCGCTTCCTTAACGCGCTTCTTGAAGGACATGCGATCCAGGAAGAGTTGCTGACGCGCCTGCTCCAGCTCGCGGCGCTCGGCCTCAATGATCTCCTCCATCTCGTTGAACTGCTGCAGCTTGATCTCGAACTTCTGCAGCGTGACGTTGACGGCGGCGCCGACGAGACGGGTCATTTCGCGCTCCTCGTGCGAAGCGAGGGCACCGGCGCGCGCGGCGGAGGCGGCCATGGCGACGGTTGAAATGGATTCCTTGGGTTTCTCGCTTTGCTCGGTTTCGCGTGTGTCGACGTCCATTGAATCTTCAGCCTTGACATCCTTGCCCTTGCCGTCTCCCTTCTCCAACTGGCTACGCAGCTCCTTGCGGATCTCCTCGACGGAGCGACCTGCGGCTGCGGCTGCAACGGCTGGCTCGGCCATCTGGGCCAGGAAAGCTACTACCGACAAGACGGGATTCTCGGATGCGCTGATGGGGTCCCGGCCTGGTGCGGCGCGGGCCTCGGGGAAGTCTTCAATGTACTTGTCCTCGATTTCGAGGGAGAGGAACTTCATCACGCACTCCTCGCGGGTTCGTGTTCCCACGTGGTTGGCGATCTGCTCCCAGTTATCGTCAAAGTTCTCCAGACCCTCCAGCAGTAGGAGGAGTTCTGAATCAGACCACGGAGCGTCCTTATCTGGAATGTGGCTGTGGCTCTTATCTTCTAACTTGACAAAGTCTGAGGCATTATGGCTTGAGGGCATGCGTCCCTGAAGGAAACAATTGGGGCAAAGGTCGTATTTCGTGTCGGGGGTGGCCGCATTAGCTGATGTGGGTGTAGACTTGGCGTAGTGGAAACGGAGTCTTGTGCAGTCAATACCGCAAGAGAAACAGTGTGACTTCTTCTTGGGGTCTTGCTCGATTCCATTCGCGCCATCGCCGTTGGTCTGTTTATCTTCTGTCGAGGGGGTGACATCCTTGCCCTTGTTGTCGAATATATTGCGGCGCAGGTCGAGGGGCTCACCCTTGGTCGCGGGCGTCGAAGAGGCAGCGCGGTCGGTAGCTGGGAGAGTCTTTCCAGCGGTGACAGCGGGGCTTGGGCCAGGTTGGAATGGTTGCAGGCCTCGCGGGGTGTCGGCGATAACACGGAAGTGGCCGGTGAATGGGGGTCCGATATTAGAGGGGCGGGATTGAGGATCAACCTGGGAACGTCAGCTAAATGAGAAACACACAATGGTGAAATGTCAGATCAAAGGTTAACTCACCTGGTAGTTGATCAGACCCCATTGCTCAAGGAAGGAGTGAATACGCATGATAGCGCAGACATCACCTGCCAAGTTGCGACGACAAGCAGTGACCGTCAAGTATTCAATAGGGTTCAACCGGTAGGTGTTGATCATAAAATCACGATAATCCTTGTAAGTGGCCGGGGTCTTGCTGCGGTTGCGGCCATTGAAGAACTCTGCGATGGCCTTCTTCTCAATCTCGTGAACGGTGTTCATATCAAACCAGGTTGCGTAGCTAGGAAGAATGATGGCGTGGGTTTGGGTGACAAGCTGATCACGAGCGGCAGCTTCCAGGGAGGTCTTGCTTGGTGCAGACTGGTCCTCGCCAACAGCATCTTCAAGACCTTCACCGGCGGTCTCAGGCGGTTGCGACTCGCCGGCCGCATCTTCCTCTAATCCCTCAGTATCGCGCTTCGCATCGGTTTCGGTGCCGCCCATCTCCTCGTCCTCTGGCTCATTCCCACCCTTAGGCGAGGCTGGAGCATCGAGAGGGTTCTCGGATCCGGAATTCTCGGTCTTCTTCTCGGGAGACTCGTTGCGCGACTGGGCTTCTGTTTCCTAAAGGTGAGCATTTGGCCCCGTCTAACGGATCCAGGGAGGTGGCTGGGAGAACGGACCTGATGTGGTGCCGGCATTGGTGATGTCCGCGGCAGAATCGGTGCCAGTCAACGGCTGAGCATTCTCAGATGCCGCGCCAGAGTTAATTGAAGTGTCATCCATGATGGCTTCGACGAAAGAGATAGCTGCTGTCGCGGGCAGCTGACGGATCGACTCCTTTCGCGCTCGTTGGTTGTCGACCTTGCGCAGCGCAACTTGTCACGCGTGGCAAGGGTAGATAATTGACAAGGGGAGTTTGAGTAACTCAAATAAGGGAACCCAATCCAATGGCAGATCGGATCCAAGATGGGGTTGACTGAATTCGATGTTCGATGGGGAAGGTGGATGTCGCGCCTCACGGAAAACTCGCGGTTGCTGCCAAGAAATTGACTAACCGTATTGGGCGTGACTCGACACCTTATCAACAAGGCATAAGCAGCTGTCTTAGGACTAACCATACCATAGCCTAAGAACTAAAAACTAAGAACTAAGAAGTATTCACTTTCATAACTACACACCTCTATTCGATTATTCTGTTTGGCCATATTCGAATTGAAGATTGGGAATACGGTGCATTTTATTTGACTACATCGATGAGAAACTATTAACATTCTTTACAGCTTCGGTACAAACAAGTGACTGTTGCTCCTACATCTAAATTACAAATACGACCGGGCGATATCACAGCTTGTTACAGCTTGTAACAGGATGCTCTCTAAATAATATTCATTCCAGCTTTATATTAAATCGAGAGCATAAAAAATACTTTATCCCAATCTACTGACTAGCAGCAATAGCAGCCGCTCTCGCCTCCAAAGCCTTCGCAACAGCAGGCTTAGCCTTCTGCCGATTCAACCAAGCCTCAAGATTCTTGAACTCAGCAAGACTGATACCCAAATAATCAACAACAAGGAACCAAGGAATAAAAGACAAGTCCGCAAAACTCCACTTATCACCAACCAAATACTCCTTATCCTTCAAAACCCCATCCAGGACTCCCGAAACACGTCGAATCTCATTATAGTAGCGCTCCTTTGCGCTCTCGATTTGCTCGGGGTGGAAGCGGGTGAACCAGACTGCTTGTCCGAAGTAAGGGCCTTGACCGCTGACTTGGAAGTGTAGCCATTGCTTGGCGAGGAAGTAGTCCTGTGAGCCGGAAGCAAAGCTGATGGTGTGTTCCTTGTCGTAGGTCTCGACGAGGTATTCGAGGATGGCGCCGGATTCCCAGAGGGTGATGCCAGTGTTGGGGTCTTCGATTGCGGGGACGCGGCCGTTGGGGTTGACGGAGACGAATGGCTCCTTTTTCATGCTTGGAAAGTCGATGGCTTTGTTCTCGTAAGGCAGGCCGAGTTGTTCGAGAACAATGACGACTTTCCATGGGTTAGGGCCGGGGCCGTGACCGTAGAGAACGATGGGTTTGAGAGCCATGATTGATTGTGTTTGGGGGATGAGTTTGGTTTGAATTGAGTATGAAGAGATAGATGGAATAGAGATTGAGATTGAGATTGAAATTGAAATGCTATTGAGGGGAGAAATGGATGTCTTAAATCATCGAATGTTCCGCACTCTGCTTCCGCACTGTTGACTTCATAGTAAACCTTGGATACCCCACCGTCCCCACTTACGCAATACTGTATTCAGATTATTCACGACCTTCGGCATCGGGACACGCTGACAAATGGTAGAATGCCGAAACATGGGGAATATCTAGGCATTCACAGCGAAAATAAACGCGCAATTAGTTCTTGGAGATTCTCAAATGATCCATCTAGCATGAAAGAAGTAAGACAGGCTCGTGTTTTCCTGGTGATCTCACGAATGATGAGTCTCAGCTTCGTTGTTCAAGAGTCATGGAGACAAGGGGTAGATGGTGATCAATAATCAAAAAGGGTGCCCGCACGTAATTCTGCCAAAGTTAGTCATCAGGGTCCTCCTCTTCCGTGGGGAAATGCATAGCTTGGATTGGATGGAGGACTTCAAGGAAGAACAGGTTTCCATCAAAGAACTTGAATGGATGTATCCCAGTCCGGAACTCCGCACCTGCCACTGGCAGTGGGCAGCAGAAGGATGCACTGGCAAGAGATTGTGATTGATTGTGATGCCCGATATCCGATGTTCGTGTTCGCATTTCGCATTTCGCATATCGGGATTCGCGCTCGGAGCGGGTTTATATCTCACAAATCCGAACGCGAAAGGGCCGAGCTGTGTAAGCATGACCAATAGTGTAAGAAAGTCCTCGTAGGGGGAAGGAATGTTTTATAATGACTTGAACATCCACGCTGAGTTCCCTGGTGAAATCATATAAGACAATCGACAGATATCATCTTGACTCTTAAGTGCATGTGTCTTGCTGAGATGAAGAAGGAAAGATGGACGAACCTTGGAAGGGGCCTCGGACTCAAGTACCAACTCAAATGTCTAACAGACAGACGTCTCGCCCAACTTGCTGACAATTCCATTGCTGACGAATCGCCAACCACAATAGCCGCCATGAATGTGTCTTCGGTAGCGACGCCCTTGGTGACGCCTTTAGATTACCTAGGTAATCAGATACATAGCCCATGGGGTCATTGGGGAAATTCAATATCAGCCATGGTTCGTGAATACGGGGGAGGTGGAGAGTGAAAAGAGGATAGATGTGCTGTTCAACTTGTTCCAAGACCGAAGGGCGTGTTTTAGTGTGTGCGATTACGAAGTCATCCTTTGACTCCATCCGTTTCAGTCCTTTAAACGACGGAATCGAATTGATCAGCAACTCCGAATTAAAGGTATTTTCGAATTTCTATTTGCCTCAAACAAGTGGTTGCTGTTAACCCCCCCCCCCCCACTCGGACTACATAATAGATTTCGGAATAGAATACTCTTTCGGAGTTGATATCT
>KB644888.1:53593-169026 GCA_000347475.1 Penicillium paxilli ATCC 26601
CCCCCCCCCCCCCACTCGGACTACATAATAGATTTCGGAATAGAATACTCTTTCGGAGTTGATATCGGACTAACAGCTGATCTATGTAATCAGCCTGATCACGCCACAGATATAATTTGTTAGAATATAGTAACAAACAGAACAAATAGAACAAACGAGAATATATCCCATGATTCCAACAGAATATCTCTAATCAACTTGAATGATCTAGTAAAGATCAACCTCGTAGCGATGAGAAACCGTGGTTCTGGAGAACCCCGCGCTTTTGACTCATCCAAGCCACTTCGTAAAGCACTTCAAGTTCACGGTCTAGGTAATCTGAATACGAACAGCACCAAATGATATCGTCATAACAAAGCCTGGAAGCTTTCCTGTCTCCATGTATCAGAAAGATCTTGAAACTGGTCCACTGCCATACTTGTAGGATAGTAGTCCAGCCTCATCGGAATAAACCCAGAATGACTCCGAGTCCATCAAAGTGGAACCACCCGGCTCAGTTTCCACCATCTCCTTCTCTCACAACTCCGAAGATATTGTACATACTGACTCTAGGGCAGCCTTCTACCAAGCTTCGGATTTCGGATATAGTGATCTGCTGCTTCAGTTTAGGGCCGAGACTGAGGCTAGCACTGACTATCTCAAGGCAACTAGACTCTAACTCGAATAAGATCATGACTGCTGCCTGAGTCATGTTTGAATTGAGCACGAACGCCCCACTTTGCACCTCAAATCGATTAACTCACGCCCTTTCGTTAAGGCACTAATGTACACAAATGGAACCCGTATTGAGAGTCCAGCAGTCCAGGCGTTCGACCGCTAAAATGAGCCGTTCGGTGATATCAATATCTTGTTAATACTAGAATAACTACTATATCTATACTCCGTACTGAGGTTTCGGCTTGTTTCCATCCAATAGCGGCGTTATTTTATCCCTTTTACCCTTTTTCTTTCCCTCGTAGATCCAAGTGGATCATCTCCATGTTTTACTAGGCCTGGAGGGTACGTCAAATATTCCGGATTGGGAGCCCGCAATGTCGGGCTTCCCATTTTGGTGCCCTCCAGGTCTTGGTGCTATAGAATGTTAGTCCAAGTAGTAATCGGGGGACTAGAATAGAATGATGCTCCTTCTGAATGATTCTTTCAAAAGAGAATCTGATCGTGTAAGCAGCTTGATTTATTCGTATTTCCTTGGCATGTTTGGTGCGCCCTTTGGATTATTGCGGGTTTCTCATCTTCTTATTGGTTCAAGTTTAGTCCGAGATCAAGTCCGAGCATCACTTTTTTACTCCGCGTCACTGTGGCTTGTCTCTTCTCTTTTGCTGAGTTTATTCCACATGGAAAAAAGAGTCATGTCAGTGTCAGTGGGTCTGGCTCTAGAGTTGATTTTAAAAAAAGATTTTTTTTTATTTTATTATTTTATTGTCGGAGTACATGACGGAGTTGTTGAAGATCTTTCTGGGTTTATAAAGACCGTTGAATCCCATCAAGTTGAGAGATATCATTCACATTTGCATTCACATTGAGATCTACTTCTCTTCATTCCAACAGTTTCACATTCCACACTGTACTATTCTGATCATACTCTTCGAACCTTAAATATTCATCCATCTTATAACTTGAATACCTCATCTCTACTTCCACCTGAACCATCACCAACCACTCCACAGTGCTACTACTATATCAACTTCGAGTTACTATCACTGAACATTCAATAAATCAACTCAAAATGTCCCTCCACACCACCCAAAGTCAGAGCCAGAGCGACGCCGCCTCAACCCATTCCACCGTCTCAACAGCAACAACCCTCAAGGGCACCGAGACTCTAAAGAAGAAGTGGTTCTCCCTCTCAAAGTCCACATCCAACTCAAACTCCAACTCCAACTCCGAACCACAATACGTTAAGAAGTCGGATTCGCGTCACGCTAAGAAGGCGCTGCATAATGAGGCTGTTGCGACATATCTTGCCATGCGGTAGTCGGTGATCGCTGAACTAGTACTACTTAGTACTACCTACCATTCCACACCTGCTTCGCCATCCATTGACAGGGCTTGGTTGGTTGGAACCTTGGAATACCAAGCATCGACTCGATGTGATGTCGATGTTGGGCCTGATGACTCGGATGCTTCTTCTTTGCGCTATACTTTCGTCGCTTTCTCGTTTATAATACCCCGACTTCTTTCTACTGCTACTGCCCGGTACACTATACGACTACTATCTGGTGGCTTTGTTTTCTTCATACCATTTAAACCCGAAGTTATTGCGTTTTCTTGCGATGGATTATGATTTGGATGCATTTTGGAATGAGGGATTCTTGCAATTTCCATTTGGGTATATAGATTTTAAATGCTGTTATTATTCTGTCTTCCAAGTTCCAAGCCTATACTACTAGTTTAATGAATTGAATTGATTGATTGATTGATTAGATCTCGTTGACTGTCTCCGAAGTACTCCAAGGCTCCTAATACTAGTATGCAATAATAAACGATCCATATATACGCAAAAAAACAAACAAAATCACACTCAAGTTGGTATAAAACACCCCATTCCACCTCACCACACCTCACAACCCAGCCAACAACTCTCCAATCGAAATAGGTTTTCTAACCGCATTCGAGAATCCCTCATGATACGTAACCCAAACCTTCCTTCCAGCCTTAGATCCATCATCCTTACCCTCCTGACCCTCCTGACCCTCCTGACCAGATCCAGATCCAGAGTCATCCTTACCTTTACCCTTCGGACTAGGTTCTTCAATAATCCGACCGAAAAAGTCACGCTTGACAAGACTGCCTTCGCCGATTTTTTTCGCGGCTGTCTGTTGACCGGGGTATTTACCGCTTGTGACAGCGCTGACGGTCTCGGATTGCTTGCGCTTTGATTCTTTGTGGTATTCTTGGTCTAGCACTTGGCGGACGGCGTAGCGGACTGGTGCGTTGCCGGTGGATGATAGACCGGGTAGATTTAATTTTGAGAATGAGACGAGCGTGTCGATTGGTCTGTATCAAGGTTAGAAGGTTAGATTGTTTCAGTTTAGTTCATCATCTGGTTCCATTCTGTGTTGGGGGAACGAAAACGGGAAGAAGAGGAGGGAAGAATCTCACGGTTCCATTCTGTACGCCCATCCTCCGTGACCACCACCTTCATGCTCGACTCGGACTTTCTCAAATGTCACGCCCATACCGGCCATTACGCGTGCGGCAGATTGAACGAGGACACGTTCTGATTCTTTGCGGACGCTAGCTGTGCTTCTGTTATCGCCGCCTGAGCGGACAATGACGGGTTTCACATCTGGCGAGAGCATGCGGACGAGATGGGGGATTAAATCCGTAATAACGGATTCAGAAGATCGGAAGATCCGACTTATTGGAGCCGAGAAGGAAGAATGGAAACCGGTTAGAATGGCGCGGTTTGCTTTTAACGCTTCAAATGCAGCAAATTCAGCCCTGGGTCCAGAAAATGGATGTTCTTCTTCGACATCTTCGTCGTCGTCGTCTTTATCTGCGGCTTCGGTTTTACCGGCTGCTGAGGCGAAAAGATGGTGGAAGGCCAACACGGACTGGCTTAGATATGGGCCTAGCTCCCATTCCTGCGATTGATGGACTTTTGCGGAGATTGAGTCGTGGAAGTGAAGCCATTCGTATGCGGCGCTTGGTTTGGATAGGAATGTGTCGTCTTGGTATTGTTGGATTGGGTATGCGGCAAAGCAATCTGTGATACAGCGGTCATGATCACCGCTGGAATCCACCATCTCACGCAATCGATTGATGCCATGTCGCTTGCGTAGATCGGCCACGCCAACGGGGACCCGGGTGTTTGGACCATCATACTTGTCTTGGAAGGTCATGCCTACGGGGGCATCTGTGAAACCTGCACCCTCTGTAAAGACTCGGTTTACAATCTCGCGGACACCGCCACGGCTCATTTCTTTGAAGAATGATCCACCTTCTGTCGATGCACTCAGGACTCGTTGTTCAAGCCAGTTTCGTGTGAGTCGTAAGGCGGATGGACGCTCATTGCGTAACTTGTGTGCAACCCATTCCGCGGCAACCAGCACACTACGGATATCACCCTCTGCAGATCCGTTGTTCTTGGAATTGCGCTGTCTTCGACTCGCCAGGCCCCAGGCTGCTTCGCAGAGTCGTCGAGCGCCGTCGCCATCACACGGGATTCCTTCACGGGTGAAAATGCTTCTGACTCGTTGAACAACATTCTCCAAGGGAGCCTGTCGAACGTGAATCATCTCTGCGATAGATGAAGCTCGCAGAGGTCGGAGACTGGGGTGGTATAGATCGTTACAGACAAGAATCAAGGGCCGCAGAAAGCGGAAGTTATCGCCCTTGCGCTTCTTGCCCTTATTGCCTTCTTCCGTCCGATTGGAGTTTCGCTGGTCAAGCATGACAAGGTCGATGAGCGCTTTCATAAAACCACCCTCGCCTCCACTGCCAGCTCCACCAACAACACCGTCGACTTCATCCACGATGACGCAGACGGGTCTCGCGGCGCGACGGACTTTATTCTCGCCGACTTCCACGTTCGCACCCTTCACGTTCTCCGTAGCCAGCGCATCACGAATGCGGCCCTTAACCACATCCTTGCTGCGTTCATCACTGGCATTGATCTCGAGAACCTCGTAGCCCGCTTGCTTAGCACATACATGCGCCAATGTCGTCTTACCGAGTCCCGGCGGTCCACTGAGCAAAAGCACTTTCCGATGAATACGCTCTTCCTCTTCCTCTTGGCCCTTCTTCGGTCGAGACTTAGATAGACCAGGGAAAACAATCGGTTCCCAGCCCTTCAACCAGCGGAGCACGGCTCGGTGTGTACGTTCGTCTCCAATCAGATCCGTGAACTTTCGAGCACGGTACTTCTCCGTCCACATCATCGAGTCGTATTTCTTCTGCTTCGCATCCCCTTCATGTTTCTCTATTGAAGGCTGGACTGGTGCGGGCGGTGTTGCCTTTTTCGCCTTGGCTTCTTTCGCGGCGCCGTCTAGTAATTTATGTATTTCGATCCCGTAGTAACTCTTCGTCGCTTTGCCTGCTTCTGTCTCCGATCGACCGGCAATCATACGCTCGTATGAAACAGGAGCATGTGCTTTCTTCGAGGAAACATGATGCGTCTTGCCTGAGCATGTCTTGATTTGGAATTTCTTCGGGGCAGCAGATGTCGTAGAGGTAGGAGCGGGTCGAATCGTCATTTGAGGCTGCACTTGCTGCTGTTTTTGTTGTGTCTGGGGAAGTTCTGGCGTGGTATCGTTCAATTGGCTCAGAGGGGTCGCTTGATATGGTTGATCTGAGATACCCGGTAATTCTATCTCGGGATTCTCTGGTAACTCGAATTGAGTCTTCAATTGCTCGTCTCTTAGAGCGGCGAGATCATCGTCTTCTTCATCTTCGTCATCATCAACAAATCCTCCGACGAATTTCTGTCGCTTTGGTTCGGCTGGTTGCGGACTTGCGTCTACTTCTCCGGCCTTTCGCTTCGAGGAGGAGTCCCCTGCCGCGTTTTCGCGCGCGGAGGTTTCAAGTGGTGATATGAATGGCATGGTGATTATCGGGGGAGAAGATCTGAGTGTTGGGTTCCAGGTTGGTGTACGCGTGGGTCCTCGAGGGGTTCTGAGAGAGGCTTTCGTGGGAGTATCTTGTTCTAGATATTTCCAGTTAACCAAAAAAAAAGCCCCCATTTTGTTTCTCTTGTTTCTCTTCTTTCGGGGATATAGTACCAGGTCTCAAATCGTCCTCGCTGCGAAATACATCTGACAAATTCCAGGCTCGGTGTTGGATCACGACTTTGTTGCGGGTTAGATCTGCGCGCGCAAGATGGATCGCTTCGAGGTCGTCGGAAAAGGATTCGGAGGGCGGGTTGGCTGTTATGGTTAAGTCTTCGGAGTGGAGGTGACAGGCTGGGTCGAAGGAGGAGAAAACCGGCGAAGAAGGAATCATCAAGCGTTAAGTTGTCATTGTCGTGGAATTGAAGTTTGATGTTCGGAGTTCTAGGGTCAAATGTGTCGTTCTGATAACGCGAGACGCGATGGGGACGCGTGCCCGTCACGCTAGGCCTGTTTAGGTCATCTGATTTAAGAGCCATTTGGGTTGAACTCCGCATCGGAGTATAGGATTGCATCTGTCAGGGTTAAGTCTACATTATAACAATTAAAACCCGTGTTTGACCTACTTTGATTTACATGTCTCTAAAGATATTTTGCAGTCATAGATGTGTATTGCAAAGGGACAAGTTTCTCAACTTAATCCTCTAATCAGTGATATGGTATACTGTACGATAATCAACGACCCTCAACGAGGTCACGCCAGGAACAAAATAAATTTAACAAGAGAACAAGCACACAACAATCTAAGCGCTCTTCACCTTCTCCGTAAGCTCAGGAACCTTCTCGAAAAGATCACCCACCAATCCCACATCAGCAACCTGGAAGATAGGAGCCTCAGGGTCCTTGTTAATGGCAGCAATAACCTTGCTATCCTTCATACCAGCCAAGTGCTGAATAGCACCGGAGATACCGGCGCACAGGTACAGCTGGGGAGCGACATTCTTACCAGTCTGACCGACCTGCAGACTGTTATCAGCGAAGCCACTGTCGACCGCAGCGCGGGAGGCACCGATGGCGGCACCGAGAGAGTCAGCAAGAGGGAGCATGACACGGTCGAATTCCTCCTTGGACTTCAGACCACGGCCGCCAGAGACGACTCGGGAGGCGGTAGCCAGGTCGGGTCGCTCGGACTTGGCCAGTTCCTCCGACACCCACTCGGTCTGGGCGGCGGCGTTGGAGTCGACGCCGTCGACGATCTCGGCGGATCCGCCCTCAGTCTCGACGCCCTGGAAGGCGGTGCCTCGTACGGTGATGACCTTGACGTTATCGGTGGACTGGACGGTGAGAATGGCGTTACCGGCGTAGATGGGGCGGACGAAGGCTGGATTGTGGGTTAGCGGGTGATTGTCACATGTCAGATGTTGGGGTCAATTCTGCCCCCAGCTAAGGTGTTTGTAACGTACTGTCCTCGCTTTCGATACCGGTGATATCAGAGACTTGCTGGACGTCGAGGAGAGCAGCGACTCGGGGAAGTAGACTCTTGCCGAAAGCAGAGTGTCCGGCGACAATGTGGGTGTATTCGCCCTTCTTGATGTTCTCGACTAGAAGAGGGGCGTAGTTCTCGGGGAGACCCTGTGAGAAGAATCAAGATATTAGCTATTATGCATAACGAGAATCATAGCGAGTACCGGTAGAATGCCAAACGGTTTGTATGTACCTTCTCATAAGCATCGCTCTCCACAGCAACAACCTTCTCCAGACCTTGAATCTTTGCGGCCTCGGCGGCGGAGGTTCCCTTGACACCACTACCGGCCAGGAAAGCTGTGACGGGGCCACCAAGCTTCTGTGCAGCTGCAATTGCGGACAGGGAAGAGTTCTGCAGCTTGCCCTCACGCTGCTCGAGGACGGCGAGGGTAGAGAGCAGGCGGGCGAGCGCAGAGGATGCGGGCTGGCGCAGAGCGCGGGTTGTGTTGAGCTGCGAGCGAACGGCTCGCAGAGCTGTGTTTCGAGCAATCGGGATCATATTGATGGTGGTTCACTGGAGGTAAGGAGATGTGCGTGGTGCTCCTAAGGTGCCAGAATGGTTTCGAGGTTGAATCTCGGCGATCTGCGGTGATGTGAGGATGTGGTTATCCTCGGGAGGGCAAGTCTTGGCATCCCGAGGTCGGACTCGGCTAATGCAGGCATCATATAGCCTGATCGCCGCCGAGGGTAGGACTATGACGCCGACGGTGGTGACTTAAGAATTACCTTCTGTTTAATCTCTTAATATGTTCGGTCTTTTTCCTAGGAAGGCATGTATCGGGCTTATTGTCTAGCGTACTAGCTTATTCGATTGTGAGATACTTCTGAACTATTCTTCATTGTAGACATAGAAAAACACGTGATATTTTGTACGCCGAATATACTACCTTTACATGCAGAAACATTAACTAGGCAAAACTGTATCCAATCATGAAGTGGACTTTCTCTTCTTCTTGCCCGCTTTCGGGGCCTCAACCTTGACTGTCTCACCACCATCCTCAAGAGCCTGAGCCTTGAGCTTGGCGAGCTTCTCCTTCCGCGCTGCGACGGAAGCTGCCTCATCGTCATCCTCCTCAGTGGGCTTAGACTTCTTGGTCTTCTTGTCCTCAACCAGCTTCTCCTCGCCGGTGGACTTGCGCTTCTTGCTAGCCTTGGCGGCCTCCTCAAGAGCAAGAGTCTCGGGCTCAACAACGTCGGCGTCCTCCACCCAGAGCTCATTGGCCAGCCAGATGGGCAATGCAGTGGTGTTCGCACCCTTGACGTGAATAGCCTTGACATTCCTCCAGCCCTTAGCGACGAACTTCTCGGTCATTCCCTTGACAACAGCAGCGATGTTCTCGGAGAGTTGATCGGCGGTGAACTTGGACGAACCGACACGCACGGCGACAGTAGTAGCGGGGGCGAGATGAACAGGAGTAGACTGAAGTGTGCGCTCAATCTCCTTGGCGACAATCAGAGGAGCGGCGAACTCAGCGCTCTTGTCCTCCTTAGAGACCTTCTTCTTGGGGTCCTTCTTAACCCGCTTGCCGTCCTCCTTTTCGATCTTGGCAATGCGGATGGGGATGGGGCGCTTGCTGGACTTGTAGAAGATTTTTCCGAGGGTAGGGACCAAGCGGGTGATAATCCGGTCGTCAGCAAGAAAGACGTCGTGCTCGGAGAGCAATTGGCGACGGCTCTCGAAACTCTGGTAGCGGGCCTTCAGCTTGGAGAAGCCAATGACCTTTTCGATGCGGGAGCTGAGCTCTTTAGGGAACGCAGAGTCGGCGATGATATCCTTGACGCTGCGCTGGGGGTCGGCGGTGATCACGCAGACGCTGAGCGAGGGCGAGGTGTTCAGGGAGTGAGGGACGCTGATCTTTCCGGGCTTGAGGCGGTTCTTGTCGACGACGTGCTTCTTGGTGGTGAGGATCATCCAAACGGCTTCATTGTGAAGGGGAGCGCTCTCGTCGTCGTCGGAATCATTGTCGCCAATCAGGGTCTTCTTCGTGGAAGCCTTCTCCTTCTCCTCTTGGTTGGACTTGATGTGTCGCAGCAATGCAGTGGAAGCTTTGGCGACCTGAGAGAAAATTAACAGTTGCGCAGCGTTTTGAGTGGGAATTTTCACTAACCTGTGGGGTATCAAGCTGGTAGGGTGATCCCGATGTCACCTTGGAGGTGAGCGTAGTAGAGGACACCATCTTGACGATATGTAGATTCGATGGTTTTTTTGCGCCGATATCGAGATCCTAAAAAAAAATTCCTCGGAAGGCGGTGACATTTTCACCGGTCTTGGCATATATTGTGCCTGAGGCATAATCCTTATCGTTGATAACAGAAGGTTGGCGCCTCAGACAAATATGCGGGAGGATCCATGGATGCAAAGAATCATCCAGCGATGAGTTCAGTTTGTACAAAGTCGAGCTTTAATTAGAAATAATTAGTAGCAGATATTCAAGTTGTTATAATTCGTGAAAATGCACACTGGAGCCAATTGGAACAAGGTAAGCCAAGAGGGTAACACTACTTCCAAAGTGTGGAGTACCCCAGGTGCAATTTGAAAATATATCTTCCAAGATTGGATTGTATAGTGGTGCCACTAAGCAGTAGAACACTCCACCATTTTCAGGCTGGTGTTCACATGGACATTTTCGGCGAGTCTTGAAATCTCAAATGTTTAATGAAATTGTGATCTATAGCTCGAATAATACACCTGGGGACTATTGAAATTGGCTAATTTGATCAATGGTTATCTCGAACTTCAAGTCGAACTCGAAGTCGTACACAATCCATACCTAGCCGCTTCTAAGGTTACTCCAGGGTCATCCGAAAATCGCCACCACATCAAAAATTGAACTTGAATACAACCTTGGCATCGCCTCCCAGGGCTGATAATTGATTACACAAATCTCCAATACCCATTCAAGAGTAAGTACTACTGCCAGCGCTAGTTCTACCATCACCGACACAACAATTTCGATACTGCCGCGATACACCGCACAGTAAGCTAATCACTGTTTCACATCACGAGACTTACTGTACATATACACCCACGAATAGCCACGCGACGCCAAACTCGTACAAGCTCCCACCACCGTCACAAAATGTCTCAGACCCTGAAAGAATTCGCCAATACCCCATCTCAGCAAGTCACACTGGCAGGTCACCTCGGAAGGGCTCTAACCAACAAAAGCCCACAGCGCCGAGCATGTGGCTGAGTCCGCCCCCTTTCTAATTATAGTGAGCACAGTACATAGTATGCCTATGTACTCCGTACAGCGCCAATGCCTGGAACTGATACTCACATTGGCACTGGCACTGGCAGTCTTTGAATGTACTATGTAGCCACCGCCCCAAGCGATGCAGGTACAGTACATACATTGCATGCAATTGGATACTGGCATTTACTGGCAGGTGGTCAACACACTAGGTAGTATGGCCCCGGCTAGATCCTGACATCGGCCCTTCCTACTCTAGCGTAGTCTCTTCAAGTTTTGCCCCCCTTTTGAAAAGGATTAGCTTTTTGCTTCTATTTTCTGGGTTGGATTGGTTGGTGTACGGAGTAGGATTTTTTTTATTTACTACATGGGTCTGGGTCCTTTCCAGTCCAATCCAGTCCGGATACCCCGTATATTCAAGTTGTACTCCGTACTCCGTATATTGTACAGTATTTATTCGATGAACCGTGCCCACCCCTTTAAATCGAGGTTCAAGGCTTTAACTTCGCCTACTACGGATACTCTGATTTTCTTTTTGATCCACCGAGATCAAATGGATATTGGATGAGCTACTTACTAGTACGCCACGCAAGCGCGATGGTGCCATTGATGTGAGCTACGCGGAGCAGAGCTGTGCCAGTGGGTGGATATCTGGTATAAGGGGTGATGGGAATAGGAATAGGAGGTACTGTACGGAGTAGTTGGTAGATTACGGAGTGTAGATGATGTGTATTGTACATATAGAAAGACATGATTGCATTTGTGAGGCTTCTGCCTGGGTTCTACAGACGTTGCTGTAAGTATTTGATGTGATTCAAATATTTCGACGTATCCAGGAACTCAAGACAGAGAGATTTAGCGAGAGTCATGTATGAGGTCGGTTAGAGAGAGAGGTGAGAGTGTAGGCACCGAGATTGTTGCAGTTCCAGTTCCAGTCGGAAGGGACGGAGTGCCGATGTTTGGATCAAAAATTGGACCTGAAAATGGGGAAGTATCTGATTCTACGGAGTACACATCAAGTGTAGCAGGAAGATTTAGATTTATTCCGCATCCATGAGAAAGTCCATGGCTTGCTTGAATGAAAGGACAGGCCTGCATGTTGTTTTTCAAGAGTGCCCAATTTAGATCTCAGTTTATCTGCCAGTGCCAGTGCCAGTGCCAATGCGCGGCTGAGTGTCTCCCAAGGCTGTACCCCGTACAAGGCAGTGCAAGCACCTCGGGGTGTAAGGAAGGTTTAGTCTGTTACAGGGGGATTACACAAGCTAGTTGTAATGTAACGGGCAAGCCATGACGCGGACGATGGTTAATTAAGATTGCTGCGGATCGACGAGATACTGCGCTTATCGCCATTTGGAAGGCCCATCTTTGTTCTTTGTATGGGAGTATATACACTACGGAGGGTCGGCAGAGAAGAGGTACATGCTTTCCGCCTCATTCAATAGTTGGGAGTTGACCCCATTTTTGTGAGGGGGCAGAGATTGGAGTGGGCTTGTTGTGGTGATTGGACCGGGGATCTGGAGAAACGCACCGACGTTAATTAAACACTCGGTGGACGTCGTCACCCTAGTGGACCACGAGGAGGAAAGGTCCTCGGGTTATTCGTTTTCTTTGAGGCCCTTTCTTGGACTAGGGTCTGGGTTCCAGGGTTGATTTGGGTAATTTGTGGTGGCAGGAAGTGGTGTTTGGCTGGAAATTGGGTACTGTTGACTGGGGGGAATACGAAGGGGCCAGGGTTAGAGTCAGAGTCAGAGTTGGGTCGGGGCAAGACGTGTTGTTCTCCCGTTTGCCCTCACTGGAGCCCCTGCTGCTTGCAGTGCAGGACGGTCTGCCAGGGGGAACAGCAGCCCGAAGGAAGTGGTGGCCCCCTGGCGTGGTGATCAGCACGAGTGCAGATTTAACCTTGCGGAGCATTAGAGAGGCAGACCTCTATAACGGGCTTGGCGCATCTACAACAAGTCCTTGGCAAAGATCAAGTGAAAGTACGGAGTACGGAGTACTACATACATATCAGTATGTCTTGTGGAAGTGTGGAAGTAGAACCACCGTTAGTATTGGATATTAAATGGTTACCTCATAGTGTTCACTGTTGTGGTTTCACTGGAGAAAAGAACAAGAACCAGCCGGTACCCATGGATACGCGAGGCATTCGGCAGAGGCAACCAACGTTGATTGGTGTGCCTGACTGGTTCCAGCCCTGCCAGACTCTTTACTCTCTGTTGATTGGTTGACCCCTGTCGCAGGTTCATTTCCGCAAAGTCTAAGCACGAGGGTTCCTGTAAACATTTCTTGGGTTTTGGTTCCAAATGGGTCTCCCAAGAGAATTAGAGAAAAAAAAATCATCTGCGCCCCACGTATGCACAAGAGAAACGAGAGAGAAAGAAAAAGGCGGGAGTTAAGAGTGCCAAGAGGGAAAAGACAGTCGAGGCCTTGGACTCTAGGGATGTAAAGGTGGAGCCTGTACAGAGATACAATCCATACGGGATGATACAAAACATACTGTATTATACACGAGGGCAGTTGAGGGGGATGAGTGCAGGAGTAGCAGTGTGTAGAGTACACAGAGATTGCCCCTTTTTTCCATTTCCCCCAGTGGAGAAACAATACGGTGACAATACCGTAACCCTTTCCCCTTCTCCTCTCACTTTCCCTTTTCCCTTCTTTCCCCCTGGGCATAACTCTCCTTCTTTTCCTTCCCTATTCACTACGAGTTTTTCCTATCCGACCAGAGGGATTCGTCTCTCATTCACACTCTTTTTGCCGGGAAAATCCCAATCACTCTCTTTCAACCTCGATTTCTCACTTTCTGTGTACAGCCCTTTTACGAAAGCGCGCGACTGGTTTGCCGTTGATGTATGTGAAACAGGATGCCCCGTTCTTCCCCCCAATGCCCGAAATGAGATGCGCTCTGGAGGACTCCATGATAGATTGCGATGGATCCAACGCGCGCAGAAGAGGAGGAGAATCAACTGGCTTTGGACTATCACGTATGAATGTGCGAATGGATAATACAATGTGGATGGGATGAGCGGGTTCTTGTGCGCCTCAGCCTCAGTCAACCGCATGTGTATACATTGATCGTGGAGTCAGCCAAAGCCATCCAGAGTCAAACACGAGAATTGGTCACGAACAGGCGCGAAGAATCACAATAACTAACATAATTCTCCTCAGATTTACAACTTGAAACTCCACGCATTTCGAAATGAAGTTCTCCAACTCTGTTGCCGTGACTCTGGCCACGGCGGGCTCCCTGGCGGCCGCCCACGGCCACGGCCACGCCCACTTCCACAAGCGCGCTGTTGAGACCGAAGTCGACACCGCTACTGTCCCCGGCCCTACCGTCTACGACTTCGTCGTCCTCGAGAACGGTGGCAAGTCTGAGGAGATCAGCAAGCAGGAGGCTTGCGATGGTCTCGCCGACCACAGCCTCGACTGGTACGGAAACCCCGTCTCCAACGCTTGCCCTACCAGCACTTCCACCCCTACTCCCTCCTCCACCAGCACTCCTACCCCGACTTCCACTGTCGCCGCTCAGGAGCTTCTGGAGACCTCCGCTGCTATCACCCCCAACAGCCCTTCTCCCACCACCACCGCTGAGCCCACTACCTCGAGCTCCTCTACCTCCAGCGTTGTTGCCAGCAGCTCCTCCAGCTCCTCCAGCAGCTCTTCCAGCAGCTCTTCCAGCAGCAGCTCTAGCTCCAGCTCCAGCTCCAGCTCCAGCGCCAAGGGCCTTACTGCTGAGTTCCCCGATGGAGAGCTTGACTGCGGTACTTTCCCCTCCGACTACGGTGCCGTCGCTCTGGACTACCTTGGTCTGGGCGGTTACTCTGGTATCCAGTACGTCACTCTGCTTGACGAGGTGATCAGCGACATTGTCACTGCCGTCAGCGGTGAATCTTGCACCCACGGTGCCATGTGCTCCTACGCCTGCCCTGCTGGTTACCAGAAGGCTCACTGGCCCTCCACCCAGGGCTCCACCGGTCAGTCCGTTGGTGGTCTTGAGTGCAAGAACGGCAAGCTCTACCGTACCAACACTGCCCACAAGACTCTCTGTATCGAGGGTACCGGTGGTGTTACCGCCAAGAACACCATGAGCGACCACGTCGCCATCTGCCGTACTGATTACCCCGGTACCGAGTCCGAGACCATTCCTCTGGGTCTGAGCAACGGTGACGAGCAGCCCCTGACCTGCCCCAACGGTGCCACCTACTTCCACTGGGAGGGCAAGTCCACCTCCGCCCAGTACTACGTCAACAACGCCGGTGTTTCCACTGAGAAGGGTTGCCAGTGGGGTGACGGTTCTTCCCCCATTGGTAACTGGGCCCCCATGAACCTGGGTGTCGGTTACTCCAGCGATGCCACCTGGTTGTCTATGTTCAAGAACGAGCCCACCACCGACGCTGATCTCGACTTCGCCATCTACATGGAGGGTGATGTTTCCGTCAAGTGCGCCTACGACGGCAATGGTAACTTCTACCAGGATGGCAAGAAGGTCACCTCTGGAAACGGTTGCACTGTAAGTTTTTACCCCGAGATTCCCGTTCCATTCCTCCCACATTTCCGATCTAATTTTTCTTTCAATAGACCTCCTTCACCTCCGGCAGTGCCAAGTTCGTCTTCGCCAAGTCTCTGCCCTCCAGCCAGATGTCCTCTTAAATGTCATTCCCCGAGAAAATACCAGCCTCTGGCTTCGAATGAGTTCTTCTTTTCGCCCTTTTATTCCCATATTCAAAGCATGGGACGGAAGTAACCAGCCGTCCTCTGTTTTGTCTATGTTTTTGTCCATATCACGGTTTGTCACTTGAAGGGTTGCTTTCTTCTGTGTATCTTAAATTTTATCTTGTTTTATGAGGGGTGATTTGGAGGGGAAATCCAATCTTTGTTACTTTTTTTTCTTCTAATCACCTCCAGTGGAATATCCTTTCCACCTGCGAAGGTCCCTTTCTATCTGATTAGACTTTACCTCAGACCTCAACTGTGCAACCCTTTGATCAGATTATTCTTTTCCCTCTCAATCTCTTCCTCAATTCTCTGTGTGTGGTTCTATCGAATACTCGTTTCTTACCTGCCTGCTTTATCATTTTCCTGATGCGAGATCTGGTGTGAGAAAGGGTGTCTGTGATAGTGTTCACCTCAATTACCCTGTTAGCATCTGTTTCGTCAATCCATGATTTATGACTTCACTACTCAACCCCACATCCATCACCTTCGTTTCGTCATGGCCCTGATTCTAGACCTTTTCCTGCCTCTCCCTGTCCAGCATATCTACCATTAGATTACCCACGCAATACTGTAGATTTAGAACTTAATGGTCGCGAGAGAATGTAAATGTTCTCCATGTAGCTATCAAACTATGCAGCCACTATCATCACAATCCCGCAATCTCCACAGCAACCTACAGCCCAAGAATGTGATCCGTGCTCTCGGTGTATACCGAGCCACGTCAAATCGGATATCGGATCTCGGACTATCTTGTACCAGCAGGCACTGGTAGCTCCTGGTGACAATGCTGGGGGGAATTCATCTTTCATATAGCATGGTTCCCGCGGCTACTGCTACTGTTCCTTCTACTGTACAGGTGCTTGGAATAGGAATCACATTGGACTCTATGATATGTCAGATACCCTTACTTCGATGGTCTTTGGTGCAGACTGTACTGTGCCAAGTAGTCACTGGTAGTTGATAGTATCTTCCTCCGTGCAGAGATTGATATTTTTTTTACTAGCATCAATGTACTGTATGTATGCTGCTGGTGAGCCCTGCATTCCCGGCCATTGGGCCCGGTCCAGCTCTCTTGACATTTTTTCCCTGGTTGGCCAGTCAGTACTTTCTGCCTGAGGCTTGCTAGGTAGAATCGAACTTGAATGGGTTGCCTAGTAGTACTAGTATGTATAGCTTCGTTCGTACCATATAGCCCATCTTGCGGTCTAATTTTTTTTTCCAGCCCAAACCCTTTTCTGCTCTCTAGAGCGGGTTTCTTATGCATGTGGTTGAATCGAGGGGGGCTTGGGTGTATTTTTTTCTTCTTCTTTGGCCCCGCTGTCTTTGTATCTTGACGGTCTTCGGTCTTCGGTCTTTACGGTGTGTCTTGAAATGGAAATCGAAATGGAAATGGAAAGGGAAATGGGAGTCCGTGAGTAAGTGTCATTCCTCAACTTCTTTCTTGCTCACTCAATTGCTTTTGAATCATATGTCAAATTACATCAAATACCTTTCCCTTGTCAATCAATTGGATTAACTCTTCTTTCATGGTGGACTTCCCTCTTACTGATTCGACGCGGTGTAAGGTAAAAAGCCAACCACGCGCTTCTGGGACCCCCCGCAGACAGTAAAATTTGCTAGCGCGTCACTTCACGGATATCCACTCTGCCAGCTGGGTCAATTTAATTCGAGGCTGGGAATTTACTTAGTACTGATTATGTACCCAGTAGGCTCAGGTCAGAGGAGGGGTATTCGAGCTCAATTCTTGTCATTGCACTTTTTTGTGGATGATTGTTGACGTGCCTCGGCATTGGAGCTGGAGGCAAGGTATAATGGCTAGTATTGTATGGAAGGTATAGTATAGTAACTATGAGGAAACAGGATTCTGCACAGCTGTGCACATTACCATGTACCAGCCGTGCGTGACTCTTTGAATGGTGTCACTGGTGCTACTGGCATGAGTCGTCATGGCAGTGTCAATTACATACCAGAGAGAACAGACTCTCCATTCTTCTGAGTATTCGTCCAGTCAGAGTGAGAGAGAGAGAGTTGAGGTTCAGTCAATTTGATACTCGCGTGCCCAGACCCACCTTGGGTCAGGTGACCTCAGACGCGACCGCGCTGCTTTACTTCTCCTCTACAGTGTCTGTATACTATATGTATACTATAGAGTGGTGAAATAATTCATAGTTTATTACTGGTAATAATTAATTATTCGTTTACTACAGCTCAATTGAAGACAATATACACTTTCCTCTGTACAATCCTTCTTCTCATACCCTGTAATACTTGCTAGTACCCTAGTGGGCCCGTAACCCTCATCGGCGCCTATCGAACGCGTCGGGCTGTAAGCGTGCATTTCCGCGCAGAACGAGACACTCCGCCCCAGGACATTCCACCACACACCTTTTTCTCTTCCTCCCTTCCCCTACCCCCCCCTCTCCCCGACCTCCAAACCCTTTCCCCCTCCTTTTTTGAGGTTCTAGGTGGTCTCACTGGTGACCCTTATCCTATTGTTCACCTCGTTGTGCCTCTTTATTTACTCTACCTCTCGGTTCCCAGTTGTGACGCGGTGACGCGAGTCCTCGAGCTCGACTCGCCTCTCATCTCGAAAAAAAAGGAGCTCGCTTGGGTTTAACAGGAAGCAGGAATAGGATCTGACAATTCAATCCGTCATGGCTTCTACGCCTACTCGAAGCAGTTTTGCTTCTCTCGCCGGCACAAAGCGTCCTGCGTCTTTGCTGCCGGCTTTCGAGCCCTTGAGCTCATCCCCCTCTCTACCTCGTCCTCAGAAGCGAGTGGCTCGTGAACCCTCCGTCTCGCTATACCCTACGCCGGTCCCGACCTCCTCTACCCATATTATGTCCTCTTCGCCTCCAGGACACGCCGCCAGACGCCTTTCAGCACACCGTACCTTCTCGACCACCTCCGAACGAGCTCCCTTGTCGACCGTGCCGGAACTTATGCTGCCAGAAAATGGGGAACCTTTGCTGATGGGTCGATCAAGTGCTTCATGCCAGCACCAGCTGGCTAATAGCCGCATGATCTCTCGCGTTCACGTCAAGGCAACTTACAAACCCGCACCGAACCCCTTCGATCGGGACCGTGTCGAGATTATGTGTATGGGTTGGAATGGAATCAAGATCCACTGCCAAGGGAAGAAATACGACCTGGCCAAGGGAAAGACATTCACATCGGATATCAAGGATGCTGATATCATGATTGATGTTCATGAGTCTCGTGTGCTGGTACAATGGCCTCGGAATGATCATGATGACCGCAAGGACTGCCCTTCTACAGACTCTGAGCAAACCTGGGATGAAGGAACTCCGACTCAAAGGCGACCCCTTCGTGCTTTGCAAGATAGTCCCTTCCCTGAGAATGAGCGTTTGGCTTCGCCTGTGTCGCCGTCTCCTGCGGTGCAACGGGTTGCTATTCCTCCGTCGTCGCCTCTTTTCAACGCCTCACGCACCCGTGCACCTGTTGTTGTGTATGAAGATGAAGGATCCCCATTGAAGCGTCACAACACGATCAGTCATATCACATCCAACAGTGCCCGACGTGCAAGCATTTTGTTGCAAAGTTCCCAAGGAAGTGACCTCGGTGCACACGAGGAGGAATCCGACGAGGAGAACGACGAAGAAAACGATCCCATTATCCACTCCTTTGGACCATTCGGCGAGAACCTCCTGCCTCGTATGGCTTCATTCAGCGCAGGTGACTCGCCCATCCGCACAGCCCGCTCTCCTCGCGCTCTCCTCCCAGCCGAGCCACTCCGACAGATCTTGTCCCCAAAGCAAACCTCCCACTATCACAAGCGTGAAAAGTCCGACGAATACACCAAGCCAGAATATGTCAAGCCATCAATTGATGACGAGAGCATCGACCGAATCCGCAACCACGCTGCCAACCAGCTCGCCTTCTCCCGTCTATCCTCCACTCCTTTCTCCACCATCTTGAACAACCTCCCTCCCGAAATCCGCAAGTCAATTGGAACATCCACCGGACCTACCTCGTTTGAAATCCGCTCTATTCTCGAGAACTCCGAGTGCATTGGAAAGGTTTCTCGCCAGGGTAAGGATGCCGCTGGTAAGCCTCTAGAGGCGGAGTATTACTACGTACCGGACTTTGATCATGATCCTACCCGTCTGGAGGCTCATAAGATGGGTAAACCTGGTTTGCGCAATTGCCGTAAGCAGCACAAGGTTCGTGCCCCCGCCGTCGAAAGAAACATTGTTGAGTGAATCCAATACTAACCCTTTTTTAGCAATATTTCTGGCGCAAGCCGAAATAGGCGATAGTGACCTCTCTCTCCCTCTCTATCTCGTATCGCCGTTGTGGGTGTCGGTGTTTCAGTCTCCGACGACAATAATGGCTCTTTAGTACATATTTTGCAGTGATTTGTTCGCCTAGATGGAAAGGTGAATCTCGCATAGCGTGGCGTGTGGCATACCCTTTAATCTTTTTGTTCTTGTTCTTGTTTTTGCTTCCTTGTCTCCCTCCTGCTTGAATATCGTTTTCTCTGTCTTTTTTATCCTGGTCACCCTACTTCCTGTTACAATCCTCTGGTCTAGTCTGGTCTAGTCTCAGAGACCGATTTATCTGTCTTGATCTGTTTCTGTCCTTTTACGCTCTACGCTCTGTTACTCGCAGTGTACGATGTGCGTCTCCAGTGTTTTTCTGTTCTCTTCTGCTCTTTTTTGCTCTGCTCTACTCTGCTTCATCCGTGTCTGCGTTCTCATGCATGATGCTTCACGGCCTTCCCATTTCTGTTCCTCTTACCCTTGTCTCTGTTACCTCCTTTCGTCCCAACTATGGGATCTTCCATTCCTGCTCAGCCTTCCTATTTACCCATCCAATGATTCAGTCCAGCATGATACCTTGTACACCTCGTGCTCACTTATTGCTCTGGTTCTGGTTTCGCCTCTGGTTTCTGGATTTTTTACTCATCATCAACCTTACTACCCCGTACCACGGGATCCTATCTCGCCGTTTGGTACCCTGGGTAGTGTTGTTTGTCGTTGTGGTATTTAGATCGTGCTTTGTGTATCTGATCTTACCTTACCTTACCTTATGTTAACTTTTGCGCATTCCTTGTCCTGTCATGTCATGTCGGCTTTTGTCTTTTTTTTTTTGCGTTTCTCTCGCTGTCCCTGTCACTGTCACTTTTTTCTGGTTATTATTTTTTTTTATATTTTTACCCTTGTCGCGAGAGCGTTGGATGCTATCATGACCCTTGTACGTTAGTTTGAATTAAAAGTAGTAGTTTTACTTTAGTTTCTCTAGATGCTTTCTTTTTTACTTATGTGATAGTGTACTAGTACCAAGCAAGTAGTATTGACTTGATTATGCCAGTTAGTACTAGACTTGAACCGCGTGCGATGTATTGTATTATATTGTAGTGTAGTAGTCACTACGCTAGTTACTAACTAGTATGAATGGTACTAGTCCTATACCGAGTCTAAACATACTAACGATAGTTACTAGTAGTAATTGATGTGACTCCGAGTACCTTTACAAGTAGTTACTTCTACTTCTACTTCCACTTACATAGATTAGTACTTTCTAGTATTTGCCCCAATCTGAACTTGGAACTTCACACCGATCTCGTACTGTGACTAGTAGTAGTTAGCAGGGATGCTAACTTTAACCTAGTACTAGTACTAGGGTCGATGCTACTGTATCCATGGATATCGTCATCGCTGCGCAACGTCGTCTCGCCACTTCGACTTCGACTTCTACTTTGACTTCTCCGCATTCCACTCCAGCTCCACTGGGATTCCAAGTTGCTTATATAGTAGCACCTGCTGCCAGTGGATGAATACCCGATAACTACCATCATCACCATCACCTATATCATAAAATCAAATTGAATCTCTACTATCCTATTTCCAGCTACAATTTTATCCGCACCATGCAATCCGCACCAGTTGAAACTAACACTGGTTCGCCCGGCCCCCACCAAACAATTGCAATCCCAGATCGATCCCGGGCTCTTCAAGTTGAAGTCCTAGAAATGCCTCGCACTGGTAACTCTGCAGATGAACATACAAATACAGATCATGATGCAGACTCGGAGATATGCGCTCGACATCCCGAGACGGCCCGTCCTGGTTCTGGTTCACCGGACGCGGAGACCTGGCAACCTCGATCCCAGCGGCGGAGCTGGAGTTATCAGGATCGAAAACATGTGTTGCAGGAGAGACTTTTGGATGTTGAGGGGAGTCGGGAGAGGGGGTTTACGGAGGATGGGGAGAAGTAGAAAGAAGTTGAAGGGTGAAGAGGTATCTTTTTTGGTTCGTTCTTGAGAGTTATGTCAGGTTGTGAGTCTGACGTAGTATCACAAAACTATTCTTATGGTGTGGGAATGTGGAAGAACTTGAATCTTGTGATTTGGTTGGAGGTCAGGTGTTGAGTATGGTTGATTTGGAGATGGGGTGGATGATTGTTATAGTTCGTAATATTAGACTGTATCTGTGATTTGTGATTGCCCAGGTGTATATGATGATATTCTAGTATCTAATTAGTATAATCTAGTACTACTAGGTAGTGCTTAGGTATAATCCTGTTACCCTACTAGTCCTAATACAAATTCTGTACTGTTTTGTCTAAGATATCTTTTTTTTCCCTATAGACAGAAACAGATCATCTAATTTTGCAAAGCGAAGACTGGTATACACTGCTGTAGATATAGTGTGTAGTGAGTGAGTGTCCCATAGTGAGATAGAGTAAGTGATAAGTGGGTTCACGGTTCACCTCCGCACCGCCTTGGATCAGCCCGCTTCTACTTCCACTTCGACTAACCACTTCACTTCACTTCTGGCTTCGGCGATATTCCACCCCGCTTCTAGTTTTCACATTCATACCTCCCTCACTCTCCCTTTTTTTAACCTCCACCTTCTCCCCAATGTGGCTTCCAAGTCACTGCTATTCTCCCCCGATCTGAGAGGATCCCCACTGAATCCGCCGTGAAACGCACACACGGCCATGGATCGCCAAAAGAAAAGTATGCGCAGCCTGTACAGCTCTTGCACTCCTCTCCCCAGCTTATTGAAACCCGACTCGCAACAGGAGAACTTCGCGATCTAAACGAGAAAGCTTGGGCAGGTGAAACTGGTACGAATTAAACTACTCTGTCCCCCCCCTCCCCTCCCCTCCTCTCCGATAACGCATCTATCTTCAAGACCACGAAGCAGGGCCTCTCTAACCTTCTCAACTATCCTCCACAGATGTCTTCCCCGTCAGCAAGTCCCTCGACTCGGCCCTCAAGAAGAACACCGCCTTCATAAAGCGTCTCCGAACAGGAATCAGCGCCTCCGCTCTCTCCACCTTCCTATCTGATATCCGCACCCTCTCACTACACAAATATCTGTCCGAGATAATCTCCGCCTGCTACGAGGGTCTCTCAAAACTTAAATCCCCCGGCGAAATAGCCGTCGGAGTCGAAATCGTCGCTGCCCTCCACCAACGTTTCGGCCCCGCTGAGTTCACACGCTACATCGGCTGGCTACTTGGTCGCGGTCTCACATCCCCAGATAAAGCCTCACTCAAGCAACTCAGCCAGGAATTCCGCGAACGAGAGGAAAAAGAGAGACTAGCGCGCCACCGTGTTCTACTGCGCGTTGTCACGGAACTCTGGCTCGTTGGTGTTCTTCGTACCCTGGATGATGTCGAACGACCTGATGATCTGGGTGTGAAGGGGAAGGACCCCGCTAATAATAAGACATCTGCCGAGACACCCGTGCTGAAGCAGAAATTCCCCGCTGCGCGCGACCCGGAGAAAGCGGCGGAGCCGTTTCCGTTGGAGGTGTTGAAGGATTTATTGGGTCATGATCGGGATCATACGAATTTACCCTTAGCGGTGCTCTTTGTGAAGAGTTTTAGCTGGGATATTCTCGGCGCGAAGCTTGCGGATGAAGGGAGGAAGACGGTTGAAGTTGACGGCGTGACGACTGGTGCTGCTGCTGGGGCGGATAACGAGAATGAGAATTCTGGGAGTCTGGAGACTGCGCTTGAGTTGGATCCGCCGTTGACGCCGGAGAAGATGCAGATGCGGTTTAAGAATATTCTGAATCGGTACCTGGATGATGTTAAGGCGCATGTTGTTCGGGATCAGAAGGCGTTGTCGAATCAGAGTCGGCGCAATGCGGAGGCTTATGTGAAGAGCGGCGAGATTTTTGAAGATCGGCAGTCGAATTTCGAGAAGCAGACCAAGACGCTCGATAAGCTTGTTGCGAATACTCAGGTGCTTTGTGAGGCGCTTGGGGTTGAAATGCCGGATTTGGTTGAGAAGGAGGCTGCTGATGCTTCTGCTAGTGGGGGTATTGGGTTGGTGAAGACCACTGATTACCTTCGCGGCCAAGGTGATGGCGCTGGTATTTGGGAAGATGAGGAGGAGAGACGGTTCTATGAGAATTTGGTGGATTTGAAAGGCAAAGTCCCGGCTGTTCTTCTGGAAGATGGAAAGAAAAAGAAGGGCGAAGGAGAAGATGCTGGAAAGAAAAAGGCCGATGGAGACAGCGCTGTCGATTCCACTGAGAAGACAGAGTCAGCTGAAGAAAAGGCTGCGGCCGAAGCAGATGATCAGTCTACTGCTATTGCTAGCAAGACTGTCGGCGCGCAAGTCGATGCTCTACTTGGGAAGCTTCCGGACCTGCAAAACAAGGACCAAGTCGATCAATTCGCCTTGGACTTTTGCTTTGTGAACTCCAAGGCTTCTCGCAACAGACTTGTCAAGGCTGTCTCAGATATCCCCAAGGGCCGAGTTGACCTGCTACCACTTTACTCACGCTTGGTGGCTACCCTTGGACAATATCTTCCAGATATCCCCCAGGGCCTGACTACCTACCTGGATGAAGAGTTCCGCAGCTTGCAGCGCAGAAAGTCAAAGGAGTTTCTTGGCCAAGTGCGTATGAGTAATGTACGATATCTCGCAGAGTTGACCAAATTCGGCGTGGTGCCTGAACATATCATTTTCCACTGCTTCAAGGTCTCACTCGATGATTTCTCCCGCATGAACATCGAGATCATCGGTAATCTGCTTGAAAACTGTGGCCGTTATCTCCTCCGCAACCCCGAGACTTCTCCTCGCATGGCCTCGTTCCTAGAAACGCTGAGCCGAAAGAAGACGGTCCAGCATATTGGGCAGCAGGAACGCATGGTGATTGAAAATGCAATTTACTATGTGGATCCACCTCCCCGACCTGCCATTCAGCAGAAAGATCGAACGCCTATGGAGCAGTACATTCGCCGACTGATCTATATGGACATGAACAAGCGCAACTACACCAAGATTCTCAAGTCGATCCGAAAACTCCATTGGGAGGAACAGGAGGTTGTTGATATTCTGGAACGCGTCTTCAGCAAGCCCGTCAAGGTCAAATATGGCAGCATTCACCTACTGGCAATCCTCGTCAGCGCTCTATACAGATACCACCAAGACTTCGTCATTGGCGTCGTTGATAACATCCTGGAACAAATCACGCTAGGCCTGGAACAGAACGACTTCAAATTCAACCAGAAGCGTATCGCCGAAGTCAAGTACCTAGGCGAGCTATACAATTACAAGATGATCGACTCCCCCGTCATCTTCGACACATTGTATCGCATCGTGACCTTCGGCCATGAAGGCGGAACTCCCATCCCAGGAAGAATCATCCTACTCGATCTCCCAGATGACTATTTCCGAGTTCGTCTCGCTTGCACGCTTCTCGATACATGCGGCCATTGCTTTGATCGAGGATCTGCAAAGAAGAAATTAGACTTCTTCCTTACTTTCTTCCAGTATTACCTCTTCACCAAGGATCCCATGCCTATGGACGTCGACTTCCTTGTCCAGGATACATTCTCTGCCCTCCGACCTCAGTGGAAACTAGCAACAGACCCCGAAGAGGCAACACGTATCTTCAGCGAAGCCGTCGCGCAAAACTACAACGTCCCCGAATCCGAACGACCAATCGAAGCAGACGAGGAAGAAGCAGAAAGCAGCTCATCAGACGAAGGTCTCGAAGAAGACGCAATGCCCGATATCGACGACGAGCAGGAATCCAGCGACGAAGCCGAAGAAGGAGTATTATCTGGTCCGAACAACAACAACGCGGAAGCAGCAGCAGATGACGAGGGGAGTGAATCCGACGATGAAGATGAACATATTATTGTTACGAGACAAGAAGAGGAGCGGGACCCTGAAGCCGAAGCTGAATTTGATCGCGAGTTTGAGAAAATGATGTCTGAGAGCGTTGATTCGAGGCGCTTTGAACGGAAAGCCATTTTTGATATCCCCTTGCCGATGAAAAGACCCGCGAGGGAGAATGTTTCTGCTGAAACTGAGCCTGGTGCTGGTGCTGGTGCTGGTGCTGGTGCTGGTGCTGATATTAGTGAAGTTGAGGTTCCGGAGCCGATTGCGCCGCCTAAGACGATGGCTTTTTCGTTGATGACGAAGAAGGGAAATAAGCAGCAGGTATGTTATTACTATTACTGTCACCTGATCACCATCGCCCGAGACATAATATGATTTCTAACATCTAATTCTACTAGACACGCACAATCGATCTTCCCTCTGACTCAAGTTTCGCCGTCGCAATGCGAACACAACAACAAGCGGATCGAGAAGAACAACAACGCATCAAGAATCTGGTCCTGAACTACGAAGCATCTAATGAGAACGAGGCTACTGAAAGTAAGATCAACCCAATAAATGTTCCAATCAGAAAATCCCCATCAAGAATTCTGATCTAATATACCGTTTAGCCGACTTCGAAAGAAGAATCCCGGCAAACCAACGTCTGGATAAATCGACTCGTTCCGCCTTCCGATCCCGAAAACTCCAACTCAGTGATGTCAATTGGTAGTTTCAGGGAAGAAAGATGCGGACAAAGGTTACGTTCATGAAACTCGATTAAACGGAACAATACGAAAACTCGCTGCGGCTTGATTCGAATTGAGTTTTTCATGTCCCCCCCTCCCCCCCCCTCCCAAATAGCTCTCCATCTCCATCTCCATCTCCATCTCTTGTCTATATTCCGGAGCAATACGCTACAAAGACAAAAGACAAAAGACAAGGATGGTATGATGAGAAGAAATGCCATGCCATGTTGGCTTCAAGTTCGCTTCCGGACTATTCATTCCCGCCGCTGGATTGAATGGAAAATTTCTATTTCCCCTTGTCCTTGAGGAAGAGAATGGGACGGGGAAGGGAAGAGGGAACGAAACGGAACGGAAGGGGGATAGAGAGAAGGCCTTGCTGAGACTAGTAGCCGTGCTGGATGGAAATATCGTGCTCAAGTTATCTCTGGTGAATTGAGATGCACTGGCTGGATGCATGATGCTCTGGTAGCTTAGCTGGTTGATGTTGATGTGGGCAGGGGAGAAATTGATGGGGATGCTGATGCTGTGGTGTGGTGCGGTGTAGTGACTGCGATAGTACTGGCAATGAAGATATGATTTTTTTGCTGGATTAGTTTCCAATTTATTCTTTCTTCCTTGAAGTTCTTATGCTTACTTCGGTGGTGCCTAGGTAGACAGGTGTAGTAGTAGAATGGTAGAGGTTAGCTGGGGACAGTTTCTTTTGCTCTATAGGGCGACGGTACTAGTCTTTTCTTGGGCCGACAGGATGTTCAAAGACAACAGTTGAAGTAAAATATTGAAGACTTGGAAGTAAGTTCATCATTAATACTACCCTTTGCATAGTGGAAGATGGTCTGAATTGCTCTAGGGTAACGTCGGAGTCGGGTCGATTGTCGATTGCAATCAGGCATGATTCGGGACGAGTTCATCTTTACGACAGATGCCCAACGCAAGCCCTTTAATTCACTGTTAGTGAGATAATAAGATACTATAGTACAAGAAGGAAGTGAGATTCTAATAACCTGCTACTCGGATACTATGATAGATCACATTACGGGGAGAGGAATATGAGTCAGGTATATAGGAACCTAGTCGGCGTTGCCAGTCATTTTACAATCCAGAGAGACCCTTCTGTTCGTGGGCTACCCTTGTGTCCTCCTTTCTTGATCTCTCACTACCCCCAGGGAACGAGCTTGGTTCGCAGACATGCCTCGCCTCACACGATACCAGCTACCCTGCCCCTCTGCACTGGTACTGTTCTTTAGGGGCAATGGAAAGCCGGAGAGTAAGATGTAGGGGTGGCTGAAGAGTAGAAGATGGTCTGAATTGCTTTAGTCTAGGGTTGCCAATGACGAAGTCTTTAGTATACCAGGTAGGTACTATTTCTTAATTGTCCTTGTCAGAGTCCGCTGAAAGCCCTTTAAGTATCTTGAAAAGAGAAACATGCCCCGAATCATGCCCGATTGCAATCGACCCGATTCCAACTGAATAGCTCAAAACTCGCGAGTCGCATTCAAAAATTCTGTGTCCGCTATGACGATGCGAAGGAGGAAGCCAGAGAGCTCTGCGTCCGCCAATCTTAACCCAGGGTTCATCTTGACTGCAAGATACTATCTCGCGTGAAGACGGGAGAGCTTTATCTATGTGCATGCCATCAGAATCGACGTGCAGAATTCCCCTATTCGTCTCGATAGACTGCAAATCCTCGGAGAATCTGAGTAACATGATATCCAAGCTTTCGGAAAATTGTATGTCTATTATTGGATCGCAGATGACATTATAGTCACTTGGTGATTCAGGGGCCAAATCGTAGACATCAACGGCACCAAGCAATGAGCTAGTTGCTAGAAATCTGCCATCTGCTGAAAATACGTGCGATTGAGCTTCAGGGGTAATGAGTTTGATCGGTTTCCCTGGTTCGATACCAGGAGACAAGTCCCAGACAAAAGTTGAGACACCAGAACTAGCGGCTAGAAGTCGGCCATCAGGTGAGAAGTCAGCTGGAATGAATCCGCCGGCGACAAAATGTAAGTGGGAAGGCGTAAACCTCAACGTGTAATCCAGGACGTGCTTGATTGGGTCCCATATATCGATACTGCTTGGCCAGCAACATGCTACTCGCCGTCCGTCTGGTGAGAAGAATACGGAGCAATGCTCGGACTTTCCAACTGTCAGTTCCTTGAGAGTATTAGTTGTCAGTTCATAGAGCATCACAGAGCCAAAAATTCTGATCAATATTGATGGCATAGTTGGCGAGAACTTGAGACTTTCGATGTCGGCTGGAATCCTGACTCTCTCCAACTTGATGTCCGTGAATTTTTGCATGGATTTGGTAGTAGTCAAATCCCAGACCAGTATATCATGGATCGAGTATGCAACTAACCATCTTCCATCGGGTGAGTATTGAACATCATGGAGATAGACATAAGGACCGTCAACTGTGAGTCTTTCCACCTTGGACGCATTCTGTACATTGCTGGTACTGGAATCCTGATCTAAAACACTGACAGTACCATCTGAGCAAAAAGCGATGAAGCGCTTATCAGGAGAAAAAGCGATTGCCTCCACAGAAGCGAACGAATTACCCGCAATGCTGGGCTCGGCAGTTAAGTCCCAGATTCTAACGTTGCCATCAACAGACCCCGTTGCTAGCCAATTCCCGGATGGCGAGACTGACACTGAAGTAAATCTTGGACAAGGGCCTAGTATATTGTGCAAGCAATTCTTCTCCAGGTCCCATATTTTTACTTTTGTATTGAAAAAAATGAGCCATCGGTCATCCGGTGAGAAAGCGATGGACTCTGCGCCAATATCTCTGACTGAAGGTTTCCAGATCTTCTGTTGAAGATCACCAGTAGCCAGATTCCAAATATGGACCTCCTTATTTCGAACAAAAACTGCCAGATACTTGCCACCTGGAGAGAAGATGATCTGACTGCAGAAAAAACCAGCATCAAGTTTCTGAAGCTTGAGATGTAATGCTCCAGTGGCTAGGTCCCAGACATTGATAGTCCCATCATGAGTCCGTAAAGCTACTAACTGCTTGTCAGGTATTATATCACCTTCTGCATATGCACCGTCAATGTGATGACTCTGATGTAAGTCGCCCGTTTCTGAATCGTGGATATCAATATGGCTTGCCAGGCGGCTTAGCAGGTACTTCCCATCAGGAGAGAATGCAATTTGCCCGATTTCATCCCTTTTAAGTGACCACTGCAAAGAGCTGGTGGCTATTTTCCAGACATGAGTGCCTAGCATGTCCCCATCTATGACAGAAGCGATTGTTTTGCCGTCAGGTGAAAAAGCAATTGACCTGACAAAGCCATTTCTTTTAGGCAAGCTTCGGTAGAGTGTACCGATGGCTATATTCCAAATATTGATACTGCCTCCTCCAACGCCACCGGACGCGAGCAACTTGCCATCAGGAGAGAAGGCAATGACTTGCTCTAACGCTTCGGCAGTTTCGAAAGTCTCTAGCTCCGCGCCCCATGTATCTGGAACATGTGAGGCTATAAAGCTCCAGTCACGAGGTTTTGCTTTGGAGGTCTTCTTGATCGTTGATGTTGTGGGGGAAAAGGTCAGCCCTGCACAGTATAGCTGAAGGGGTGCGATATCAGCGATGTGTCGGAACTTCATGATAAATCGGCGGGCATCCTGCAGGAATCTCGACATTTCGGAGGATTCTTGGCTCTGAGATGGATGGTTAGTGTGGTTGCGAGATAGACAGAAGAGGAACTCATTATAGATATCTTACTGGTATGACAGTTTGCAATGCTGCAATTCCTTCGAGCATTTCATATGCGTGGCCGAGGATACTCATGGCTTCCGCCCAATGGAGGAAGTGGTCCTGAAGGAAGAGCAAGCACTGTTGTATCTCGGAAATCGGGTTCTCAGATCGCACAAGGTGTTGTATCCAGTAGCGGCAAGCATATTGAAGTTCCGGCGTGATATGAAGCTCGATCGCCTGTTTCTCGATTTCTGTTCTTTGCACACCATCATATGGCAAGTCACAGATGTTTTCCTTCAGTTTTGAATTCATCAAGTCGAGACAAAGTCGAGTAAGCCGCCGATGTGTCACCCTTTCATTTATCCAAAAATCGCTTGTCTGGTTTCTCTCATGGGTCTCTTGATCAAGAAGAAAGTCTCGGAATGAGAGATGGAACAATCTGATTGGCTGTGATCTGTTCTCAGGTATATCAAGCACTGAGTGAAGATAATGTAGTTGTCTACTGATGTCGTCTTCAGAGAATTCCATTGCCATCAGCCCCGAGAGAGCAGTCAGTGAGAGTGGCGCTTCGAGGAGAACGATATAGCCGACCACTGATTTAAAGTTTCCAATCAACTTCTGCTTTTTCCTACCAGGAGCCTCGATGAACAGGCTTTTCAAAATCGGCGTGTATGTTCTATCCAGCATAGACTCCTCACTCTGGTGAGAGAGAATCTCATCAAGACTTTCTTTGTAATTCACATAATCATCCTCAAAGACACGACAGACTGTGGCCGCAAAAATGAAGAGAGGCACTGCCATCTTGACAAGAGCTTGGAATTGATCTTCGGGAATCCAGTTCGGTGGGAAGTTCTTTTTCAGGCGAACTTCAGACAGTTGGGATCTCAAAAACAATGTTATGTCATTCTCAATTTCCTGATCGGGAACCTTATGTAGGAAAAGGTCTTGATGCTTGTTCTTGTGTTGATCGTTTTGGAATATCCGACGAATCTCTATCTCAGGCCTACTCGTCACAAGAATCCGTAGCTGGATACCGTCGAGATCCTGAAAGTCGAACAGAAGCTGAAGAATTAGTTCAATGTCATCTTTTTCGTCACATTCATCCAGAGCATCAATGACAATCACAATGACTCTCTTTCTTGACTCTCCATTTAGATCATGTAGTGGCTGGAGGATCAATTTGTTGAACTGAACTTTGGGGTCTTTCGTGGCAATATTATGATCGCTTCCGATGGCTTGACGTATGCCAGCAGCCATACCTGGTAGTATATCCAACATCTGTCGAGCAATTGTCGAAAAGAATCTGCGAGCGTTGCTACGATCACCACCGCCTCGTTTGAAGAAAAAGCTAGCCCCCAACTTCCCTTCCTCTTGAAAGTGTTTTGCAATCGTTCGAGAGATGGCCGATTTTCCTGTCCCTGCGTTCCCATTCAACCAGAACACACGCGGAGAGTCGATGCGATTCCCCCATTCTTTAATCTCCTCTAGAATCCTGCTTCGAGTCCCAGGAAGACATAAAAGCCGGTTCTGATAAGAGTCAAAGGAGGCATCTTCAGCTTCCAAGAGCCTCTGACAGTCCATCTCTTGACGAATTTCTTTCAACATGGACATGGCAGTCTCTATATTTAGAAGAATTCCCGCTGCCGTTTTCTCGCTTTCAAGATGCTCATTGCGGTCTACCCATTGCAGCAGCATCTTTTCGTTCTCCGAGATTGAAGTCTCGATTTCTTTAAGCGGGTGATTGTCGGCTGAAGATAGACATTCCCAGATTTTCTTTCCGCGGTTCTGTTGATGCATCTTTTGCACTTGAATTGTGTAACGTAGAATATCTTTGTAGACACCTTTCAAAGCTTTTTCCAAGTTTACTTTAATTTCCGAGTCTCTTCGATAGTGCTTCTTTTCGATGAAAGCACAACGAGCCAGAATCTCAGCTAAGAACGCAGACGACTCAAAAAAGGCAAGCTTGATCTCGTGATGATTTCCCGTCATCTATGGATAAGCTTGATTAGTTTTGTAACAGGTAGAATCTGGCGAATTGAAGTCTCTCACCGTCAGGCCAAGCGAGATTATTGCCCAAATACTGGATGCGTGACCAGTGGGATCAAACGCTGCCAGTCCCTTCACGGTGTCGCTCAGAGACAATGCAGCACTGAGCATTTTGTGGAAAACGTCTCGAATATGGACATCTTCTTTGCCATCTCTTTTGATCACGCCCCCTTGTAAATAGCTCGTGTATTTCTTTTTGGTTGATTCAATGACCTGATCAATCAATTTGAGTGTTGGGACACTCTCATATTCATCAATTTCGGTCGGGTTTGTGTCCTCAGCCTTGTCGACTCCACCTACTTGCGAGAGAATGTGTTTCTCTTCATCGGTCAATTCCCCATACACAGCTTCCCACAAGTCTAGCTCTGTGCCGTTTGAGTCCCCTTCCTGCATAGAATTTGCTTGACTTCCAGTCACGGGGACAGGGGCCGACCCCGATGTCTGGACCTGGCTGGCATCGCGCGACGAGTCAGATTTCCCCTCGCGCCCAATACCCAGCTTAGTCGAAAATGATTCAAGAGAGTCTTTAATGGCTCTTCGGGGTGTTTTTTGTATATCTTTTGCCCCTGTCATCTCCAGAGTCCAAAAGGCGAGCGAATCCTTTTTATGGCGAAGTCAAGGGATAATAATTCCGATCCTGGATTGCGGGGAGAAACAGCAATGAGCCACGAGCGTCGTGAGACGTAGCCTTGTTTTTCCTGGAGATTTCGATCTGATTGGTAGGATGTCTGCATGTTTTGTGGCCCCAATGGGGGGCGTTTGTGTTCAGCGCTGCATCTCGGCGGCTACTGAATTAGCGGCCCAAAATGATGGGCACCACCTGAGCTAGCTTCGAGGGGCGATTTGGTTATTTTCAATTCATTGACTCGTCATTGGTATGGCGCAGCCCGCCCAGGGGCTTTCGAATTATAGCACTCGTAGTTGTCAAAGCAAAGAACAGTGACCAATGGATGTGGACAATGTCAATGCCACATGCGGAATTAATTGACTAGGCTAGGCTCGGCAGTGAGAGTCATAAACTGGTATTCTAGGTATAGAAACTAGGTATTTAGGGCTGAACCAGACAGGTCTAGAGCCGAAGCTAAACTCTCAAACATGAGTAGCAGTCGACGCAATATGAAATGTCTGCTAGTATAACTCACAATTTAAGTAAACACTGCCATGATTATAACCTTGGAATGTTTTGACAGGGATTGACGCTCTTGGCACTCCACTCCACCCGGTTTTAGTACGAGTACGTCAACCTACCTTAAAGCACGTTTCCCTGTTTATCAATCAACTTGAACCATCATGGCAAAGAAATGACATAGCAGAACAACAGCATCCAAGCTACAGCGATCAATTCCTTGGAAAATGTAACTCATGCAAGTTTTGATGCCTAATGCTAATAAATAAGAATTAAAGAAAATGCACTTAGCACACTAAAAAACTTCATTCCTCATCATCACATACCCGCAAGCATGTATCTGCCACTATCGTTCACTCTCCTGGCAATACTCGCCCCTGCTACTACAACTGCATCATTCTCATCGTTCAAATTATCATCATCTTCATCATCATACCACTTCAACCCCCTTGAACACTCAGCCGGCGTAACACCATACTTCACACCCCACAATCCCCCGCTCAACCCATCACCACCACAAGGCTGTAACGTCACCAGAGCAGCATATCTAATCCGCCACGCAGCCATTTACCCCAATGACTTCGAATACGAAACATTCATCGAGCCATTTATTGAAAAGTTGCAAAACTCTTCACAATCCTGGAAAAAGACGACCACGTTGAGATTTCTATCTAATTGGACCGCCCCCGTGAACGAAACTCACCTGGACGAATTGACTAATGTCGGGTATCGCGAAGCGAAATCTCTAGGCCAGATTCTGAGTGGCCGGTACGAGGGTCTGGAGAGGCCGAAGAAAATCTGGTCGTCGACTGCGGAACGTACTTTGAAGAGTGCGCGCGGCTTTCTGGATGGATTCTCGCATGCGGTCACTGGTAATTCGTCCGGTGGGATCGACTTGGCGCAGGTTGAGGAGAGTGAATCTTCTGGCGCGAACTCGTTGACGCCTTATAAGGGCTGTGGGGCTTATAGTTCGTCTTATGGGAATGATCAGTCCTCGGTATGTGAGATCGTACAAGCTTTACTATACCAATTGAGAGTGAGAACTAAAAGAAAATACAGGCCTTTGGCAAAATCTATACGAAGCCGATCATCGCGCGGTTTAAGGATGAAGCGCCATCTTTCAATTTCACTCAAGATGATATCACGGCTATGTTCTTGCTCTGTGGTTATGAGACTGTCATTCGAGGTCATTCTCCATTTTGCTCGATGAAACTGTTCTCCCCAGATGAATGGCTTGCGTACGAGTATGCGAGTGACTTGAAGTACTTCCACAACACGGGCTACGGACGCGAATTATCGTCGACTTTGGGGCTTCCATGGGTGAATGCAAGTCTTGCGGCTTTGGACGAGGACTCCTCGTCGCAGGAACTGTATGTTTCATTCACACATCGCGAAGTTCCGCCTGTCGTGCTTACTGCGTTGGGTCTTTATAACAATAGTGCCTATTCTGGCGCTAATGATGTTAATGGGACCATGCCTGAGGATAGGATTAATTATAATCGTGTCTGGAAGAGTAGTGAGATTCTGCCCTTCTTGACTAATGTTGCTATTGAGAGGATGGAGTGCCAGAGCTATGGTTTTGATCATGGGGTTTATTATCGTGTGTTGAATAACGATGGTCCGCAGCCTTTGGTGCAGTGTCGAGATGGGCCGGGTGGAAGTTGTTCGCAAGAGGAGTTTCGCAAGTTTGTGAAGGGCAGAATTGAGTCTACTGTGGGTTATAATGAGGCTTGTGGAGGTGATTATCCCACTTCGTTAACTATCTATGAGGAGTGAGCTGGATGTCCCACCAGGGGGGAAAGACTCATATCTAGATATAAGTGAACAACTAGTCCTCCAAGAAGGACAGTCTAAGTTTTTTTTTTTTCATGTGCATGTGATTATGATTGCCTATAATAAGCACGCAATAATTGAGAACACAAAGCTCCTATAATCCCCATGCTCAACGAGCCCCATTCGATCCCTCGCTCGTAACAACAGCCTCAACCCTTCCCTTCAACTGCACAAGCCCAAAAACAGCTTGCATCCCCTCATCGCAAAACTCATGCTGTTCACGGAAAAATCGATCACCATCATCCGATATCTCAACGGCAAGTCCAAAAAGCCTTGCCGCAGGCACATGTCTGCCTTGCGCATCAGTGATCCCTTGTCCTTTCTTCTCACCTCCATCAACAAGCTGTATCACAGTCTCGGCAACTCTTTCCACTTTAACAAATCTTTGCGGAAATACAGCTAGGAGTTTGGGGTCAATTAGACCTGTTCGGATCATGGCGGGGCAGATGGCGTTGACGCGGATGCCTTCTAGTCTGAGATTCTTTGATAGGGAGCGCATTAGACCTAGGACGCCATCTGTTCGCCCAAGAAGCGGGGTTTTATCAGCAATTGCTCACGGTCACAAATTATTGTCGAATAAGGTTAGGATTATAGTAGTAGTCAGTAGGAATCAAACATACACTTTGAAGAACAATATAGAGGAAACATAGGCGCCTCATAAAACGCAGCACAGCTAGCCGTCAAAACGAGATTCGCCCCTCGACCCTTATGAGGTGAGCAGCGGAAATAATATTGCGCAAGGTAAGCCGTCAGAGTAGCGCCCTTCAAGTTCAGATCAAGCGTAAGTGTTTCTGGTTCCGGGGGTGGAGCGACGGCACCGTCTCCAGCGGGCTTGGGACTATAAAAGTCGCCCTTTTCGAAGATGCCGGCGTTGGCGAAGACGAAATCAAGTTGGCCTGTAGCTTCGAAGGCATTTTGGAACGCGTTGCTTAGTTCGGTGTAGTTTGTTATGTCGGCGTGGTGGAAAGTTGTGCCTGGTAGATCGGCTTCGGCTTGCTTGCCTGCCTGGTCGTTGATATCGATTATGTGAATTGTCCATTCTTCGCGGGCGGAAAGGGCTTTTGCGACGGTGAGACCGATACCGTTGGCTAGTTTGATTGGGTTAGATGTTGGGTTCAATTCTCAAATTGTTGAATAGATGGTGCCGATGGGTGATTTGTATTGATACCTCCTCCGGTTATTAGAGCTACCTTGTCAGCCATGGCAGCGGTGTATGCAAATTATGCCAGTGTTATGGCGAGGTAATACGTAAATTCTGCTTCGTTCCCAAGGAAAAGGACTTCTGAGCTTGGGTTCCATTGTTTTATATTAGTACACTCCTATGTACTAGCCCTGATCATAAGCACCGTGTTGTCAAGGCCCCCACTACTTGGGGCCAAAATGGCTGGTGAGATGCAGGGGAGGCTCGGTGTGACACGCAGGTTAGGCGCGAGCCTGGTCAAGGCGGTTCGTATGATGCGACAATATCGCACCTCCTGCTATATTGGGCTATATCAATATAAAAAGGCGCTCGTGGTTGGTGCGCTTAAATTTCAAGTGGTCCCATCCTGCTCGAACGAATAGATTTCCCGATGTGGTATAGTAGTACTCATTAAAAGATCTTCAGTCGAATATGGTACAGGGTGTATGAAGACGAATAGTATTTTCGGCTTGATTCAATAATTCCAGGTGTTCAAAACGGTTGATTGCTGTCCTGACTTGCATCTATGACATTCTGCATTAGTATACATAGAGGCGTCCAAGATGTCAAATGGGAGCATTCTGAGCGCTCCACTAATACGAAGCGCTAACATGGGGTTTTAGGCTTACATGCGCGTAAGCAGCAGCAGTTGTCGTGATAAAGGCAATGGAAACAAGGGCTCCGGGATATGAATGGAGGACAGACTTGTTTTCTGTTGAAGAACATACTAGCAGATACGAGTACCAGGTAGATATCACCATAACTTTTCGAAGTCCCATCTGAAGATCGTAACTTCATATCTAGATGGACCCAATTGTGCATAGTAGTTAATAGGCTTCTCGCACAACGAAAGAGGAAAATCGGCACTGTGACAAAGTACCAAGCAGAACGAGAGAGATCATGATGCAACAAGTCTATTCTATTTTGCCTCTTTGGGTGTCCAAAACCAGACAGAACACAGGGCATATCAATACACTAAGTTACATGAGACAAGATCAACGACATAAGAGCGCAGAACGGGGGGAATGGAATGAATATGCTGGAAAGATCATGGGAGAGAGGAGAGACAGTGGGGACCAGACCCAGGGAGACGGCGAAGAGGACTTTTAATATAATACACTTCCCCGGTCCGAGTTCCCGCTGGCATCGCAGAACGTAGCCACACTTTTATGTGTCGGCTACAAAAGGTCAAAAGACTCTATGGGGGGTGATAAAGATAAGGGGAGAAAGTGGGAGGAAGAAGCTTGAGACTGTGGGAAACAGCTCACTTCTCGCTCTTCTTGGCCTCCTGGTTCTTCTCCTCTTCATCGTGAGCGGCCTTGGGAACCAAGACGTCACCCTCGGCAAGCTCGCTCTGCTCAGCGGGTGCAGCCTTCACCTCAGCGTTGACTTCCTCGACGGCGGGGGGCTGCTCGGATGGAGAAGGTTCACCGGCAGCAACGGCAGCAGCCTCAGCCTCCTCATCTTCCAGCTCAGGGCCGTACACGTCGGGGTGAGCGCGGAAGCAATTTTGCATGCCCCTGCGAAATCAAGATTAGTATATGAGATACACCCAAACGCAACACTTGTCATGTCATAGAACATCATGGCGGATTCACGTACTGGAACTTCTCAATGCAGTCAATACCCTTGGGCTCCTCCTGCGAGTACACGAAGCAGCTGAAAGCCGCCTTGAACTCCTCTCCGCAAGGACCATGCGCCATACCACCCAGGCACGGGCAATCCCAGTTGATCTCGCCGGTCTCGGGGTTGAATGCGGCTTCCTGGCCAGCCTCCTCTTCGAGTTGTTCCGGGTTCAGACTGGCCTTGCGGCTCGCGGCGCGTTCTTCGCGGATCTTCGGGGTGATGGAGTCGAGGGTCTCGGTCGATTCGGGGGCCTTGTCTTTTTGGGTCTTGGCGAGGATGGAGACTGCGTGAAGGGAAAACATATTAGCGGAGTTCATTCGAATGCGATTTAGTGGTCAATTGGGTGTAGGCGTGGGTGTGGGTGGGCGCCGAGATGCGATTTGTCCCGGACACTCCAAGTCCATCTCGGGCTCATGGCGGGTTTAACGTACAGCTAGGCTCTTGGGAGAATGCGCTGTTGGTGTTGTAGTAGTAGATCGCACCACCGGCCAGACCTAACCGGACAACAGTGTTCTTCCAGCTTCTCGACTTGGTCGGACCGGTGCTTATCAATCGTCGGCTGGCAGGGCCGGACACGGCGGCGGGCGCGCGGGCGAGCGCTCGTACAGCGGGGCGGAACATGGTGAATTAAATAAGAAATTGAGATAGAAGAAGTGCGCCGAGAGAACCTCTAGAGGACGCGGGAGGGGGGAAAAGAAGAGAGAGAGAGGAAGCGGACGGAGAAAGTTGAAGTGGAAGTTGGAAGTGCAAGATGGAAGTGGAGGAGGATGAGGAAGCCGAAGAGGAAGAAAGTGGATTTTTGGCCTGAGGTTTTGGACCAGTCACGTTGCTTCCGCAACTTTCGACTTTCGCAACTACAACAAGACAACAAGGGAGTGTGAGATAGTCAGAAACAGAGGAACAACGAGTTATTGCACTCTGGAAGTATCTTGGAACAACACAGTCAGCACAATATGGAATGGGATCCCAGTCAATTCTTTCGTCCAGGAGGCCATGCCGCGCCATATGCCTTGTTGGTGCTAAATCAGCCAATCAACGAGAAGGCGTTTGGGGTACTTAGTGATCATGGTGAGTGCAGTAGACTGAGCAGTGGATAGAACTGGGGACAGATCTAGTCTAGTTAGCTTAAGTGTCTGGGAGATATCTGATGTATACATTGAATCAAGAGATCTAATGTTTGCAGCATCCTATATCATTTGCGCTGATGGCGGGGCAAATCGGCTATACGAAATGATGAAGCAACATGGGAACGAATCTACAGATGTAAGTGAGCCAAGGGGTTCAAGTGGTCCCAGTCAGCAGTAGCTGGTTCAGATGAGACCAGTCCAACACATTGATTCAAGATATCTTCAAATCGGACGACTTGAATCATATCTGCAACATTGTGTGAACGTTGTTACACACACCAAAATGTCATATAAAATACATAAAAAAAACTAACCTCACAACCACCACTGGCAGCTCCCAGACAGAATCATAGGCGACCTAGATTCAATCAACCCAACAATCAAAAAACACTACGAGAATCTCAATGTCCCAATAATCCACGACCCAGACCAATACTCAACAGATTTCACCAAATGTCTAAAATACCTCAACGCCCACGCAGCAGAAATCATCAAATCGCCACGCACTAGCACTGCCAATGCTTCACTTGAAGCCAAACAATCCGATGACTTGAAACCTCTCGAAATAGTCATCCTAGGCGGTCTCGGCGGGCGCGTCGATCAAGCATTTTCTCAAATTCATCATTTATACATGATGACGCAGTCTCAGCGTGCTATCCGCACACAAGGAACCACGCAAGAGCCAGATTCAGAATCAAAATCAAAATCAGAGGCAGAGTCAACAGCTTCTTCAGATGGAAGTGGAGGAAACCTTTACCTCGTCTCGGAAGAAAGCATAACTTTCGTTCTTCAAGAAGGAAAAAATACTATCCAGACGCCCAGCACGAACAGACCCGTCTCACCCTCTGACGGAACTGAAACGCGCAAGCGCAAGCGTGAAGGCGAAGGCGAAGCTGAAGCTGAAGGCACAGCCGAAGACACTGCTCAAGAAGCATACCTCTTCGAAGAGAATATCGGCATCATCCCGCTCTCAGCACCAGCATCTATCACAACAACCGGATTCGAGTGGGATGTTGAGAACTGGCATACTGAGATCGGAGGACAGCTTTCGACAAGTAATCATATTCGATCCGATGAGGTTTCCGTCGAGACGAACGTGCCTGTCTTATTTACGGTTGAGCTGGCAGAGAGATTGAAGAGGTGAATTTGATATCGCGGGGGCGGGGGAGCAAGACCGGACGGAAGCCAAAGCTCGAAAAAGAGAGAAATTACTATTGAGGGTGAGGTTTTTTGAATGGGACACTACTAGTATATGGATTGGGAACATCTATTTTGGGTAATAGTTTTGCAATGTGAAAGGGAGACTTGGGAGGAAATTTGAAGGTTCCCACCTTGCTATTTTCAAGCTCTCGTTGATTTGATACCCCTTTGCGCTAGTTATCTCAAGGTACTCTGTTTGCTACATATAGACTGACAAAGGGAATTCAAATTAAAGAGAAAAAAAAATCATTTATAGTATTTAAAAAAGAAGCAAAGGGTACTACAAAGAATCCAGATACCGGGAATAACACTCAAAACCTCCAATCGAAACCAAAAACGGAAGTTCCCAAAAGTCCAAACCAAGCGCCGGAGGCTCTCTCGCTAAGAACGAGAAACCAAGATATAAAGACCTCCCCAAAAGGAGGACAGAGCAAAGCAAAGTAAAGCAAAGAAGATAGGAAGGTAAGAAGAAAGTTGAAATTGAAGTGGAAGTGGAAGTGGAAGTGGAAGAAAAAAAAACCAATATCACATATCGCATCATCGCATATCCCACACTAATCAGAACCAGTCAAAACGCAAATAAAATATCATAGAGCAGCACGAGGATGTACAGGGAAAGGTTATCCTTTTATCAAAAAAGAACCAGAAACCTCACACCCCCAACAAGACTCCTAAAGCAAAGTGGATATCACCCAAAAGAGACCATTCCTGATGTACCGTACGAAAGAAAGCACATATCACTCAGCAAAGAGAAGTACCAGAATAGTCTGTAGGGAAAAAATAGAAGAGATTCAAACAGGCACGCGTTAAAAAAAAAGATCACATCACAACACTCAAACCATCACCACTTGATTACCATCAAATTAGCGTCAACAGGAACATTCCGCAAGCGTGAGCCCAGCTGTACAGCCCCAGCAGAACAAGAACAAGGTAAACAACGCGCAAAAAAGGTAGAGAAAAAAGGAGGAAGAAAAAACACTCGTAACATTTATCCAGCTCCCAACTCCGTTACTCTTACCTGGTACCTGATCCGATTTGTCTAATGGCGGCGCAAAATAGCCTCATAGAGTGTGCCGATAACACCGATAGTAGTGCCAGTCAACATACCACCCCAGTGCCCAGGCACGGAGGCATCGACCTTAGCAATAGTGTAATTGCTGAAAAGATCAAAGAAGCCAAAGTGGTCCACATAGATCTTGTACACAAGCAAGGCCTTGGCAATGTTGAAAGTAAGCGGGTCGAAGCTAGCGCGATCGTTGGCGGCAGCGCGCGTCCTACGCACGCCTCCACCGGTGGCCGCTTGCCAGCTCAAGTTGATAAAGTAGGCCGCGATGAGCGGCAAGATCAGACCGGAAAGTAGCCACAAAGTAAAGGGAGCCCAGAATGCTCCGCTGAGCAGAACAAAGAGATCTGGGACCTTGATCGCAAGCGAGGGCAGATGGATTGCCTCAACAGCCGGTGTGGTGGTGAGATAGCGCAAGGGAATGAGTTCCTTCAGCACACTTCCTCCTTCAAGCAAGATGACGATGGTCTCGACGGCTTTCAGGCTGCTTAGTGAGGCGCGCACGGCATGTTGATATTCTTGGACGCCGGAGTCGGTCCAGGCAGTCTCGATACCTTCTCGCATGCGGGTTGTTTGACGGTCGATGGCGTCAGTGACGATTGCGGGGGACGGTGGCAGTTGTTGAGTGGATTCAATCACGGATCGCACGGCGCGCGTGGATCGTAGGGCTGAACTGCTTGATGTGGCGGGGGTCCGGGCTGTGGGTGTCTTGACGGGGGATTTGGCGCCCTCTTCGGACTCGCTGTAAGACATGTTAGTGAGACTGTTGCGATAGAAGATTTCGACGCGCAAGTTAAAGAGGAGGGCGAATGCGAGTGGAAGACTGTGGACATACCTGCTGGCGGTCTCTCGTTGCTTGGTGGGTTTGCGACCCGGCGTGCGCTTCTCCATGGCGGGGGTGAGCTCAACCTTGGGTTCGCGCTTGATGGGGGAATATCCACGCGCAGGCGCATCAAGGCGCCTGTAGTAGTCGGCAAGTTTCTTGTCGCTGGAGTAAGTGGCGCGGTTATCTTCGAGGTGTTTGTCGAGCGCGACAGCGAGATCTCCTTTGTTTAGGTCGGAGAAGCTGGGAGAGCGTTAGCGCAGGCCTTGTGGGTTGATCTGCATATGAGATGAAAGCGAGCCTCAAAGAGGAGGCGTTTTGTCTCGCGGTGAGGTTGCGCGCGTAAACAATCGGCGACAATGATCATCATAGACATGGACACGACAGAACAGCACAGGGCAGGACAGTACATACTCGGTGAGCTTGGTGCGCTGGGCGATCTCAACCAGCTCCGGCTTGCGCAGCTTATTGAGGGTGGGGAGGCCACTGGACATGGTGAATTAAAGTGTGGAAAACCAAAGCGGAGGTATATTCCTTTCTTTTGTTTTTCTTTTCTTCTTCTTTGAGTGGGAAGTAATCAAGTGGAAAATAAAGTAGAGGGGGGAGATGCAAGGGAGTAAAGTTGGATTGGAGGAAGTTGGAGTTGAAGTGGAGGTTGTTGTTTACATCCGCGGGGATCGCCAAAACAAAACACGCTAACGCGTTAACCTTGGATTCTTTAGACTCAATTCAAGTTGGCTGCTTTTCTTTGTTAGCAAGTTGATTCTTTCAAAGGACTTACTAGTAGTAGTTAATTCTTATTGATTGAGACTGCTTAATTTAATTCAATTCAATGATAATGAATATAATTATCCAGGTCTATGTTGAGAGTTATATGGTACAAGGGGTTAAAAGCCCCGTCTAGTCTATCAAGGAACCCTTTGATGTACAAGAGAATTGGTTCCGAAACGCCACCCAAATGAACCCGGTCGATGCAAAAAAAAAGGGGAGAAAAGGGGAATATAGTATAACAGGGGAAAGGGAAAGAAAGGGGAGGGGGAGGAAGGTATATCACAGAGATGCCTCTTCTACACCCTGATATGCCTCGAGTCGTTTGAGCAGGTACTGGTACATCACCAGCATGGTCCCGCTCTGAATGCTGGTCCACACACCGCGCGGGCCCACGCCCCGGAACCACCCCGCGATTCCCTCGGTACGGTAGATCATTTTGAGGCCCGTGAACACAGACGATGTGTCCAACCGAGGAGCACCCGGAGGTCGTACAGATGTGGAGGGGGAGGATGTCGAAATCGGGCGAGAATGAGAGCGCGAGCTTTGGCAATGTGATGAGCCCGGTGCGTGTGGTCGGGGACTTTCCTTCGGAGCATGATCATGGGAGTGCTTGGTATTGGTTGAAGTTGAAGATGAACCAGAGGGGCTTGACGTGGGATTCTGTTGCGTCTGAATGCGGGTCTTGACCACATCCAAGGGACAAGTGATCACACCAGCCATACCACCTGCTGTAGCAGCTGTGGCGATTTCCAATCCCAATCCGATATCGCGCTTGCCAACCCACTCCTTGGCCATTGTTTGCTCCTTTTCATAGAAAGCGAACTGGAGCGCAGAAAAGGGAAGGTCGCGGAAGATAGTAGCCTTGTACCCGTGGAACAAAGCTGAAAATCCCTCTTGGCGAACAATCGTGCGTAAGGCATCCGGCGTGTTGCGATAGTTGTATCCCGAATTAAAGTGCGGGTTGTTGTATCGTCCCTGCAACTGTAGTCGGGTCTTGAGGACCTCAGACGGGACGTACACCACAGAGGCAGCCAAGTCTGCGAAAAACCCACCAGACAAATATGCAAGACTTGGCGTGATTCCCGAGTCAATCATCAATCGCTTCGTAAATTCGTAGACTCCGAAGAAGATCACGGTGCCCGGAAAAGAACCCCAGAATGCGGGTGTCACACCACTGTATAGACCTCGGACAAGACCCTCCTGACGATATATCGTGGCGTACGACGAAGTCATCGATGTGTATTTCGGTGGGAAAGTCGGATCTCCTTGTTGTCGGGTCTTCACTGTATCCAACGAATGCATTAACATGTCACCACATGAACCTCCAGTTCCACCAGCCAGCATCGCCTGAAGAAAGATATCCACGTTAGCATATACACAAGTCGGGCCAAGGATCTGCCGCTGACGGGTATCTCAAAATTGGATCATACATGAAGATATGGTGGACGAGGCTCTTCCTCCTCTAACATTGCGCCACCCTGGGCATAGTGGGATGCGCCGGAGGATACGTCATCCTTGAAGCCGTTCGGCGAAGGCGCATATTTTGATCGGGAAAAGGACAAATCGGTTCCTGAATTCGTCGCTGTGGTGTTTGTCGTTGTCGGGTCCGAGTTTGCCGTTGTCGAGAACAAGCCGAACACTCGCGAGGTCAGACTCATGGCAAGGGCCGAGAGACTTTACTCTGGACCAAGGGGATGCCTTGGGAAGGAGAGAGCACCCCCGACAGGATAGAAAAGAGAGAATAAAAGAAGTATAAAGAGTGATAACGTGAGGACGGGATGCGTTAAGGGTGGAGAAAGGGGATATCGCGAGATTTTGAGTTGATCCCAGGGACCATCGGAGAAGCCTTCAAGTTTCTTTCTCTCGGAGAAAAGAAAAAACACCGCCGTCTGGTTGCCTCAGGCAGAAGGGCATCAACTGCGTCATTGCTGAGTAATGTTGGCTTAGTAATGATTTCATAGCAGCACGTCAATATATACAATATCACACTGCAGTATGCACAGCAGTCATTATTTACTACAAACAATTCCATTTAATACAGATGCAGTATTCATATGAGGTTGTTCAAAAATGATTATATCAAAACCTTGGAATCTCTAGAAATCATCCTCAAATTGCATACTTCGATTGCCCTTTTCACGCCGCTCTCTTTGCCTAGACTTCGTCTGAGCCTTATTCGGACCCTGCCTTTGACCTACACCAGACAATCCACCATCCTCCACATCCCCAATATCACGATGTACAACATGTAGATTCACCGAAAAATTCCCATCAATCCCATCATCATCTTCTTCAATCCCAGCCAGTCTTCGCGCTAACTCCTCAACAAACGCAACACTCCGATGACGACCCTCCTCACAGCATATCGTCACTACTAAATAAATATCCGCTGGACTTTCCTGTACATCTTCATCTTCATATTCATCTTCCGCAGCCCCGTTGCCACTGGAACATGTAGCTTTTGCTTCTCTTTGATTCTCACGAGCGGGCAAATCTGATACAGCTACCACTCCCTCCCGAATCGCATCAGAGACATGCCCACACACCTGAACCAAGACAGCCTCGACATCTCCATTCTGGAGGAATTCCTTCTGAAGCCTTCGGGACAAACCCGTAGATTTGGCCCGCAGATGTCGTGGTGGATTCGGTAAGTGTCGAATATTGTATGCTAGTGTTTTGTGGTATGCTGCTTCAAGTTCGCGGGGTGGTTGCGGTTGCACTATCGGCCCGTTGGCGTGACCGTATGAGAATAGTGAGATCCGCACGGATCTTGTGTGAGCTGGTAGTGATGACATGATCATAGTTGAATTTGCTTTTGATAGAATTGATTCTTGTCACTGGTCTCTCGAAGGTTGAAGGTAGTGGGAGAATTGTTCGTGAGTCATTTGTATGGCTTAGTCAGATGTTTACTAGCTCTATATCTGCTACATCCACTTGAAGTCCTCACTTCGGTATTGAGATGTTTGAATAAAGATATTACTAGCATCGGACTGAGGTAGTTTCCGAATTATTTTGCAGGTTATGCTTTTTTTTTCTTTTTGTGCCCGAGCTCATGTGTGGGGGGAGAAAAATGGTTATGTACCCTTTGCTCACTTCGTAAGCTTGAACAGTTGGTCATAGCTTTTCATTAGCATGTCCAGACACGAAACTATGGAATTAAAAAAGGGAGGTGTTAGAGAGTTTAGAGTTGCAACAACTATCTCTCAGAGGCTCCGAATGATAGCCCCTTTGGCACGTCCCACGAGAGTCCTCTACTATAAAAAGGGTTGAGACTGTGGAGTAGAAGTGTGGACAAGGCAAATTCACAGGCGAGCCAGCACAGTTAGAGTCGTTTGATCTCGTGATAAGACGTGCATAAAACCCATGTCAGCTCTACGTGGCATCGTTTATGTGGGTATGTGAGGCTCATGTTTGCTATATTACTACTATCCAAGATTCCTTACCCCGCCCTCACTCTCAAGCTCCTGGATTCCTTGCAATCTCTTTAATTTATTCTGCCAACTGACCTGGAGCCCGCACGCCGTACGCCTCAAAATTATGGGAGAAGAGAAGCAAATTTCTGTCCGCTTTGATGGGGAACTGCTTGCGGATCACGAATTAATAAACAAAATAAAGGATACCCTAGAGAATGTCTGCGAACAACTATCGACTTTATCTAGCGAGCCTCTCGATGATGCCCTTTCGCATTTGGATAAGGATAATAAACTTCCTTCGATCCTTAAGCTTAGCTGCTACATTGAATCTTGGGCAATCAATCATACCCGAGAAGAAAGGCATCGTACTGAAGCTCAAGACAATTCAAACCGAGAGAATCTTAACTCCTCTCAAGAGGAAAGAAATCGACAAGCTGAGTTTGTTAGAAAGTTCGACGAGCTAAGTACACGGAGAAAGGACTTGGATCGAATAGTGTTCGAGAATAAGATATTCCGCCGTTTGTTCCGTCCAAATGCCGATGGGAACATACTCTCGATTGAGAACTCGAAGTCCACCCAACATGCTATTTCTTTGACAACGAGGTACGGCTGAATAATGAATCTAATGATAGTCTACTACGGTATCATGATAGTACAACTAAAATTAACAAATATAATTACAGCCTCGACAATTATAACCAGGCGTCATCAAATAACAGAGTCCCCGATCCTCCAGTATCGTTGAAGGGAAAGGAAAAAGAGGTTCCAGGATCTAATTCGAACGAATTAGTGCAGACAACTCCTTCGTCAAAATCCCCGAAGTCTAGTTTCAGCAGGGGTCTACAAACATCAGATCCTGGGATTGTAACTTTTAGCTCCCCAGTGGGAAGTAGACCTGGAAATGGCTCCTTCTGTTACAGATTCAGTGACTGCGTTATCATCAAACCGAATCTTCTTTATCCGTCGCACAGTGACCATGTCATATCAGACTCATTCAAGACAAGGTTCAAATATGTCAGAGCATATTCCTCAACAGGGAAGAAAATACTGGTATCATTGCTTCCGGATACATCCTTGACAGCTGTTCAACGTCTCTCCCCAACCGAGCTTGTCTACCCACATATCGAATTCCAAGTCCCTTCATCAGGCGATTATCTCAAAGGTCTTTTGCCTATCCCACTACCGGTGACTCTCGAAGAGCTCTTTCACGGAACTAAAAAAAGGTTGATATTCTCCAAGGTGGAGAAGGTGAAGGACCGCAACTACCATCTAGGTGAAAAAGTGCGGAGCAAGATTCATCTCGAAGTAAATATCAAAGCAGGCATGTCTGCCGGGCAGAAGATTGAAATTAATACTCCGCGTGGATGGCCGATCCGCCGTTGGGTCTTTGAGATTTACCAGGTAATTTAGAGGCATCGATTTACTGATTTTTTTCAGTACTGACTTTTTGGCTGTCTAGATTGAGCATCCTGTCTTCACTCGCAATGATCCTTTGGATAACAGTGCAAACCTTCAACTGCAATATCGAGACACTGGTCGTTCTTCAGAGTCTAAATCATTACAGATTACGTTCATTGATGGCGAACAAAAGCTTTTAAGTTCCGATGACTTTGACAGTGGCACTTATGTGGCAAACATCAAAAAGAGAGGGATGCCCAAGAATGCCGTGCCAAACGCCCCAAAGGGCGATTTGCAAATCTCAGTCCCTTACATAAGGAAACGTCTTTCAATATTTGGCTCGGACTCGGATGACTTCAAGGTTTAATGCTACGCATCGATGTCATCGCTTTCATCGATTCCCAGTATGTCTGAATGTACATCGATAGTTTTCAAATTTCTGAGATTGGAACAATTCAATGTCTACCTGATACTGTTATAGTAATTCGGAATTACAAGAGTATTTGAAGGTGTATTATTAGGCGCCGTACACGCTACTAAAAAGGGCCGAATACAACTTGAAAGACGTTAATATGGGAGAGCTCTGCTCAGTCCACAGGATTCCCTCAATTCTTGTCATACTGGGCCAATTTAATGCTAATCTTTAACGCCATATTAGTGCTACATAAAGTATCACACAGAGGTGCGTTTCCGACGTCATATCTCTCCAGCTAGCCTGGCTTTTGTTTTTGTTATATTTGATTGATGTAATTGGGCTCTGGAGGATTGGAGATGGTGTGAGAATGTTCGTGACTCATTATATGGCTTACCTAGGTCGTCAGATGTTTACTAGCTCTATACTTATACCCGTTGCACTTCAAGCCCGGGAACTCTAGCTTTGGTATTGGAAGTCATTAAGATTTTTGTATCAAGATACTAGCATTAGAATGAAGTAGATTTTCATCACTTTGTGGGTATTATTATCTTCGATTTTGTGTTTAGGTTCATGTGGGAGGGACGGGAGACCTAAGTACTGATCATATTTTTGCATCTTTTGTGAGCATGAGAAATGAACTACAACTTTTAGTTGGGGCGCTAGAAGATGGGGAAAAAAATAGTATTAGAGAAAAATCGAAAACAGTACTTTTAAATGGTCACTAGATACATGGAAATCTCCGAAGAGTACATCACGTTGGCACATCCCACAGGATAAATATTCAAAATATGAAAAGAGCCCCAATCACAGAGAAGATGGACAAAGATCGAGGGGAGTGGCTGCCCAGGAAGCACCGTCCAGTCTCTAAAAGGTATTAGAGATTGCGGTCAGTGTAGGGCGAGGAGGAGGCAATGTCAAACCAGGTCCAATCCAAGTTGGACTTCCATCATTAGGATTGCCCAGGCCACCACGACCACTGTACTGAAAAACCTATCTGTAGACCTTGTTCTTCAAAAGGGCGAGGTTTCTCTCGAGGAGCTCGTTTTCTGAGAGTACATCTTGTGATCCAGGACAACCGAGGTTAAACTCTCTGTTGGCAGTCTCCCATGGAGCTTCGAACTCGGGTTGACTGTGTCGGCCAGAAGGATCCACACCAGTACCCATATCAAGGATTGTCGTGAGAGCCATGCAGAGCTGGGAGGTGAACATTCCACGCTGCGCCTTGAAGGTTGAACTGCAGCCTACACAACCCGCGTGAAGGATGACTTCGAGGTCATCTTCAGCTTCCATTTCTGCAGGAAGATTGGCAGGAGTTTCGGGTGCGTTCATGAGCTCGAGAGCTCCACAGCATGGCTGAACACGGGTCTGCATAGATTCGAACCATTTGTCTTCGATATCCGTGCCGGATTCCAGAGCTTCGGGCGAGAGGCTGAAGATCGTGATATGCTGAATGCGTAGCATTAAGCTAGGATCTTGCTGGATTGCCCGAGAGAAGCCTGCACGAGATATGCACACATTTGCTTCAATGGAAACAAGATCCACGCGATCTGTGATCCCTGAGCCGCGCAACCTGTTCACAGACGTCTCTTGAACCCCAATGTGTCGGAGTTCTTCCAGAGAGATGCCGTGCCCTGGGCTGTGATGGAAACGCCCCATGGCGAGTTGCAAACGGGCAAAAGTGAATCCGAAAGTGGCAGGAGGCACCAGTGCCGTAAAGACGACATCGTTGCTCGGCAGTGTACTGTCTGGCCCAGGGCAGACTTCACAGGGCAAGCAAACGCTCCTCTAAAGCCGGAGCTTCCCCGTTCGAAAGTCCGCAAAGTACGCCGCGTGGTCTTTCGCGAGTTGTGAAAGGAACACCATCCTATCACTACTGAGCGGGAAGTTACTCTGAGACCCTTCAGGAAACAGGGTCTCGAGAGGTCCAAACTGCGCATATCTAGCCAAGACAATGGACATCCGCTTACAGCATAGCCGTAGGCAAACTCGGTCAGCCGGCGAGAGGTGTTTCGTGATGAGGTAATGTATGTCGAAAGGGAGATTCAGGAAGCTGTTCTCTCGGCAAACAGCATCATTGCTTTGCTGCTTGAGCGCCTGATGCTCCTCATCGGGTTCGACGCGCGACGGCGCATGGCAGTCAGGCATAGTGTCGATCGCCGACTTTGTCGATTTTGAATTCTTCGGGGCACTTGGACAAAATCGAGTGCCCTTCAGTGCACTCCAGTACAGTATTGTTACTGTTTGAAAAGAGTAAAAACGAGAGTGCTGGTGAATCCAGCGAGTTCACGAGACAGTGCTTGAGATGTTTGAGATGTGAACAAGTGTAAACAAGTGTAGCGCGCTTTCACGAAACAAAAGGCTAAAGATTGACATATAGGTCGTTCTTTCCATCTGTAGAAATGTCATATTAACCCAAGGTCTTTTGGAAACTACGCGTTGAAGTTAATCGTACCTCCCATTCACTGCTACTGTCTGCCTGCCTAAAAAGTACTACACGCTAAACCGATCTTGTTAGCATGAGAATACCATGAACAATATGAACTAATAACACAAGTTAATCTGAGCTGTTAATTTATCATTTCAAATATCACTTACATCTCAGTTTGACCGTCCTCTAGAGGTCAATTCGGTGTTAGATTCAAATACGTTTTCCTAGCAAAAACTGCTTGCCGTGCAGTATACATACTAGCGTAGTATCACGACCATATTCACTTAAATACAGCATTTGAATAAACACAGAATTTAAAGTGATTTGAAATTAACTCAGATTTGGTCAATTAAAGGATCGATATTGCATTCGAGATATATTCGAAGGTGTTTGAAATGTGCTGGTATGCGGGATAGGAGCCGCGGTTGCGGTGAATGCATGCCACCAGGGGAAATATCCATGGATATTCATATCGACGAAGATCAATAATTCTAAAACCAAATAAAGGCGTTGCTATGGTTTGGATAAACGCATCAATACAGCATCACCATTAAACATAAGTCGGAGAGTAGTACACATTTCTCAAACCAGACCAGAGAAACTACTGTATATGAAGAATTATCCTTTCAGTCACGGTGGAGAGTACTCAAAGCCTGCACGAGTAGGGCTTCAAGTACTAGTTAGTATATTCACTTATGAGGACTAGAACCTTTGTTCCGCAGATTAGGCAATGAATAGTATCAACCCATACCTCATGTGATGGCTACTATGGATCTTCACATTACTACAGTTGACCTCAATGTTTTACACAGTGAAATTCAAACAATCTCACCACCTGGGCACCTGGTGCGATAAATAAGGCTATAGCCTATGGCAAACTACATAATAGTAGTGAGTCCCATCTCGCAGTCGCTAGAAAGTTGATTTTCTGAGTGGCCTGGATATCGAATATCTCGTCCAAGAATTTCTTCGAATCACCGAGCTCGTCCAATGCATCTGTGATGACAAATACTCGCTCAAGTATTTCTATCACTGATGATAAGAGCCCGGAAAAGTCTTTCGTTGACGGACGTGTCCCTTTGCTCCTGTGATTGATGAGCATAGTCTGGCTATGTCGGGGTACCATGTGCATAAAAGTTTGTAGCAACTGCCGGGCTATACAAGCTAGCAGACGGTTGACCTGCTGTCTCTCGTCTTGAATGTAATGGAAATCGCAGTAGATATATGCGATCCCGACATTTGCAAGTGGGTTCAAGTTGTTATTCTGTAACTTGAAACTTTCCAACTCGTCCACCACCATGGAAACAGTCAGTGTTTTCCCTGCTCCTGGTATACCGGGACAAAATAGAGTTTGCTGTGGCACTTTCATCCATTCGCGAAATAAGTGAGAATCCAAGAACCATTTCCCACTTCCAGGTTGCCGCATATCACTATACTCTCCTTGTTTCGTTGCATAAGTTGTCTCGCCGGATGACAGCCAATCAAGCAGCTCCCTGTCCTTCCCTTCCTCAAGGGTCATCCACACACTCGAGATCTGGTTTCGAGCCAATCTTCCGTTAAACGCATTGAGATTCGTCACACTTACACAAACACGATTACGCAGATTATTTAATTCGGCTGGGTCCCAGGTAAATCTCCTCCAAACCCTTCCAATGTGATTTGATCCTTTCGTGGAGTATTTATTGACCACATCTTCAATGTCCGATAGAGTCGAACGGCAATTCTTCGTAATCGCTTCCAGACTATCGCGTTGGTGACTGTCTAGCTCGATAGTGGATAAATCAACGTCGACATCGCGTACCACGCTCTGTAGAGACCTCAGCCTTGAAGCAAGTATGTTAGTAAAAAAATACCGGCGGGCCATGCTTCTAATTTCAGGAATAGATACTCATCGGATAGCTCTCGAAGCTGAGAAGGCGCTCCAAAAAAAGCCTTTCTCAGCTTTCTTGCCTCGTTGATTATGGCGATGAAATCGCCAACGCCGAATCCGAAGCTCATGATGAATTCTTGCCTCCTGCTAGAATAGAAGAACGTCGACCTGACTAGGGAGAGTTAGGTAGTAACAGCAAACTTGTGGTATCTTCACTGTGATCGACTCAAGTCCACAGATGTGAAACCAATAGAGCCAACTTGTTCGAAAGTGTCCCCTGTGTGTGATGGAACTCCAGGGTAAAAACTCACAGTAAACATCAACAGAAGCCTGGGCGATGTGTTGGAAGTGCATGGCAATGCCTCTGATCTACATCGGGCGTTTGATACACCGCCTCATTCTAGGCCCCCCCCGCATATCTTTCGCCGTTTGTGTTATTAGGAATTGCATAGTATTCATCTTGACCTACATACGATAATTCAGTATATATCCTAATCTCTGAAGAAGCTCGATTATTGTTGATGGGCCTTCAAGATCTATCCTCCAAGACCAAAGAGGCTGTGTGAGGGCGAGAGCGAAATTCAACTTCAAGAATTTACTATCACATCCGATCTATTCCTGTTTCGAGTAAAGGTATGTACCTACACTTCTTTTACTACTAACTTTTGAGCCCCAGGGCCACTTGGGCGGCTACTATAAGGTATCTAATAGTATGGATGATCAAAGCAGAAATGATTTGAGCAAAAATAATATTGACGTGTTTAAGCTTCTTAGTAGGCTTCTCTTTATTGTAAAGTCGAATCTGTGCATCTTCAATCATTTGAAAGTCAACTTGGTACATGATATTTGATTTGCTTGATGTTGAGGGAATAATAATGTGCGTAGCATGTAGTGGGCAGGCTGTTTGGATTCAACATTTATACTAGATAGACAGAGGTTCATTTAAGCTTCTTTATTAAGAGTCACGCGACTTCAGTATACCTGTGACAATGCCTTCCAAGGGGCTGGTACTGGATACTGCATAGGCTGAGTTCCGAGTCCGTACTTCCCTTGGAATTAGTAAGAGGTCTGTTGGAACGCGATCCTCAAATAAAACCAAAGAAACAGATATAGATAGTGTACACTGCCAATATTGAGTACTACTGGCAAGCTACATCCACACTAATCCATTAAACACAATTCAAAATCAAGACTTCGTTATCGTTACTGAGAATCAGGGTCAATAGAAACCAATACAGAAAGAATGCATCGCGAAGTTCTAGACAAAGAAAAGAAAAAGACAAGCAAAAGGAAAAGGAAAAAGAAAAGGGGACAAAAAAAATAATAAACAAAAAGGGCATGGCGTTGGTTTGCGTATAGCATCATCATGGCGGGATCTTAGCTCCAAACCGCCTCTTTTTCTACAGAGACATTTCTCCCGTGGGTTCCATGCTAGTAACACAAATTCATTCGTTGACTGGTTCTCTCTCCTTCTCTCTCTCTTTCCTCCATTCATTCCCCCGCATCCTCGTTCTCGTGCTTGTTCTCTTGCGAGGAAAAAAGGTTCATTGGTGATATCTGTCACAGGCTTTCTTTTGCTCACGTTCTCCTCCTCGTGGACTTGACAGACACACCTTTTCATTGCACATTCCAAGTTCATACTGCAACGATCCATGATTTCAAGACGTTGTCCAAATCATCAGAAAGTGCTCGGCTTATAGCTGGCTGCAGTCGTTTACTGGGGCTTCTTAGCGGCGGTGGGGCCAGAGATGTAGCGGCTGATATCAGTAGCCTCATATCCCTGGCGCACAATGCCCTTGAAGGTCTCCCAGCCCTGGCGAACCTGGGGAGGAGTGCTTTGGTGAGAGATGGAGGCGTCAGCGCGGGCAGTGAGCTGGCGGATAGCCTGCTGGACGAAAGAGCTCTGAGCGTAGCGGGCGCGGAAGAAAGCAAGGTAGACAACCAGCAGAACCCAGCTACCTTTGGAGAAAGTGATGGCAGACAGCACGAGGCGGACCAGAAGGGCGATCTCGAGAGTAGCGACGACACCCATGCTGGCGTCGTAGTATTGCTTGATGAAGCGGCCAATGGTCTCGGCGAACGGGCTCTGCTTGCCAGCAGGCTTGGCGCCGGGGGAGCTGGGCGAAGCGGAAGCGGCGCCCTGGGGCGCGGGCTGGAGAGTGGGAATCAGGTACATGCGGGTGTAGGTAGCGACGTGGAAGACGGAGTAAACGCTGAAGGGCAGCAGAGCGAGGATCAGTTGGCGGGAGTACAGCCAGACGAGGGCCATGCCTATTTGGAGGTATAAAGTTAGCGATTGCTGGTTCGATCTAGCTTGATCGCCAAGTGCGTTATGCACTGTCGAGGGAGGTTCCAACTTACCCAAGTATTGAACGTTCTCATCGGAAATCAGCTTGGTCACGATTTGAGGAACGCTTCCCTGCACACCGCGGGCAAAGTGGCCCTTGTAGACGACAATTCCATAGGTGACGGCGGCGGAGACGAAAGCCAGGCGGTAGGTGAAAACAGCGACGGAGGAGTAGTAGTTGAAGATGATGAAGGAGAGAGAGTAGCGAAGGACGGAAATGAGCAGTGTCAAGTGTCTAGATGGGGTCAGTGAGTCCATCCAGGCTTTCCGTGTGCGACGATAAATTCGCGTTTGACATACCCGACAAACCAGGCAAACCTGCAGAAAGGGATAGGGTTAGTACTGAGACAGTAGCCATTGGATATTCATACAGCTATACAGTTGCATGAGCTTAGTTAAAGATGCGTAGAAAACTTACTGCAGGGTTTGGGCCAGAGACTTGAGCCTCTCGACCAGAGGCAGGTCAGCGGAGGGAGGAGGAGCCATGGGGATATGACTAGAAAGGGAGGGAAGATATGGGGGGGATAATTTCAGTAGCGAATCGAGAAATGAGAGGGATTCGGAGATAGTAGAAGGGGGAAAAGTCGAAAGTGGAGAGAGAAAAAAGAGGTGAGTTGAAGGAGGAGGCTGGGAGCGGGGATGGAATCGGAGGTGCGATGTGGTGTTAGTGTGAGTGTTACCTGTGCTTTCCAGCTTCGGGAACTGCTGCTCTCCGCCTTTTGGTGACGTCGAACATGATGCAATCACTATTTACTATACAATTAAATATAGTATACTATATAGTATATAATATATAAATATATAATACAAATTATTCTGTTTAACTATTTATATGGAAATAGCTAAATATAATCTATAATCGAGTCTGGTCTATACTACCTAGTAGTACTCTATTCTACCTCGTTTATCTATTTGTGTATGGCCAATAGCTACTCTATCAACTAGCCAATCGGCTCGAGGCAGTTCGCAGCACAAACTTGAACCTGACAGGATCTCCTTACGATATCCGTCCTATGCATGTGCAGACCCGGATCTACTCGGATTCTCGCTATTATTACCACAAACACCGAGTAAAAGCCATTGCAAGTTGAATATTGGCCTTGGGCTTGACCGCTACTTGTGGCCTTATCGATACGTAGTTAGTTATAACTGCCGAGCATTCGGGCCGTTCTACTACATTACCGCGAAGGCTGAGATGAATGATATTTAACTAGTGCCATCTCTACTAGCTAGGCTCATCTACCTACGGGTACTGATATGCGTGAATCAGGGTCAACTACTATTATCCTACTGGTAGTTTTAGGTGCCATGATAACAGTGCAGAATCTTCAATGATGGAGTTAACTTGAATCGAGGGGGTGATAATATACTACTAGTTTGCACTATTTACCTACCTAGGTATGCTCCTAAAAGTACTCGAGACGCACAGCTGTTTATGATCAAGTAAAAAACCAGGTCATTATTCATGTAAAAAGAACCGAAATATCATGGAAGCAAGCTTCGAAAATTCCCGAGAACCAAACGCCTCCAGACAGCATGCCTCGAATTGAAAATGAAACGACATTATGGGCCCCCGACAGTCGTTGGCTGCTGTAGCATCAATCTCCCATTCTGCTCCGAAAACTGCAATCGCACATCCTCCATCTTCGCCGTCTTCTCCATAATGCTCGCGGTCCGATACTCATCCTTCTCAGCATGATCCAATCCATGATACAAGCCCGCCAAAGCAGAAGATTTCCACAAAGGCAGCTTACTTTTCCGACTAAGAGCAACAGTCATAGTTAAAAAGATCGTTCCAGCAAGAACTAAAAGTGCCGGGAGAATAAGCCAAGGCCATTGCACGCTCACGAATACATCGCTGACATGCACAGTGCCATTAACCGTATACTTGGAATCTTCCATGCCTTGAATCGTCAGAGCAGCAGCAACTCTTGTAATCGTATCATTAAAGCCAAGCATTAATATTCGGCCCAGGACTAACGCGGCTGAAGATTCCCAGCCAGAGGACTCAGACCATCCCAACGTATCGTCCCAATCCCATGAAGTAGTGGCTTTACCAGGGATGAGAAAGTCGAATTTAGAAGCACCTCCTGAACCGCTTCCTAGAAGGCTATCTCCACAAAAGCTGAAATTTGTCTTTTGAGAGTCAGACACCGCAAATTTAGGACTGTCTGGTTGCCAGCAGAGCTCTTCAATGAGCTCAATCTCCGAGTTGTCCCTGTATTTAGGCGAAAATGACCCGAACGAGGAGTTTATGATATGAGTCGAGGTATGTCCATTTGTCACATTCAGGCGATAATTTCGTACGCAGGGAGAAAGTGAACACGTAGTTACATTCTTGATGATGATGCTGTCTGAAACAGGTGCAGACTGTGCTGTTTGGCCTTCTCTAAGACCAAGACTAGCATGCGTGTACATCGCAATCGAATGATTCACCCCATAGAAATCTTGCGATAGATATTCGGAATAGTTCGGAAGAGAAGGGTCAAGATTCCAGATGATCTCAGTCGGAAATTTCAACTCTCCATTCTGAGTGCGATTATGGATCGTATCATTGAAGCCCGCTTCATATGTTGCAACGATTTCCACTCCCCACGATAGAGTTTTGGGGGGCACGTTGAGTACACAGGTTTTGTTGAAAGTTTCTCTCGTCCCGGGTAAATTGCACTTCAATTTCGCTAGCGAAGTCATATCCCTGCACTGGCTGCACACAGCAAGCGACGAAAATGCATCCCAGGTGCAGTTACCAGTTGGACAGGTAGTTGGGATCAAGAATTCCTTGTTGGTCCAAATTGCATCAGTTAGAGTGTCCTGGGCACTTGCGTCAAGAGGATATCCGCGTATCTGTTTCGCGCTGCCGGTATTAGGATGAGGAACTGATATCACAGGATAGCTCAGAAGCAATTGTATGAATGGATCAAATGCAAGAAGGAGAACTATGACCACTGCACCCAGAGACGCTAGCGATCGACCTCTATGGTAGAAAATGATCTTGAGTGAACCAAGCGGTCCTCTGCTCGCAGCGTCGAAGGCCTGGATTCCGAATAACTGCCTCTGTCTGGGGTCTTGGAGCCACATCCATTTCAGTTGACAAATTGCTTCACCTACCACTAAGGCTAGGGAGGATTTACATCCCGTTGCTAGAGCTGATATAATGGTGTTGAGGTTTAGCCTGTATGACATCTGTGGCCGCACTTTTTTGTCGTAGACCCATAGAATGATGCATATTGCGATGAAGCAGGCGACACTAAATGCTAATGTTAAGCTCTCGAAAAGCCATGTATCGATCCAGATTGAACTTTCGTCGAGTTCCTGAACTTCATTTTTCTGACTTTGCTCGTCGGATGATGTTTCTTCTTCGCGATTGTTTCTCTGGGTACTAGCCAAGGGGGTCATTTCCACGGACATTATAAGGTGATGATGGCGCTTTGCAAGAGATCAAGCTTGCTAACAGGGGGTAACCCCGCCTTGAAGCCCACACAGCGTGGTCTTCCACGGATACTTGATCTCGAGAGGATGGCCCATGGGCTTCCTTATCTCCACAAGAAAGGTATGATGAATGAGGGCGAACGATTGCCCTTAAAATCGAACTCTGGGGCCAGTCTGAGATAAATGAGGTGTTCGTGGCAGGGGATCCCAGATTCTGCGACCAGCATATTGATAATGCCCATTTTGTCAAGGATGAGCGCCTTGGCGTGGGGGCTGGAGGTGAGTGAGGCTGAGGCTCTAAAGAAGTTGGAATCTTCTATCCGTACTCGAACCTTGGAATAGCAGTAGACCATCATACATCCTGAATAGTAGTAAGCCATTACCATTATACTACTAGTAAAGCCTGAGCTCATCTAGGGCTGTGCATACTATGTAGGTATGCATCATAGCGTGTTCGGAGACAGAAATGCAGTCGATCAATCACAACTTAATCATGGTCGGGTCTTGATTAAGATCACTCCGATTTCTTCAATGTAACTACCAGACTCTAGTGTTATAAATAATATGAAAAACTTGGGGTGAGAGGCGATACACTTGAAGTGTCTTCTATACCATCTTAGTTTAGCAATTTCAAGTTGTCATCTGATTCTATACTAATGTATGTTCATCCTAAGTTTCGATTTAATGTAGACCTCTTACTAGTACTAGTACCTTTGGATGATTATATCGAATTGGAGATGGAAGCAGATTATTTTCCTTCAACCAAGTAATTGCAACTTGTACTATCAAAGGATCGCCTCATCTGCTACACTCCATATTAATTTTATACGTATCCTAATGTGATATAAGAGCAGAGAAAGACCACTCTAGGACATGGTCTTAGCACCCATCAATGGCATATAGCCCTGATTCAAAGGATCAGCATCCATATAACACTGTATAGATGACTAGTAATCAAGTGTCGATGAAAAGCAGCCGCTATTCTGACCGAATACTATACACATGCCCAGACATACTGCTATAATCCGAATATCAACGAGCCCAAGCCAGCTGTAAGAATACCATCCATGAATCAATTTATCAGTGCAGCACTCAAGTAACCTGTTCGCAAAATCTCACTAGATTATTTACTGCTCGACAAGGACAAGAAAAAAAGAGATCACATGTCATCGACCTTTGTATCCATGGATCTACTACAAATACAAACCCCGCAGATATGATGGTATTGCCCATGCTCGTGTGTCGACTTTCCAAATCCGGGGAATTCAAGGTCTGGCACTGGCACGCTGGAGATAAACGCCACAATCGAACAAATAGAAGAACAAATAGAATACAATAGAACAATCACATTGTTTGAAAAGCAAAGTAAAGTAGAAGTGGTTTTAGTATACTCCGTAGTGTAATATTGTAATTTATACGCACAGACATAGTTACTAAAGTATTTAATAAGGTAAGGTTTGTAATTCCACCCGTTGAACTTAACCAGTGGATGTTCATGTTCACATGGGCCTCGGCCCGTGGTTCCCTCATGGCTTCCTCGTGGTTAGATTAACTTCCCGAACACAAACGCCATATTTACTATACCCCAGGCTCATGGATAGTAATTGTGATTCACTGCGAGGAAGATAAGATATCGTTATTTGCGCTATATGATTGTTTCGTATATTTTAGTAGACTACTACTGTCACTATATGAGAGAGAAAAAAAAAACCAGACTGCTAGAAAATACCGCATTCCCTAGTGTACCCTTGTGATCGACCGGTTAGAGTTCGCTTCCATGGATAAACTCTGTTATGGCTAGTTAGCGGTGACGGATTATAGTTTGGCATTTGCGGAGAGAAGGTTAGACACTTCCAAGTGTACGGAGTATACACATGCAAATAAAGATGAAAACGGATATGGAGATGGAGATGGATACTCAGATGCAATGGGGCATCGTGTTCGATACGCTCCCCCGCTTGTGGGTATTGCTGAGTTTCCCCTCCCCGTGGGGTTTGGTCCTGATCCAAGGTTGATGGTCTGATTTGATCTGGAACAATTTGAACTAGAGGCAATATCGGATCGGATATAGAAATTAATTAACTGTGGAGAGTTCACGGACTGTATAGATTGAGGCTAAATAGTCAGGGCAATTCGATTCGATTAGCTCTATAGTACTGTACTGGACTTCGATAGTGGGATAGGATATTCATGTATTACCTCCAGTAACTCTAAGGCTGTCCATATTTTACTATACTACTACTATGTAGCAATCCATCGCTATCAACAATTCAATTGTAGCACATCCTCCCCCTGATTTGATACACCCCCATAACAATAGGATAATCCAATCCAATCCATTCCATTCTAACAAAGCTCCTAATTAGCCTGTCAGACCAGACCCTGCCTAAGGTCCAAACTAACCAACACAGCCCCGACTAAATCCCGCGCTGACCCCCAAGTGGATCCATCCAACATCCTGGGTCCCATTGGATTCTCCGTCTCCATTGTCTACGTACACCTTACTCTACGCACAGTCACAGTTCAAGTTAGCGTCCAGTCCCACCAGAGGAGCAAGAGAAAAGACAAAGTGCACACCCCTGTCGTTCAAAGTTGGAAGCCCCTCCCGGGTGAAGTCCCAGGTCCAAATTGTACCATGTAGCCTATAGGTACAGTAGCCCACTGGCACTAGCACTGGCACTAGTGGAGTCACAAATTCGACGCGGGAACGGCCTTCTTTCCTGCTCTGGTACAGTGCGTTTCACACTCACACTCTCCCAAACATTTTGCCCCAAACCCAAACCCAAACTGCCTTCAAGACCCCAGTATCGTTACCGTGGAGGGTAAGTGAGAGTGAGACTGAGTCTGGTGCCGTGTCTCCGTCTCCGATGGGTGGGTTTTGAGAAAGGATTCCCGTAACTGTTGCCAAGGATTCTAGACGAGGCTCTGGATTATATTGGATTGGATTGTCTTGGCTTGCTCGTAGCCTTAGGGGTTGATTTGGTTTGGTTTGGTTTGGTTTCGTTTTCGTTAACTAAGTACAGTAGCACTGACATTGTGGAAACTCTGTAGTATTGTACTGTAGTGTTGATCGGCGGGCAAGATGCCGTGTAGTGCGCAGATCGTTGTTCGTTGTGCCGTTGGCGTGGTCGGTGGGTTAGTTGGGTTGGAATTGGAGTACGCAGGGACCAGTTGGTGAACGAAGACGAGAGATGGAATCGGAATGGAATGGGATAGGTGGGGTTGATTTATTGCATTTACAGATACAAATACAGAAACAGAAACAATAATTCTTGACACATTAAGCGTAAGCGTAAAAATCCTTAGCAACAAGTCACAGTTACAATCACACAGTTACAGTAGGGTAAACTGTCACAGAGTCCCGACTCCCCCGACGCCCTTTTTCTTTTCCGTAACTCCGAGACAAAAAAACAAAACAGGGGGTTCACCAATTCCCAGCTCCATCACTCCCCCATGTAAGTACATACTATGTACTGATTATTCCGAACGTATTGTGAAAACATGCCACTGCACCAGACCCTGGGGGAGGGGGCATATGTAGTGTAGGAGTAGGGGGAAAACTTTAAAAAACACCCCAACGGCTATCGTGCATACCCCCTCGCAAACGTAGCCGAAGGGTCCCAATCACGACCACCAGCCGACGAACTCGGCGGCCGGGGTCCGCTGAAACTCATAGAGGGCCGCACATACCGCGCCTCTTGACCGAAATGGACGTTCCGGTCAAACGTGGGACTCGGACTTGTGACGGGGCTCCGGTGGGAGCCCGACATCTGCGCGGGGCTGGGCGATCGCATGTTATATGTGTATGGCTCTGGAGTCTTGACGGTTGTCGTGAGCATTTCGAAGCCCTTGTTATCGTAGCGTTCGGCGTCCGCAGAGACATATTCGTGTCGGCGGGATAAACTGCGGCGGAAAAGATCGAGCCAGCCGGTGAACATTGATGGTCGGGCGAAGAGGATGAAGTTCCAAAAGCCCACGAGGGAGAGTAGGTAGACTACTGCTAGGAGGGTTGCTTCGTTGGGGCCGAAGGATGAGGCGTGGCTGATGCATTTGTTTTTGTTGCCGCCTGTTTGCATGAGGCATTCTAGCCAGGGTAGGGCTTTGCGCATGTTTGTGGCGTTGGGTGCGACTTCGCGGTCTAGGTCTATGAAGACTACTGCGAAGAAGATGACGTTGCCGATGATGATGAGGACGAGGGCAACGCCGCGCCATTGGAGTTGGAGGACGCGCTTTACGCGGCGATAGGCTTGTCGGGCTGTGACGGTGCGCACGCTGGACGTGTAGGATGGGAGATTGGAGCTGTTCTCTGTGGTTGAGGCTGATTTGTCGAAGAGCGAGCGCAGGTAGATGTGCATGCAGTAACCCATTGTTGCGAGTTGCAGGATGAGAGCTGCAGCGGAGAATGCGATGAGTGGATACCAGTAGTCTTGTTGGCCATGTTTGATGTTGATGTGGCAGATCTCGCCGAAACGGAAAGACACGCCTGTGATGATCATCATAACGGTTATGCCGATGGCGGGGATTCCAAAGCCGCAGAGAAAGGCGCCCCACATGAATTTTGGACCGAGTACGAATTCCCAGCATACTTGGAGGTGAAAGGCGATGGTTCTAATAAAACTCCACATCACGACTAGCCAGCCGCCAAAGAGAAGAAATGCGCCGGAGAAAGCGCAAGAGAGGTCGGTGTACATGTCATTGGGGGTGATTGCGTTGTAGCATTGTTTGGGTTTGGCGCCGAGTGGGATAATGAAAGCGATCTGGAGTTGGAGTAACGGTGTTAATGATAGCACTTTATTGAGGCTGGGTTATTCCTGAGGGTGGTGTTGCCTACCTCCATGCAGCAGATACCCAGGGTAAAGCAGATACTCAGGTAATGACGGTTGGTCCATTTGACCGGAAGAACAGCGTATGAGACGAGGAGAAAGATGCAAAGCGGAAGAATGGCGACACTGATCCAGCTGGCGACGTCGACTCGTTTGGCGGTGTCTATTATGGTCAGCGCGGGGATCTTGTGCGCAATTTATGTACTCTGGGTAGCCATAGAAGTATAGCGGGGCAGGGGGGCTCACTATCAGCATATCGCCAGTCTGCAAGAGGACAAGGCAGGCAGCAGGTGATGTTACCAGAGACGGTTTCGCAGTATCGGCCATCAATGAAGCCACCGGTAGAGGGGAACAGGGATTCCTGGAGGAAAGGAGTGGGACAGAGTCCATTCAAGGACGCCATGGTGAAAGAATTGAGAGCGAGCCCGGCATGGAAGTTGCGCCGGCGCGACTTCACGGTGACCGCGAAGGATCAGATAGGGAGGGATGGATCAGGATCAGTCAGGATCAGTTGAGAAAAGAAGTGAAGTGGGCACCCTGGGGTATACATAAGGGAGCAGCAGGAGAAGTTTACAATGTACATGACTAGTTTAGTCTCGCTAGCGGAGCATGCATCGATTGAAGTGGAGCACCCACGGTCCTCAGAAGTCAAAACGGGGACTTGGCGGGGAATTCTTTCTTTTGCTGGGCTAGTGTATGGTATGGCCACGCGGGTACGATCAATACGAAGTCTGTGGAAGTCTGGAAGCGAACTCCAAGGGGGTGGAGTGGATTGAGAAGTGGATTGAGCTAAGAGCCTTGTCGGTAGTGCATTTCAGCGAGGAGCTGGTTCACACTAGACTGGAGCAGCAGGGATCTGCAGATAGGCAGGATCATTAGCCGTAGAAGGATGGTGTTCCACGGTGTGGTGGTAGACAGTCGACGTGGACAGATCAGTAGGATAGGATAGGATAGACATGTAGAAGTTATCGAGGACTGCGAAATGCGAAGTGTGAACTGTACACTAGGAACTGCAGTTCTGCTCTTCTCTGCTGTGTATGTGTATGTGTGATACAGTGATACAATGATACCTACTTATGCTTATGTGATTGTGTATTGTACTGTATTGTCCTGTTCCTGTATATATTATGTCAGCATCTTTGTGCCGCACACTATTCCCTTTTAGGTTAGTGTACCATGTTTCCCCCTCAAATACTCAGCTCTGATTGGTCAATCCTCTCTGTCACGGAGAATTTCTCTTCTTTGACAGTCACAACCGACACTCTTTGGACACTCCAAGAGTCGAACTATACCATTGTTGACTAGTTGATAACAACTATCTCCGATCTAGACAGTATACCCTGGCATATACGCTAATAGGTAACTATAATATAGTATCACCTATACTCCCCAAATGAATATTACCATTATCCCGTCAAGAACACTGAATCGCCACAAACTACCCTAGCGCCTTTCAATCTCACCCATCACCATCACCATCACCCGTTATCACTCTTCCTTGCCTCCCTCCCATCGGAGAACCCCGTCCAATCCCGCCATCAGGATCGCACAATGAATTTCCCCTCGCACCAGTTCCTCGTACATCATCACTCTTACTACATACTACTACTACCAATACACCCACCGCTGCCTCACACTGGCCAATCTCCAATCCGTCCCGACGATCCACGCGCCAATCCACCCAATCACAATCCACATCCAACATCCAACTGTGATCGCCCCCTCAGCACCTTCACTCCCCCCACCCAATAACAGTCCCCGCGGACCTGATCTGACCTGACATCTGACCTATCTGCCCTGAGAATCCTCTCAGCCCAGCCCAGACTCACCTGTCACCATTTTCTTCCCTGCTAACCCTTCTGATTGCCTAGTCTGTCCCTGAACTAGTGCATATGCCCCTCACCTGACTCACAAATAGAGAGCCTCGAGGTTTATTCTCCCCCAGTCCTCGCCAGTTCCTCACCAGTCAGCACGCTTATATTGTGTGTCCTGCCTCCTGTAAGATCAAACCTAGATCAGACTCATATTCAATCAGAGATGCATGCGCGACTCGGCTTGATATGGAAAATCACGGCGCTTCATCGCACAATTCCCCAACACCTTCTGAATTGACTTCAACTGGCTACACGGATTTCTGAGCACAAATAACCAGGAACCTTACCCTACGGACGCATTCAAAATGTGATCAATATGTGCGTAACGTACGATCGTGGGTCCTGATTCGGTGAACAACGATGCAGGTGTGTACAGTAGTACTGTATGTGTAGGTAGTTCAAGTTCTTTTTTAGTACCAATGACGTCCTCATTTACTCCGTGACTACGTGAATCATGTCTACCCACTAGGTAACCTGTCAAGCTGAATGGTCTAGATCGACCATCTAGACGTTGGCCCGTCGATCTTCTGTCCCAACTACTGCGGGAGCTCTCCACTCCATGCATCTTTAAGACATTGGCAGGAGTGCTGCATAGGAATGCCCCACCACTACGGGGCCTCCGTTAGCTCAGTTTTGGTCGGCCGAGACAACTGTCAAAATTCGTATCCGATTTCGTCTTGATAAGAGGAGACTTTGGAAATGAGTGAGTACCTATCCTTGATTAGTACTACACTATGTATAGGATTGAAACGGTCTACAACTTTCATTGCTACTACTGGTAGTATGTACTTGATGATATTTCGCCCCCAAAGTTCACTCAATTCTCCTCTTCCAACTTCTCTTTCATTGGAATTGTCTTATATCCACTGGGTTAGACAGGCTCAGAATATATCTCTTCTCACATGGCCACTACCTACTACTTCTGCCCACTAGGTACAGAAAAAGGCCCATTCAAAGCCTTGGGAAACTTCGGCGTCCCATCCTCATTCCAAGTAAACTTCTGCGTCCGCACAGTACGATACAAATCCGCTAAACAAAACCCATTAGTACTTGAAGGTGACATCTTCCAAAACCTACAGAACTTCCAAGCAAACTTCTTCTTAGATGTGGAGAGGGAAGGGGGGTCACAACTCACGCAAAGGATCATCCGTAGTCTGCGCATGATAAACAACATAACTCTCCTCACCATCCGGACTAACCGTAAAACTAGCATGACCGGTCCCGTACACGCCCGCCTCAGAATTCTGATGAAAAACACAACCATCCGTATACTTCTTCCAATCCTGAACATTCATCGGATCATCACCAACAAGCTCCAACATCCCCAAACAATAAAACGGCGTGTTAACACGCGCAGCACTATAAACCACAAACTGCTGGCCCGTCTTCGGATTTGTAAGTTGCTGTGGCCCTTCGTTTGTGGCTAACCTCCCCGCACGACCGTACGGGACCTGTTCCCAGCTTTGATCGGGCACGGATATCATTCGGCGCTGGGTTACTGATGGCGTGGAGACGTTCCAGGGTGATGAGAGGTGCGTTATGCAGAGGTTTGCGGGCCAGGCGCTGTAGGTTGTTTCCCAGCAGCTGTAGATGTGGTAGAGTTGGTCCTTGTGGCGGAAGTAGGTGCCGTCGATGGCGAATTGGTCGAAGGTGTTTAGCATGCCTTTCATGGTGTAGGAGGAGGACCAGGGGTCCGGGGTTGAGCTTTCGAGGACGAACATTCGGTGGTTTATGGCTGGGCATTCGAAGGGGCACATTGCGTCTTGGAGGGGGTGGGGGGAGTCGGCGTCTGGTGTTGCGCTGAAGATTATGTACCATTTGTTGTTTAGGTTGTGGATTTCTGGGGCCCAGAGCTGGGGTTTTTTGGGTTGGGTTAGTCCAGTGGTTTTGGGTTTGATTAAGAATGTGGTATGGAGGATTGAGATGAGAGGATGAGGGTGAAAGTGAGGATTGAGCTTACATCTGTGCTCCATGGTTCTCCGCTTGATGGGTCAGGTTTGAAGAGAAGCTTTGTTTCGGCTTCGTCCCAGTTATCTGTCAGAGAGCGGGACCTCTTCAGGGTGATGTTGTCGTTGGTGGAGTATGTGAATAGATACCAGCCATCATGGTAGACCATGAAGCTGTGAATGTTGTGAGCAAGGTTGATATTGAGATATTGTGAGGAATCTACTTACGGGTCTCCGGCATTGGTAGTCATGATCGGATTCGAGTATGTCGCATTAGTGGATTTATTGGTTCCAACGTGCGCCGGGTCGAAATCAGTTGGTGATTTTGTATCACCAGGTGCGAATGATTGCGCATTAGCCAGGTAAAGGCTCGTCAGGAAAAGCAGTAGCCATCTCATCGGTTGGAATAGCGACATAATGGAAGTTTGAGAGGTGCGGCTCTCTTTTTCCCTTTTTGTTGAAGATGAATGTAAAAATGTATTCGACTGCGCGGGGTCGAACTCTTATAGGAGACGATCGTCAATCTAGAACGGAGCTCAGTGCTGCTGCATTTGTGGGCGTCATTCCTTTCCGGAGTAAGCAATGGGTCTATGCAAAGCTCATTCCCGAAGGATTCGGGCCTTGGAGATTGGAAAAGCGGGACAAGGTTACATGATTCTGATGTTGGAAAACTCCGAGCCCTTTTCAGAGCCTTGCAGGCCGTGCACTGGTGGGTTTACTTTGTTATGGGTATTGCTGTGTTGCATGGTTTGGTGATGTGCTTGAGGTGGATGAATACACGCAGGTGCGTTTAGCATTCAAATTGATTATTCAGGGCTCTCTTTTCATGCCATTCAGATCTATGAATGGCAGAGAACCGCGCGAGTCAGTGAGCAAAGGATGTAAACACGATGAAGTTAAATTCCAGTGGAATGACGTTGGTCTCCACTTCCCCACGCTAGTATTGCGGGGAAGTCTGACTGATTTAAGTTGTCAATTTAACTACATTGGCGTTTACTGTACTGGAGTAAAAGCCAGAGCCTGAAGGGTTCAATTAGCTCTTGCTATGCTCGTATTACTGTTCATCTGACATTTTCCTGAGGTTTATGAAATTGATGTTGAGGTTAAGTTAGTGGAAGTTTATTGGGACCAACGCAATTGGCGATTGGCGATTAGGATTTCCATTTCTATCGCCAAGATATGATCTTAGTCTATAATTGATGGCACTGGTCGAGCTATTGAATTTGAGCCGAGTTTTCAAGTAGTAGACTCCTCCGGGCCTGTATTATATCTACCTAGGTATGCTCGGAAAGTTGAAAACCGAGGGACTTAAAGCTTTGGACTCGAACGACGGTATCTTGATGCCATGTAAGCTCATCTTTAGATCAAGGAGCTCATGATTGAGAAGCCTCCAGAGCTTGTATTGAGACTCAAATCAAATTAGATTAGTAGATTGTACGATCGAGTCAATCCGTACGATCTCGTGGGTAGTCTGGTCAACTTTGCATACCTCAACTATTCCTAGCACCTGCTTACGGCACATGATAATCCTCGTTCTATCTCGATACCACAAGCAAATAAAAGTTGGCCATCAAATCCCAGCTACTACCTGTATATAGCCTTGCTCATCCAGCTCTTAGTACCCGGCCGTGGATTAAGCTCACAATGCACACAAAACCGAGCCGCGGCATCAAATCCCCCCTTACGCCTCCTCCCTGTGGTCATCATCTTTCCGAATTTCTCTGGCAGTAGAAGTTTCGTGCAGCCTAGACATGCAAATAGGTCGTTTTCAAGCCCAAATTCGCAGCTCTCTACTTCTAGTAGGACCGTTTCGATTGGTTCTTGGCTTTTTATAAGCGCGCGAAATGTGTGACAGGATGCTCTTAGTATGATGCGGTTGTATGTGTCGAGGTGGTCGGTTATTAATAGTAGAAGCTCGGGAGGGAGATCGAGGAGAGTTGTTTGTGACATTGTCACTGCCCTTGGGTAGAGTTAGATTCTGTTCAAGATTTAGGGTTAGTGTTACTATGTACTTATTTCGGATCAGGTACTGGTACCAGTACCCGAGGAGAGTCCGGGATATCTGCGAGTCTTTACAAGCATGATGGAATGATAATATCCCCGTTGAGTCACAAAAATCAAGGTACAGTCACAATGTAGCCAAGAATCTCCAGATGCCAATGTGGGGGTTCCCTTTTATCCACGCGGAGAGTTGGCCGTGTCACTCATTTAGCCGGCACGGATAAAATCATCTTGGCTAGAGTCGTATTAAATGCCGATGTCAATGGCGTTATAGGGTATTCTCGTCACAGAGTTTCCTCGAGAAAAGAATTTACAGATACCCAATTACTCAATCCAAAGCCAGTCCCGACAAAATTGAACTTGAAGTCAACATGTCGTCAAAACCACTCATCACGCACATGTACACCGCAGATCCATCTGCCCATACATTCAACAACAAGCTATACATCTACCCCTCCCACGATCGTGAAACAGATATCTCATTCAACGATAATGGCGACCAATACGATATGACCGACTACCACGTCTTCTCAATGGATACCATCGACGGGCCCGTCACAGATCACGGCGTAGTCCTCTCCGCCAAAGACGTCCCATGGGTTTCAAAGCAGATGTGGGCACCAGACGCAGCTTGCAAAGACGGGAAATATTATCTATATTTCCCCGCACGAGACAAGGAGGATATTTTCAGAATTGGCGTCGCGGTAGCGGATAAACCCGAGGGACCCTTTGTCCCCCAGTCTGATTTTATTCCGGGCAGTTATAGCATTGACCCTGCTTCCTTTGTTGATGAAGATGGGAAGGCTTATCTTTATTTTGGCGGGATCTGGGGCGGACAGCTTCAATGCTGGAAGGAGGGACAGGGACAGAATGGTCTCGTCTTTGATGCTTCGATGTCTGGACCGCAGGAACCTTCTGGTCATGGCGTGGTGGCATTGTCGCCCCGAGTTGCTCAGTTGAGTGATGATATGCTGAGCTTTGTCGAGCCGCCGCGCGATTTGAAGATTCTGGCACCGGAGACTGGGGAGCCTATCTTGGCGGATGATCATGAGAGAAGGTTCTTTGAAGCTGCTTGGATGCATAGATATGGTGGGAAGTATTATTTCTCGTACTCTACGGGAGACTCGCATTTCTTGGTCTATGCGACGGGCGATTCACCGTTTGGTCCATTTACGTACCGAGGCCGGATTCTGGAGCCTGTGCTTGGGTGGACGACTCATCATTCGATTGTTGAGTTTCAAGGGCGGTGGTATTTATTTTATCACGATTGTGAGTTGTCTAAGGGTGTTGATCATTTGCGTTCTGTCAAGGTTCGGGAAATTGTATATGATGATGAGGGAAATATTAGTTTAGCCTAGTAGATGATGATGTGATAGATGTGGGTAAGAATATCTCATAGCTCGTCTTGCGCAGATAAATTAGAGTAGTATCAGATCATTTATATCAGTTCATATTCTAATGACCCATGCCTTTCTTCGCATTCTCCTCAACAATCTTCCAGTACTTCTCCCGACTGCGAACGCGGCAGGACTTTCCAATCTTGATCATAAGGAGGAAACTCAATGCACACGCCAACCCGACAAAGGCAGCTGATATAAAGCAGTTCTGGTAGCCCATATTATCAATCCAGGGCGTGATCCTATTTTTGAGTTTGTTAACTAAAAGTTCTTCATTCAAATGAGAACCGAGACTCACCCATAGCCAATTGCAAAAGACATTGTATTTCGCACCAAAATGACCGAGACCATGGCAACGCCACTCAGTTCCCGGTAGCTATCGACCATGTAGTTGACGCTTAGGGTGATGCCGCTGGTATTGGTGAAGGCCAACATGCACATAGCAACAATCAGGCCAAACCAGTGCACTTCGTGTGCAGCACCGACGCCCCACAGGAGGAGTGATCCGGGTACTAAAAGGAGATTTGCGGCAAAGGGCCATAGTCGGTGCTCTGCTTCCATTACACCTCCGTTGCGACGTGCCAGCTTTATGGTCAGCCAGTCACTGAATCGACCGGTGAATAGTGATCTAATCTAGTCAGTCAAGGAAGTCCGGTTGATATGAGGTAGAACTCACCCTAGGGTTACACCCAGACAACAAGCAAGGTAACTCAGACCAACCATGGAAGATCTATAAACTGTTAGACACATTTCTTCAAATGAAGCATCCCTTAACATACCCGAAATTATAAGGCGGACCACCCAGAATAATCGAAGCCGTTCCGTTGAGAATATTGAACAGGACAAGATAAGACCCGTACGAGAAACTAGTACTCCAGGATTAGTCGTCGTCAACTCAAAAAAAAGTCTTGCCTAGTAACATACCCAGCATAGAAAATAACAGGCCAAGACAGATAATACAAGCTCTGCCAAAGCCGTCGAAACATAGTATTCTGCTCCTGCCTCGGCCCTAACAAAGATAATTTCTTCAAATACGACTTTTTCGTATAAACAGCTCCAATCTCAGCAGTCGGAGAAGGCTCCTTGGATACCGGAACTGCTTTCTCCGCATCCGCATCTGCATCTGCATCTGGTACATCATCGCTAACACCATCATGCGATGATCCGACGATGCGAACATTGGCAACAGTAGGATCTTCAACTTGATCACGGACGTAGTTCGTTTCCTCCATGAAGAAAAACAGGAATACGATTTCGAACGCGATGAATATGCTTGGCCAGTAGAAAACCCATTGCCAGCCTTGATATTCGGCAATGAAGCCGCAGATTACGGGTGCGAAGTAGTTACTGCCTGCTAGGAAGAAGGCGTATAGGCCCATGTAGGTACCACGTTCGTGGGTGAAGTACTGAGGTTATTGCAACCTGTTAGTGTAGTCCTGTTGGTAGAGGGCATGGGAGAGCTTAAATGTGAGGGCACTCACGACGTCTGTTACGCTTATTTCTGGGAGAGCTTCGATTGGGGCTGTGAAGAAGCCTGATAGGACATTGCGGGCGATCCATTGGCCGTTGGTGCGGGCATAGGGTCTGGATCAGTGCCAGTGATTAGTATAGCTTCGAGTTTGTTGGAAAATGTGGTATCTTACCCCCACATGGTCATGGCCTAGTTTTTATTAGCCATGTCTTTTGATGATTGCAGTTCTGCATAAACTTACGAGAATTCCTGCCAGGGATAAGATATAGGTCAAGCGTTTGCCATATTGCATTGCAAAAGGCTGCCAAAAGAGCAAACCCCAGCCAGCCAGCAAGAAGAGATACCCCGTGCCTTCATTAAGTGTACTGACAGGTAAACCGGTTGCTTCGGAGAGGGGCGTGAGTACCGAATAGACAACTGAGCACGCGATGCCGGCAAACAACGTGTACCTAGTAGGATAGAAGATAGGTTGTTAGTTAAGTAACTAAGTTTCAGTGGACGTGATACGAAGTAAAAGCTGGTCTTCTTCACTCACGAGCTCACGCAAATCGTAGAAAGAAGCTTCCTCCTTGGACTCCAGTTGAGTGGGTCATCTGGGTCATGCGAAGGCGTTGGAATCAAAACAATATCCGAGTTCCCTCGGGCGTGTTGTGTGTTGAGAACATGTTGTTCATCGACTAATGTCACCGTTCCCGGGATAGCAGAGCTATCTATCGTTTGTACCATTTTGTGTGACTGTGACTATGACTGTGGGAGGAAAACTCCTCCAGGGCTTCCTCTGGACTCAGATATAAGGTTAGGTAAGATAAGGTAAGGGAGGGAGAGGGGGATGGAGGAGAGCAGGTCGGCAGGCGTCCAGGAAAAAGCAAAACTTCTATAAGAAATCAACGAACGCCACTAGGCCGCTGCAAGCATGATAACGGCTCTTGGGTTTTGCCGACGATATCTCGGTAGATTGAGGAGATGTCAGGAATAGGTTTCTAGGGATGAGGGGGGTGTAATTGAGAAGATTTCACGGAATACTCCCGGGTCTCTAGGGTGCGGCGTGGAATGCAGACCTGTGATAAGCGGTCTATTGTTTCTTGTTCTTGTGGAGTCGATAGCATCAGTGGAGCCCTGCAACTTTCCCCGCACAACTATGCGACGATCCTTGCCGAGGATATCTCGTGTTACTTGAAGGGAGGCTTGTTGTTGCTCGAGTGGGATGGGCAATTACGTATTGGATAGTGGTTTTTCTGACGAAGGGAAGTTATTCTGAGACAATACTTGGGATTATGAACGTCCGATGAGTTGAATTATTGGATTTCATCTCTGCGGCAGAGATATCATACATTTGCTATAGTATCCTAGAGCAGCTGCATACAAGATAGCCTCAGATAAGAGGAAATCGCAACTCTCAGTATACCAACCAGCTCGAGGACCCTGATTACATATCAAGAGAATCATTTCTCCTTCCTAACTCATGGGGTAGGTATCTTACCCCAATAAGTAGGTAACCTATAAGTGGGCACAACCAAAGTGTCTGAAATGCTTATCGGCGCCCAGTTCTGCTGCCGAGACAATCTATTCGTCAATGGCTTGTTGACTTGGGGCCATCCACAGGTCAATGCACCGGGAAGAGCGGACTCAAATCCGCTACCCCGACTCTTATCGCTGTTACGATTGGTGTCATCATAGCATACAACTTCCAAGAAAGGGCCATGATTACTCGTGAGGGGGAGGGCGAATGTTGAAGCAGAAAGAGTGATATCCGTTTGCCCGGGGTATATACAATCACATATAGTAACTAGTATTTATTATTATCTCATTATTCATGGATATCTGCCAATACCCCGCTGGAACTGCAGTACTATTCTGCCAGTGGACAAGCCAAGCGTTCACTCACAACCCATAACCTTCTCGCACTCTCTTCGCCAGCGGGAAAATCAAGATGCGGCAACGTGACAACTTCTTGGTTGTCCAAGAACGCTCCGGTTTGTTCTAGACGAATAAACTCTTAAGTACTCTGAGTCCGAGTCCTGGCGAGAAAGAGCGAGTTGATGGCATCTCACCTGTAAGTATGGGGTCGAGAAGAGCTCGACAGACAGTTGAGCTGGCGTGGGCTAGGGATATAGGAGCTTGTTGAAGGAGTATAGGGAGATCTTCACCGGCTATGTGTATCGTCAGTGTGAGAATAAGAATTATTTGGCTTAGAGGTTCAGGCAATGAATGTAAGCGTGTACTACCTTCTTTCTTGCGCTGGAGCCAGGAGGCGACTTGGTCCGACGAGACGAAAGTTTGGATATTTTTTCTAGTATCTTGAATGCTGTGAGCAGATCCAGAACAAATCATAATGAATTAAAGACCAAAAGCGAGTAAGTTTGATCCACTTACTTCCTGGACTCACAGAAAAAGCCGATATAGACCTGCTTCTCCCAGCCAATGACTTTGCAAACAAGATATTGGCAAACATAGATTGTGCATAACCGTCCAGCGCATGATACGTCTCGCCATTCTATCGCAATTCCCGATATCAGTACAGTTCAATATTATTTCCTGACACCTCGATATTTTTCTCATCAGAGCAAAAGACTAACCGAAAAGTTAACATCTTCCCATCTCGGCGCTGGCGCCTCTTTTCTCACAGTAGTAGCAATGAGCACAACCCTTGCACCAAACGCTAATGACGGTATCAATTCCCTCACAAATACAAAATAGCTGAGATAGTTCTTCTGAAACTGCGACTCAACACCATCATCTGTAAGTTCCCACGCCGTCGCCTGCAACGTCGGAAAACAAATCACACCATCAATTGGAACGTCCAAGTCGACGATCTCTCGTGCTGCATGCCGAATAGATGACAGACTGCCTGTTTCTGCGGCAAATAATTCTATTTTTGTTGAGTGATGTTTGCGGTGAATGTGGTCGAGTATGGATTGTAGTTCTGGCTGTGAGCGGCCGGTGAAGATTATACGGGATGCGCCGCCGTGGGCGAGGGCGTCGGCTGTCGTTGCAGCAAGGTCACCACGGGTGAGACCGGAGAGGATGTCTGATTATAGAGGTTATTTGATTAGATCGGACGAGCATAGACGAGAGATGGGCTGGAGATGTACATGTCTTGTCTTTGACTCTGGCCTGGAACTTCTCGGCTACCTCCCAGCCCAGTGTGCCGCATCTAAAGTCGAGGGTCATGGTGAGTACATAGATGAGGATGCCTGATGGTTGAAATGATTGTAATATCATTTGATATTCGATTGCATCCCTGTTAGGGAATTTGGTTTCGTCATCATGAGGAGAGCCGGGAATCGAACTCCTACTACTTTGCAGTACTACAGCTTCAACTCCAATTTGATCTACGAAATGTGAATCAGACGTAAATAGTGTCAATTTCCAAATGAAATATCCAGTCAAAGGACGACTTTCAAATGCCGAACCCATCAGATAGCAGCAAATTATCCCCTATGCCTGATATGTATAACCGATGATGAGCCTATACTGTACAGATCGCCAAATCACAGATCGCGCGCAAGACAGTCCAGCGGAACCTGCCGGGTACTTGGACGGAGATAGAAAAAAAGAAAGAGAAAAAGAAAGGAAAATAGTGAGACATGTGAAGAGATCAAGTGAACCTCGTGGTCACGCATTTTAGTGTGATGAGCCGGCCACGTCATCGTCGTTGGGCAGCTCGTTGATCACGTCCTTGATCATCTGGATCAACTCTTCAATATCCGGACGCTCGGAAGGCTCAACCTGAAGACACTTGCGAACGAGCTCCTTCACGGGTGCGCTGATTGACGCATCGCCAGCCTTGGAGGCATCCTCGTTGTCGGCATTACCACCCGCCTTGCCCTTGCCCTTGGTAGCAGTTGACTTCTTGTCAGGGAATCGCCAGTCTCCTCCAAGAACACACATGCTCAGACTACCACCAGTCTCTTCGCTGCGGGCCTCGAAGGGGCTTTTTCCGACGAGACAAGCATACAGCGTGCAGCCTAGCGACCAGATGTCAACCTTGGTGTCGATGATTGATCCGGTCTTGACGTCAAAGAGCTCTGGTGCGCGGTATGGCATTGTGCTGTGCTCCGCGGCAGTATCCTGGACTGCCAAAGCTAAGGATCGAGAGGTAATGGCGATCGGACTAGGGGCAAGGGAGCCGAGATCCATCAGGATGGGAGATTGACCGTCGTCGTCGATCATAATGTTACCTGCGAATACATTAGTTGGCGCAACGCCAGGCAAACAGGGAAGTAGACATACCAGGCTTGATGTCGCGATGGGCATAGGGCCGCAGACCACCATCTTGTACACCTTCCTGGCTGATTGTGACCTCGTCATCCATCAATGGCTCATTCTCCTCGTCATCGTCATCTCCGTGCATCTGGCTGGGTCGGCGTTTCGGCTTCATCTGCATGGAACGCTCGGCGTCGGCATCCTCGCCTTCCTTTCGAATACCCTTTGCCTTGCGCGTTGATGGTGCGCCGCTCTTCACGCGATACTGGTGCATGGACTGAAGTGCATTGGCAACGCCAAGCATCAGCATCATCAGCCGCTTCTCCGGGAACTTGGTATGATTGACGAGGTTGGCATTGATGGCATCCTGGAGATTGCCTCGTTGGTAGTATGGTAGTAGAATATAAACGGTTTTAGAGCCGGCGTCTCCTCCATCGGCACGGAACTTGGATCCTGATTCTGTTGAGACACAGTGGTCGATGGAATGGATGATGTGGTCGTCTCCGGTGAACAAGCTGTACGCTTCAACTTCCTTTAGTGCTTGCGAGACAGATTCTTGACCGAAGGGACAGCGAATTTTCTTGAGGGCGAATAGCTCCGAGCTTGCTTTATCTTGGACGAGGTAGACGTAGGAGAAACCGCCCTGTAGTGAGATTGGGGATAAGACGTTAGGCCACCATTGCGCTTGCGCGTTGCGCCCACATCCGACGAGCAAACGGAAGAGACAAGATAGGGATCATTCATACCTCGCCGAGCAGTCGCAAAAGCTTGAAACTGCGATTATTGATCTTCAATTGCGGTGTGCTGGGGAAACAGCACATGCAATCTGTGAAGTTATAGAGCAAGTCAAAGAAGTACTGCGCCATGGTGGCGGGAGCAGGGAATCGGAATCGGACCGATGCTAGGCAGTAGTACAGGTAGAGAGAGAGAGAAAAGAGGGAAGGATCCGAGGGTAGAGATGCAGGAGCAGGAGGCAGGGGATATGCAGGAGTGAGAGTGGAGGAGAGTAAGAAGAGAAGAGAAGAGGAGAAGAGAAGAAGTGAGAGAGTGAGAGAGTGAGGTGTCACAGTCACAGAGAAAGTAAAGGTCGGGGGGCGGAAAAGAGGGAAGGTGCGGACTGCGGAGTTGTTGTTGTTGGTCCCCCTTTCCTTTTCTAGACTTGATCACCTTCACTCTTTCTCTCTTTCCTTTTACTCTCGACTTCTCTACTTCTCTACTCTCTTCCCTCCTCAACTACCCACTTATCACTTACACACCTACTACACCCACACTCCCTCACACCTACAACTGGTGTTGAAAACCATGATTGACGTCTACATCTGATCCCGCATCTTCGATCTTTTTCAGCTGTTTACATTTCTAGGCTTTCCTGGCGGCCCTACAACACTCCTTCGGCCCTATTAAAAGAAGTACTGTCTCGCTCCCCCCACTTCTCATCTACACGAGACTACACTCATTTGACCTCTGAGTACTGGTCCAACAATGGCAAATTCAGAAGATGTTCAGGTTGGTGACCTGGTGAATGTGCCTGGTGGCATGTATGGTACTGTCAAATTCTTGGGAACTGTCGCCGGCAAACCAGGTCGATTCGCTGGTATCGAGTTGGGTACAGAGCATGCCCAACGAGGAAAGAATAGCGGTGATGTGGAGGGACGCAAATATTTCGCAACTTCCGTCCCTGGATCGGGAATCTTCGTGCCCATGAATAACAACAAATACGTCACTCGCCGATCAACATCCCACTCCGCCAGCACTTTTGCCCCTCCAACGACTCCCTCCCGAGGTGGTCCTGTCAATTTTAGCAAGTCGGTTGGTCCGGCTTTGACGACTCCTCGCCCCCGTATGCGCCGACCCTCTCTCCCTCGACCCGAATCACCTCGTGTTGCCCCGCCAAAGTTGAGCCTCAGTGGACTCCGAACCCCCTCCGCAGCATCTAAAGCTTCAAACGGATACCAACGCAGTCCTGTGAAGCCTCCTTCCCGACTCTCCGATCGACCGCCCTCCCGACTCAGTGTTGACGATGATGCCTCTTCCTACGGCGGCAGACCGTCCGATTTCCACCGACCTTCCTCGGCTGAAACGCAACAACTGAAGGAACATGTGAAGAGCTTGGAGAAACAGCTGTTGGAGCGAGATAAGCAATTAGATGAGCAATCGAAGACACTGGGTGATCTTCAGAAAATCTTGGAAGAAATGGAGGGTGCGGACAACATGAATGTTCGTACACAACTTCGGGAAAGAAACGAGCGCATCACGCAATTGACGGCTGAGTTTGATGGACACCGTGCGGATTTCCGAAGCACACTGGATACACTGGAAATTGCCGCGTCTGAGACCGAGCGCGTGTATGAGCAGCGTCTTGATGAGCTGATGCAACAAAACAAGGAGCTGCAGGACCGGGGCGAGGACGTGGAGATTGTTGCACAGCAGCTGAAACAGCTCGAGGAACTGGTTTCCGAATTGGAGGAAGGCCTGGAAGATGCAAGGCGGGGAGAGGCTGAAGCAAGGGCCGAGGTCGAGTTCCTTCGCGGTGAAGTCGAGAGGACCAAGTTGGAACTCAAGAAGGAGAAAGACAACTCGGCCGCAGCGCTGAAAGATGCACACGCTACCTCTGATGGACCCCACGGTTCCCACGAGTTGGACCAGAAGGATGACGAAATTCGAGGTCTCAAAGCTATCATTCACTCCTTGAGCCGTGGAAATCCGAATGCTGCAGACCAGGCCGAGAATGGCAATGTTCACAATGCCAACAATGATCTATCTGAACATGTCACTGATTTAGAGAACCGACTGCAAGAATTTGAGGGCGCTTTCCAAGGCAAGGACAACCGCATCGAGGAGCTGGAACGTGAGTTGCAATCCCTCCGCACGAGCTCAAACAGCGAAGGTCGTAACCGCAGCTCCACTGTGACTCTTTCACCCTCAAAGCAACATAAGCCTACCAACTCATCGGGCAGCATCACTGCCAACAATGTGAACCAAATTCATCGCCTGTCGGACCGCACTGTCGTTCCCAATGACTGGCACGATGCCCCAGCCAACCCCAGCGAAGCTCGCCAGCACCACCGTGGCGCGTCTAGCTCTTCCCAACCTCGACTGGAGTCGATGCCTGAATCCGAGCGTTCCTCTGACGATGATTCGCAGTGGTGTGAAATTTGCGAGACGGGCGGACACGACATTCTAAACTGCACTAGCATGTTCGGCTCCAAGAAGGTTGAGCAGCAAACCCCCACGGAAGCCCCCACTGAACAGCCCCCAGCCGAGAATCCAACTGATGACCACGCGAATGCAAACCAAGCAGCATCTGATAGCAAGTCGGATGCCAGCTCTCAGCAAAAGACTGGCCGTGATGTCGTCCTCGAAGGTCTGAAGAACATTGGTGGGCTGGGCTCCTCCATGGCCCCTGCCGCCGGCAAGTCATCGGGAGTTATTGATGAGTCCAAGTGGTGTGCTCTTTGTGAGAGAGACGGTCATGAGAGTATCGATTGCCCTTTTGATGATTAATGTTCCACGGTGAATATATGAGATGGCAGCCCGATATGGAGACGAATCGGTTGCATTTGACCCCCTTCTAGTACATGGCCCTTTTTTTTACCCCCATATTTCTTTTCTCTGCTTTTCACAGCACATCTGCATGAGATCCGTTCTGAGTCCAGTCGTTTGATGATCACGCGCCTGTGATTTTCCGTCCCTTTCAACTTCGCCCCTTGTATTATTCTATTCCCTCGATCATTTCGGTTTCTCATCCATTCTTTCCAAACTGTTTTTAAGACCTTCACTTTCTTTCCTCTTCTTCCATGGTCCCACCGGATCGGCCATGTCCAATTTCCTTTTCTTCTACATCTTTTGATTCCATTTCTCATTCAATTGCTGACACTCATCCTTACCCTGCCGATGACTGCCCACTTTCCATGTACTACATTTCCAGCCATCGGATCCAAGAGACCGTATCAAATGGCCTCTATAGACAGAGCTAGAACCTGTTAATATAAAATCTAATTGATCCACCCGAATGGGTAAGCACAAACAATGCACAGCGCTTGCATAAGTGCGATCTCAGCCACAGGCCGAGATCATCAAAACAGACTTGGAACTCATATCAACACTTTCATCAGAGTCATGGCCTCATACATCATTCTAATACTATACACATACCCAACTCCGAGTCTCTCTCTGCAAGTCCCCTCACTCAGGAAACCTAGGCGGCTGCACAACTTCCCCCTCCCCAAACCTCACACTAGCCACAATCCCACACCCACACCTCCTCTTCCCCTCATCAGCCGCAAACTCCTCAACAACCTCCTTAACCTGCACCCCAAGATCAGTACACACAAACGCCTTCTCCCAAACAACCCCCGCACAGCCCCGACAATACCACCGCATCTTATCAACCGCCCCCTCTGCACGGGGCTGCTCCATAACAACACCCACCGTCCCCGCAAATCGAACCGGACAATGCGGCGTGTTAGCGGGTAATAGGAACAAGGAGCCCTCGTGGATGGGGATGTCTTGGAAGGACGGCGGCGTCGTGCTCGTGTCGACGGTTTTCAGGAGCATGGAGCCGGCGTGTTGGTAGAAGAATTCGGGGGTGCTGTTGATGTGGTAGTCTGTTCGGGCGTTTGGGCCGCCGACTATCATTACTGTGTAGCCTTGTGTTGAGGGTGATGAGGGGTGGTAGACGCAGTAGTTGTTTACGGGTGGTTGGAGGAGGTGGGAGTTTGATTCTAGCCTGGTGAGTAACTGGCATGTTAGTATAGTAATTTCAATATGCCTGAGTGACTGTTGCCTGTCCTCCTTGTTCGGGTATGCTGGTGGGCGTGTAGACACTGATCTCGCTGTGACCCCGCGATGATATGATATTGGCGGGGCATGCGGAGCAGAGCGGAGGACTCGCCCTAGGGCAGAGAAGAGAAGAAAGGAAAGACAGTGGGGTAATTGTAGGTACGTACCATTTCGGTATATTAAGTGCAGGCGGTAACATGATTGCGGTCTCTGAGGTAGAGCGTGTCTTTCTTTTTTTTGTGTAACGGGTGGTTGAAAGAAGAATTGAGAGTTTCCGGAGAGCCTACCCTAGCTTAAGCTCACCGAGATCGGGCCGCGGGATTACCGGATTTAGGGAGTGGCTTATCAATCAGTTCCGGGTTTCAGGGTCCAGGTCCAGAACCATGGTAAGCTGGATACTATATGTAGGTATAAAATGGAAGAATGGAATAATTAAGATTGAAGAGAAGTGCGCTGGATGTTTCCTCTTCTCTGGGGAATTTTGGAGTCTGGATATCAATTGATGTAGCTCAAGAATACTATCCACTCGGTGACTCTGTCAGGATTTTCCTGCCCAAGTATATAAGGGTCGTATTGTTAACTAGTGAGTATCATTGAGTACTAACTTCAAGTTAGTAGCTTGAATCGTAAGCGACATGAGTTGCAATGTATTGATTGATACTATTCAGAGGGAACACTGTTTGGGCCTAAGGTCGTGCTGATCACTCCGTTCTCGCTGTGTAAAAGTCGGCTTCTTTCTGGCGACCAGGTAACTGCCCCGGCCCAGCCTCCATATTCCCCATGAAAAGACACGGTCTTGTTGGTTCTCTGATTCCAGAATTTTGCGATCTCGTCTAGGCATGCTGATGGAATTTTGCTTTCATCTGGTGACCAGGCAATCCCATTGACTTCCTCTCCATCCCCTTCTAAATTCGCTAGTCTTCGGCCAGTTGTTGGGTCCCAAAAACACAGCGTATTTTGCTCTGTTGGCCAAGAATATTGATATTCGAATATGGCGTGGGCTTCAATGCATTGATCGACTTCTGCACCAGTAATTCTGTGATCAGAGGATGACTCCGGTCCCTGTCCATTTCTCTTTGCCGACCAGTCGATCGAGACTTCCACGCCCCTATTTCCATCGAGGGTTTGAAAACAAAGACACCAATCCCATTCCTCTGGCAGATGGCCACATGGTGTATATGGCTGTCCCCACCGCAGTTTATAACTTGATTTTTGGGATAAGTTATCCAAAAGATCGAGTTGGTTGGAGCTAGAGATTGGGACCCGCGGGGAGCAATATAATTTCACTGGCAGTATACCGCTGAATGCTATACAAACCTCGCATGGATCACAAACCCTTGGAGTGTTTTGGTGTACTAGTGGCAACACGCATCCCGGCTTATCTTCGCTCTAATGAAAAGAAATTTGTTAGCATAGGATGACGCAAGAATTTCCGTAATTTTTACTATCCCATACCGTGACCAATCTGTTTAGTGTCTCCGTCATCTCGTGCCAGTATGGATCTCCTCGAGGGATGAATATAACCTCATAGGCCCTTCTCCAATCGAAATATCTGTGTTGCAGAAACATATTCACGCGGCGTCTATCGTCGGGACTTAGTGCAATCTTTCCATTTCGCGTGTATTCTTGAAGATGATGTATCCAATAGAAACAGGCATATTTCGCTGTTGCGAATGGTGCTCTCTCTGGTTCTATGACGTCTCCAAAGGTGGAATTTCTTTGACCCTCAAATGTGACCTTTTGAAGTGTCTTGGAAAGTAGATCAAGAGAATGGGTGAAGTTGGTATGATGTCTATCTTCGGTGCCGCCAGGAAGTATATGATCAAGCAGAAATTCCTTTGCAGATTGATGGATAAGTGTAATGGTCGTATTTCCTTGCTTTAGAAATGATCCGCAATCTGCTATCACCTCCGAAAGAGCTTTATCATCGTATTCGTTCTCTGGGAGATCGAGGAGTGATCTTAATTCAGAAAGGTTGATGGGTCGAAACACCGTTAATGTTATGGCCAGTATGCGTTCGCAAAGCTCAGCGTCTTCTACCTGACGAACTTGATCTAGCATTCGCTTGTATAAAAGATCAAGCCCGGGAGGAAATGCTTCTAGCTTTTTCAAAGCATGTCGTGATGGTGATCTTTCGAGATTTTGACATACCAGGGCTACCCATAGAAAGGTGCCGCTAGAATTTTGTAATAGGTACTGGTAGATCTTTTCATATGTAGCCTTATCGTATCCTTTGAGCTTTGCCAAGAACCCCAGCTTTTTTTCAATGAATGTGTTCACAGCTTTGGTGACCAGTGTATCATTAAGCTCCAGTGAAATCGGAGCAATTTGATTCGCGATAGCAAGGTGTTCTCTGATTTCAAGCCAATTACGGCTGGAGACGATCCATCGTATATCTTGTCGAGTAGACGCCGCTGACTTTCGGACAATCAAATCCAGGAGAGAAGAGAGACCATCGGTGCACTCATCTAGTGCATCGATCACTATGTATGTACTTTTCAAAGATGGGTCTTCAAGAATATCTGAAAATATAGCCGAAAGCGCACTCCATGCATTCTTATCCTCAAACAAGGCCGTGCCCGCTATATCGTACCGAGCCCGGACGTGGGAAAGAAGCGTAAAGTTTTTCACAACGAGTAAGTATATCAAATTGCGGAGGATGGATACGGCGGTGTTGATACGTTCGTCTGTAGCTTGGCAAAAAAAGAATGAAATGTTCGCAGCGCCCTCAGTCGGCCGTGTGAGCTCATCGATGATACCACACAGCAGCATTGTTTTGCCTTTGCCTGGATCTCCACTTATCCAAAGAAGACGACTGCTCTGACAGTCCAAGTTCTGCCATCTTTTGAACTCGTCATTTTGTAAGATCCATTGATAAGAGTCTTTTAGTAGTCCACCATTGGCGTTCTGAATACGATCTTTATCATCGCGTGGATTAGTTGTCCGTAGATCGCCTAAACACGCTTGGTTTAGTGATTTCTGGTTTGCTTCTACCGTCGTGTCATCACACCTAGGCAGTCTGTAGATATCATGGATGTTCATATACCGACTGAAGTTGGCAGTCACATTCCCGTTGATGACACCACCCTGAAAGCCAGAATTTGAGGCGCCAAATGTCATGTTAGATCCCATATTGAAGATGATAGGGCCTGGGCGGGGCGATCAGCAACGTTGGGCCTCAAGGCTTGCCAGTAATGCCCCGCTGTCGGGTGATATTCTTGATCCGTTTCAATAAACAAAGTTGACAGCCAACCTGCTAGCTCGGATAGATGATCATCTGTAGGGAGTGCAAACTAAACAGTGGCAAATACAGGGAACTTCTCCTGGAACACCTTTCAGCCTTACGTAAACCTGCCAACCAACCCCAAATAATTTGCTATTGGTGATCTCTGCCTTGCGGGGTTGCATAGCTCAGCCTCAAATCACAATATTCGGCGCTTAACCCATCGAGCTTATGTTGAACCGATCTTCGAATCAAATAACCCTCGACAACTTGAAATAGTAAAAAATGCCTCGGCTACGAAATTCAAGTCGAGATTTGAAACTTGAAAGTCGCTTTTTATCTGAGCTTACTGGACCACTCATTTTGCTAATTGGACCAGCCTTTCTACTATTTGGATTATCTCTCTTTCCGGGCCAAGGTTAGGATTTATGGTAGTAGATATCGTCGAGATGTTGCATACTACATTCCATGAGTCTCAAGTGGCCCGTCTAGATAGAAAAGATCTGGTTTGGCGAGTTGAACTGTCTTCGGCGGCGATTATTTTGATTTGGTGGGATTTTGATGCTTTCCAAACAGAAAGCTTCTAGCGTGTAATCTCGAAATAACTTGGCTTTTTCCAGAATAGATCTAACGTCAAATAGTACCTCGAATCTGCTATTGGGAATGTTCTATTACAATCCTGTTTCTCTTGGCAGTCTACCACACTGGCTCCCAGACTACCTAAATACCCAGTCTGATACGATAACCGCAATCGCAGCAGCCTGTGATAATATCAGCTCACGGAACAAAGCGCTGGTACAATTCAAGGCCTTACCAAAGACATGTCCATTCCAGGTGTAACAGTAATCTCAAGAACAGGATGATACTTATTCGTTTGCAGGTTTATGAATGGAAGAGTCTTGTTATGTTCTATACTCTCCCGTACAACTCCAATTTTCTGATCCCCATCCACAATATCAAAAAGTGGCAGGGCAGTACCATGCCTCTCAATACACAATTTAACTCGACTGTTCTCTTTCATGTCATTGCTAGCTTGATTCTCAAACGACATGTCGAAATCATCAAAGCCATACATCAATGACCATCGTGGTGCAGCCTTGGCTATACTAGCATCATTACTTCCCGGTAAAGAGACCGACCAGGAATGTGTGAAGAATGATTTCTGATGCAGCTCAAATAGGGGCAGACCCGAAGAATCACGAAATTCACGACAAGGCCGATCGTTATATTTCTTGCCTGATATGCTGAATTTCAGGGCCTTGTCATCGTCATCTAAGACTTTGAATGATACGGCTGAAAGCTTGGGATCGCCGTGGGGTTTGAGGAGAAGCCGCGTTCGTGATGTCGCGATGTATTCGCTGCGGAAAGCTATCTCGCGATTGGGAGAGCTTAGACCTTTCCGGGGGCGTTCTCTTGGTTGATAGTAATATTTTCTCACTTGATGTTGGGTGAACATAATACTCAAGAAGGAAGTCTTCTGGGTGTTTTTCGCTCGATTATGAGGGAGTGGCTTGGACAATTTGCTTGACGGTCTGATCAATGACAAGAGGCAGCCAAATCCCGATGAAGTGACGTTAAGGTGGCTTAGGCGATAAAAAGTGGCCCCTCGCAGGAGCCTGGGGGCCAGAAATGTAATTTCACAGAGAATTACGATGCAGATCAATTATTCCACATCTAAAGATAATTCTTTGCATTTTAGAATCTAGGATGTATCAATAGTTCTTGATTAGGAATAATCAAGATAGATGTCTTATGCATTCCTGGTAGAGAATCATCCCCGTCCACAAGTCAAATAACAGTACCTAGGTAGAGTCGATTATCTCCAGATGCCAGCACGAGGATAGTGGGTCTTACAGAATATGCTGTTGATTTGTAGCCACAAAACTTACAACTCCAAGGAATACCATAAAATTACCAGCAGGCCAAGAGAAAGTTGGTTTAGGTTAACGACTGGAGTGCCAATGGTGGCGTTCGCTGGACCCTGAAGGATGGAAATATTCGCTTCTGGGAATCTTATTGGACGCTATTTGCTGACGGACTCTTGCCTGAAGGATGTCTGTGCGGGCTTTAAATAGTCGACTATACCCCAGCTGAGAGCAAGTTTTCCAAGTTTCGGACTAGAGGCAGATTTCTTGATAGTAGAGAGGACTGTGCTTTCATCACGACCAGGCCGTACGTCCAGCCAGATATAAGCTGTGAAGCAGATGTGTGCTATTTGAGCTTGCGACGTCTTCATATGCGATATTCCAGCTCGCTCCCGAGGTTGAAGCCACGGAATTAGGGCTTGGCACTTCTTGATCCATGAAAGAGGGCAAAGCAAACCAATTCTCCATGCAGCTTCGAAAGCGAACGGGGTGTATCACTTGCAGGTTAGTTTATCACATCACCGTCAACTGTAGGCAATGACAAGGATTAACAACCAGTAGGGTCCGCCATGTTCGGTGTGACGAAATGAAGCCCACATGCGACAATTGCACTCGGACTGGTCGCCATTGTGATGGATATAACCCTAGGATCTCACAGCGCCGGTTCCGTGAACAGGTTCAACTGGCAGCAACGTCTCGCCGTGTCCCGATAGATGCTCGAATGATACTCCACCAGGGTGATTCCAATGAGCGGGCAGCCGTGCATCTATTTAGCACAAAAGTATGTCAGGCTTTGTCCGGGGTATTTCAATCAACTCTCTGGAATCAAGTGATACCGCAGCTCAGTCATACCGAGCCTGCTATTCGACATGCTGCAGCTGCTGTCGGGGCTGCTTATTATCAATTCTTAGGACTGGAGCTCGGTTCTGAAGCCTTTATCTTGCAACAATACAATAAGTCCATCCGACATCTGACTCTGAACGACAAGCCAAAAAATAAAGAACAGGAACGTTTGATATTGGTCGTATGTTGTCTATTCATCTGTTTGGAGCTGATGCGAGGTCAACGAGAAGAAGCGCTGCGTCATATTGGCTCAGGCCTCGACATCCTGCAACAAAGACATCATCACGACTCCAAAACGCTTGGTTCAGATTCGCAAAATATTGAGCGGCAAGTATCCGTAGTGCTTAGTCGACTCAATCTCGAGCTCCCAATGCTCCAAATGAGGATATCTTCGAATATTGCAAGGAACGGAGGACAAGCAACATGCGCACCACGCGTGCCCCTGGTTTTTGACAACATTCTTCACGCCCGTAATACGCTTTACGATCTCATGAATCAAGATGCGTTATTATTCCTTCGTACTGGAATTTGGAACTCTGATATCTATGAGACAAGATCAGACGTTGAACTGTTAGACATATACAGCACAAGGTCCGACGAGGATCCTCGGTGGCAATATATGGTATCCGGTCATTTGTACCTGATCCAAGAGTGCCATTGCTGGACCATGGCCTTTGGCAATTTCATGAAAAGCAAATTAGCCTCGACCGTGAGCTCTGTTGAAATTCTCGCCATTCGACTTGAGCAGCTAGCCTTTCTTGGATTCTTGCGCGATGTGATTAAATACCGTGAAACAGACCACGATCAATGGAACAATCATTATAAGCAGATGATAGAAATAGCGGTTGAGCTTCTTGAAGCTGAGCGATCTGCTTCGGAGACGCAGAAGAAGAACCATCCCATCGAGCCGGTATTCCGACTTGATAACTGCGTCGTGCGTTCATTGTATTGGGTAGCTAGAAGATGTCGTCACCCTTTTATTCGACGAGAGGCGCTTCGGCTGTTGAGAGAACATCCTAGAAAAGAAGGATTCTTTGATTCAAGAAGGGCAGCTCGTATTTGCGAGCGTGTGATTGAGGTCGAAGAGGCTCAGTTGGTACATCTTCCGATTGAAGAGAGGATACCAGCAGACGAGGATCGACTTTACGGAGTACTGTGGGAAGACCACTCATGGCGTTTGTCTAATCCGCGCCAAATCCGCCTAGTCATGGCAAGAAAGCCTCATGGGCCACAAGGAGAGGTTGAAAACTGGGACGAGATTTTTGAATGGTGATGCCTTCGAGTCGAAGGGGCCGTATAAAAGCATAGGGCTAAAGGCAGCACGTGTCACGAGAATTGTCACCGCGTTGTCTGTATGACATAAATAGAGAAGGAAAACGGCTGAAGTACTATGCGAGAGTTACTGCAGCATTTTACGTGCTTAAAGATTGAATTTGAGGTCGGGTCCTTTTAAATACATGCTATCTTTCCATTCCTTCAACTTGCGAAGGCATCCTATCTAAAAAGAATCAAGAAAAGCCTCGAGAGTTTGCTCGTAACGCATCATGAAGCCGGTTGAATACATCCAGAAAAGTAACTGCCACGGTAAAACGCATTTTTGCAAGGCAATCCTAGCCTTCTAGTGGTTCAAATGAATCTTCTCAGCACTCAACTTTTGCTGGAGACCGCTTGGGATCTGGCAGATAACAAATCAAGGCGACGGCCATAACGATCAGCATCAAAGCGACGTCCAGCACGTAAACGGGCCATTCATGCGTCATCAAGTAACCCTCCTCACCAGCGGCATATTCAACAAGTCGATAAAAGTTTCGAACGGAAATGAGAATACTCGAAACATAGACGCAAACAAGTCTCAGGCGCAGACGTAGCTTTGGGTCCACAGTTGCGATCAGACGAGAGACTCTGATTCTGATCTCGAAAGTCACAGCACAGAGAATGAAGATGCAGAAGAAGAACACTTGCAGCCCTAGACCTGTGAGAATGATCACTTTGCCTGTCGTTTTATCATTTTCTGACTCGGCACCAACCAATTTTCCGGCGCCAGTGGCTTGGATCAGAAAGCACAATATGTCTCCGGCAACAAATATCTTCGTGAGCCAGTTGATGCGAATGAAAGATAACTCCGGATGTCCTGTTGCTCGGATGAGACGCCCGAGGAACATATATAATGCGCCCGTGTACAGGATAGGTGCCAGAAATGTGAGAAGAAATTGGATTTTATAAAGAGTGTTGTCATCCGGTTCATTGTGGGATTTCGCTCGAGCGGCGAGACCAATTATCTCGACTGAAGAAAATATGATCGTTAGTAAATATAGCAAAGAATTATCTTCAACCCAAACTCAAAGGAAAGAAGTCTCATACATAAGCCTGCGATGATGGTTACTATTCCAAACCATTGTCGGGTAGATAGTACTCTCCACACATGTAACAAGCTGAATATACAAAAGGCGATCACAAAGACGACTGCTGCTGCCTTTGATGGCACGTATGCGACATAGAGATTTGTTGAGTTGGCTGTCATAGTTTCAGCGGCAAGAAGAGAGATTGAGAGCCTTCCAAGGTTGTTTGCAAATCAAGAAGCGTGGGCTGATGTTGAATTTTTGGAATTCTTCATGCTGCAATGAGCTCTATTTAAGCTACATGCTTATACTAGATATCCGGGAGGGACTCGATGAACTGGAGCAAATAATGAGGCACTCTAGAATAACAAAAATGACATCATTTGCCTCAAACTATCTGTCTGATCTTCGCTTTAGATATAGTAATAGGGATTTGGAAAACGCCATGCCAAAACTAAATTGGCGACGAGTCCAATCACGGTGCGAGTGTGAGAAGAATGCCCCAAATTGATCAACGGCTTGATCGGCAGTATGATTAAGTTGATGGCTCATGAACAATTTAGCTTCATTGATTGACGATGTAAGTAAAGGAGACTTCAGTCAATGCAGTTTCAATGGCCCGGCTGGAGAATTGATGACTTCATGCTACGCCTAGTTTTCGGCTTATCACATCAGACCAAAGTGATGTATTTTCTTAGCGAGTGCGCAAAATCTTAATATGCTATCACTATTGGTCTGCTTATTTTTTTCTATCGAAAATTTATTGTTCTATACATGAGAGACAGAAACACTATGGCATATGGCGCAGCGTTTGACCATAAGGCAATTGCAACACTTGGAAGATTCTGAATCCCCTGGCATCAATCGAGAAAATGTAAAGGAATACCTGAAATACCTTATTCTATTATACCTTATTCTATTAAATTAAATCAGAGGTTTTATAGCGTTGGAAACCAAAAAAAAAAAACAAAACAAAACAAAACGCCATTGAAATTAGGCGTTCCGGAAGCTGGAAGCGATTTAGTTCTCGCCCCCACAGATCGTCTTGAGCACATATTAGGTACAGTGCATACTCATACGTTGAGTGTATATAGCGCCGAGAAAAATTGACGAACGAACCAATCAACATGCAAATAGAATTTGACCCTGCACAGACGTGTAATTTGACCAGATCGACATATTCCAGGACTAGATCAAGGAGAGTGGCTTGGAACGTGGCAAATTGAATAGTTTCAATGAGGCTGCCTGGGCCTGCCAGAAGCTTCTTCATAGAATGGCCAAAAATAATTGAATCATTTAGTTTCCACATCTCAAAAACTTGCAGTTGTCAATAAATGGTTGATACATGAAGTATTTGTTGTATAGTTCAAATCCGGAGATAAACAATCGGACTTAACCCGACACCTCGGTCCGGAACAACAATCGCCCGTCGATTTTTTCGAGCTCCGCCTTCAATGCGCAAAAGTCAAGTCGATCTTAGATTTAACGATTCACCCACCTCAAAATGGCAACACAACAGCCCCCGTTGCGATTCACATCGCATCACAATCTCCTTCACCGACTTGTCGTCGCAACCCTTACGGGCCGCACAGTACACATCTCGCAAATCCGTTCCTCCTCGCCCACAAACCCCGGTCTCGCACCGCATGAGATTTCCTTCCTGCGTCTTCTGGAAGCCGTCACCAATGGCTCGCAAATGGAAATTTCCTACACAGGTACTATCCTGGTCTATAAGCCTGGTTTGATCACCGGTAGCTCGACTACCTCCGGTGCATCTGGTACTGGAAACAGTGCCGCCGGTGGCTTCATTCGACAAGAACTCCCGTCAAACTGTACCCGCGGTCTGAGCTACTACCTCATCCCGCTCTGCCTGCTCGCCCCATTCGCCAAGTCGCCCATGAAGGTCCTGTTTACTGGCCCTGGTGTGATCACTTCCTCCACGCCGACTGGAGACATGTCCGTTGACAGTGTTCGAACCGCCATCCTACCACTGTTCAACCAATTCGGAATTTTCAATAACGTCGAGCTGCGCATCCTGCGCCGATCAAACCCAGGCCCCAATGGACGCGGTGGTGGTGGTGAGGTTCAATTTGTGTTCGGTCACCAGGTTCGTCTACCAAAGACCCTGCACCTCATGAACCCTGGCCGGATAAAGCGTGTTCGTGGTGTTGCTTACTCGGTCGGGGTCTCGGGCTCAAATAACGCGCGTATGATTGAGACTGCTCGTGGTATTCTGAACCCATTGAGCCCCGATACATATATCTTTTCGGACGTCGCTTCTGCCCCGCTCGTCCCGGCTCCGGATAAGAATAACCCTAACGCCAAGAAGAAGATTGGTCTTGGATTTGGCTTGTCACTTGTTGCTGAGTCTTCGACTGGTTGTCTGTTCTCCGCTGATGTTGCTTCTCCACCTTCTGGTGGTGAGCCTCCCGAGGATATCGGAAAGAAGTGTGCTTTTCAGCTTCTGGAAGCCGTGTCCAAGGGTGGATGCGTGGCTCCTGCAGCCGCAAGCACTATGTTGACCCTGATGACGATGGGTTCAGAGGATGTTGGTCGATTGCAAATCGGCCGTGAGGTTATCGCAGATCCTAGCTTGGTCCAGCTCGCACGGGATCTGTCCAAGTTCGGCGCTCCAGGATGGGGTCTTCGAGATGCGGCAGGCGAGAACGAGAATGGCGATGTGATTGTCAGCGTGGTGGGCCGTGGAATTGGCAACGTTGGTCGCAAAGTGGCGTAATCAATCCAACTCCTTGGCTCAGCTGAATGAGTACCTGGTGGTACTCCCCGCTGAGTCTCCGAAAAGTTCTTGTCCTTCGAACGTATATCATGATACCCGATGTCTCTCAGGGTTCCGTCTGGAGCCTGCTCCTTGCGTTTATAATTTATGCATTGCATTTCTTTGGCTGGTATGGCGTTTGAGTGTATACTAGGAAATGTTGATAAATAAACTGTTTTATACATAAGCCTTGTCAGATTGTACCACAGTTTGTAGCAGATTCCTAACTAAATACTGAGCACTTGATACTACTATTTCGTTCTCTCTGCTCTCTCTTCCCAGGTTGTACAAGGAGCCCTAATCCAGCACAACCATTTCCTCATCCTCATAAATACACCGTCAAGTGTGACATCCACCCAACGAAACTCCTAACCTACTCATAGATAGCAAAAATACAAAGCTAAAGCCAAACAGAATACACTGGAAGGGATATCCCGACCAATACTAAGCTCAAGCAATTCCACAACGATACTACTACTTATGCATTTTTATACACTACTAGGATCTCAACGAACATCATTAAACAAGCAGAGTGTATCCTTTCTTAGATCTATCTCTAATATATGCAATCTAAATGAAGGTCCCAAATAGGGAAATAAAAAAAAGCCAAGGCTGAACTCCCATCATGCGTGTATCCCATGCTTCCGAAACAGAAAAAAAAGAGCCGCCATCTTGAGCGAATTCAAAAACAGCCAAAAACAGAAGGAAATATGCATCGCATCTCGCCAAAGCGAGACAAGATCCAGTGAATGTAGAATCGCCAAAAACATGACCAAAACGCAGAGCACAAAATGAAATGCAAAAGAAAGAAGGTTGGAAAGAAAGAATAGTAAAGCAAAGAGAGTCTGAAGGTTCTTCCCCTCACTCCGAAACATCCTCATCTTTGCCAGGATACATAATGTCCTGTCTAATAACAGCCAATATGTGATTGACAAACACAAAAGTCCACATTAAGACAACACAAATCGACATCGCAGATCCAAAGCCCTGGATGCCCTTACTCTGGAATGAGTTTCCGAGGGTAATAGTCGCAATAGTGAATCCCGTGTTGGGGAAAACCATCGCCCACCAGCTCAAATGAAATGCTGTGGGTTTTGATCGAATAACTGCAATTAGGGCAATGCAGAAGAACCATAGACTCAATGCCCATAGGAACGAGCCCGCTGCCAGTGCGAGGATTTCAAGTGTTCGTCCGTCCTCGACTGTATCTGTGCTGTCCATCACACTGAACTCAGATGGTAGACCCTTAGCCATGCCGACTAGTGCTAGGGCTGTGAATGCTGGTGGGCCTACACAGATGAACATGCCGGGTCTGTGTTCACGGTTTGGCAGGCCAGACTCCATGAGACGACCGATATAGTGTGCGTACATCATGAAGCTAAGGCAGAAGCCTAGACCTTGAAAGGTCATGCCTGCTGCGACGATTGGGATTGAAGAGCGGGAGGGTTGACGCTCTGCGATGACGGATGCGATTGTTCCGCTGAGCATGATTGGGAATGCTGGGAGGACCCAGGATGGCATCATTGTTTGGAGACGGTATGTGTGGCTTGAGAAAAGGAAGCTGTATTGGAAAACTGCTACGGCGAAGGTGCAGGCGCAGTAGATCCAAAAGAGGACTTCGAGGGTTGTGGAGAAGGAGGGTGAAGGGTCTGAGCCGAAGTATTTTTCTAGGCCGGTGATCAATGTTGCGATTGTGAGCCAGAATGTTGGGAAGAAGAGGCCTTCACGGTCGTGGGCTAGGGAGTCTACTAGACCGCCGTGGATGATGAAACGGAATGTCATTAGGGAGGTGACGAGGGCGAAGAGAAGGAGGTTGAATAGATAGATTGCAATGCCGATTTCGTCGAGGCCTTTGAAGCGGTTTGGTTGGACGGCCATTAGGAGGGCAAGGCCGCCAGTGCTCATTGTTAGAGTGTACCAGGCCCATGTGAAGTGACGAAGACGTTCACGGAATGGTAAAGAGATGTGTTTTTGGGATTTCTCTGTGTCGAGGATGGGGCAATCGGAGAGGGAGGAGTGTGAGGATGTTGGAGGAAGCTCATAGGCTTCAACGCCCAAAAGGCCTGGTTGAGGCATTGTATAGATGTGGTCGAGTGTGATTGAGTACTAGAATAGACTCCAAGTATCAAGAGATATTATGAAAATATGAATGAGGGTGTAGATCTAGTGGATCTGGGGTAGTAAGTGTCTTGAATAGAACCCCTATCAATTAGATATATGATGCTTTGAATGCAAATGAGAGTGGAAATGATTAGATGAGAAAGAGTAGAAGATATTGAAATGGTTAGATTGGAAATGTAGATGCAATTGCATATTCTCCGTAGGATATCGCTCTATATAAACACCTCAGCAATGACCAGGTAACCACCATTCAATTGAATTCCATGTAAATTCTGAAAATCCATAATTCACAATGATCCACGGCCAAGAAAAAACCAAGACTCGATCAAAATGATGAGAGCAGGGAGCTTCCCTTTTCTGGGTACAAAGAAAAGCATCCCAGTCCAACGGAGCTTCAACGGACCTACCAGCGTCCACGAACTTATCAGGTCCCATAGAAGCCGCGAATACACCAAGAAATCCGCTCCCAGATCGGCCCAGTCCGTTGGGCTCGGCGGGAACTTACTATTAGCCTTTTGCCTTTGCATCTGAGGTATCGTCAGGGGCGGGGGGAGGCGCAGGGGTGAAGTGATTGACGATGATCCACAACGATGTCTGGGCAGTGTGGGAGCGCCCGACAAGTGCCAGACCCGTAGAATTCAAAGACCCGCTACATAGCGGAGCGGTATAGTAGTTAGTTCAGTATGGGGGAGGGGTTAGAGGAGAGACCCGGGGCAGGAACTTCGATGCCTACCGGGTAAGTGTTCATCACGGAGATGCCAAGAAGTCGAGAATAGTGCTGCATGAGGACTCAGGACTCTGTGCGAGGCTGTGATGGCACAGCATTAAGCATCCCTGACGAATTGAGGCAAATCCGTCAATTCAAGGCATCGCCAGCAATGAATTGGCCACTCTATGTCAGTTTCACGAACTGGTGAGGTTACTCAGATGGCATGTTGATGCAGACCCGTTATGCCGTCTCGGGCCGACTGTGAGCATTCCCTGGCCGAGACTGTTCGGAGCGTCAGAAACACAGACTTGGTGATTGGCGCATTGCTCGAACCCGTGCAACGTGCGTGGCGAGGCCAAGACAATGATCGACGACGCATCACCGCTGCCAAGCTTTGTGGCAGTGAAGAAAAGGGGAGATGGCTTTTTGTTTTCTTGAGACTCTAGAACAGACACAGAGTCGTTGGCAGATTCAACTCCCGCTTTGCTTTGACCTCCAGGTAGAGTGGAGGTAGTGTGAGTAGTGGAGAATGGAGAGTCGATAGATCATTGCCCCTTAACAGCAGCATCATGTACAATACATACAATGTTCTCTATCCTGATGCTGTGCAGACCCACCCTTATCTCACAGCCTCCTGCACTATTGTCGCCAAGAAGCCTGCCTGGATTGTCGATCTTGAAGTTGTTTCTGAGAATTGAGTCGAGCCGAGTCAAACGAACTTGAAGTGCATGTTTGACCTCATTGTGCCCAGATATGCCAAGCCATGTCCCAGCGCTATCGTGGCTTCTGTGATCGACTTCGGGTGACCTGCTTGTTTTGTTTTCGTAGGGATGCAGATGCAGAGCAAAGAAGACAATATTCTATCTATAGATCGAGATCAAGTGCTGAGGCAGTCACTTTTTAGCTAGAATTGTTGTCAATTTCTTCGAGGTGGATGTTGATATTGTTGTTGACTACCGTGTGTTCCACCAAACCAAACCACATTGGCTCCTAAATGTCAATCTTAGTTAGTACACTATGATGAATGTAAGTAAGTCTGAACAGTAAAGTATCCCGAGCTAACTTGAAGTAGTCTAATCAGTGACGATACAATTCTAGTAGTATGATCATCGGATAAATGATAAAAAAAATATAAAATCATGCACAAATTCAAATCTCAAACAGCCAAGACACCTTCAATCCCAAATATGCGCCTCAATCTGACAAATAACCATTTACAATTCTGGGCATTCTGGGCATATGCAAAACAAAACAACATCTGAAAAGCAAGCAAAAAGCAACGCGATGATATGCAACATTGAAACAACTTCCAAGATATTCCCCCCCTCTTCTCTCTCTCTCCCCCCACTACACATGCAACCATAACCATCCATCCCTTCTCCTCCTCCAATCATACATCACAACACACCACGCTCGATGCAGAATCACATCATCCGGTAAACAAGATCACTCGCCAATTCTGGCGTCACATCAAGCAACGCTCTTAAACTTCTCACCTCCTCACGCCCATCGGAACGCATCGGCGTCGCAATACCCCCATCATCTCCGCGATACCGCGCTAACTCCTTCACCTTGCACGCCGCATAATGCACCACAAGTCGTCGCAGCTCGTTTTCACGCAGCTGCGTCGCTGACGTCGGTGATATAGGCTCGAGACGAGTCGTCTTGGTGTATGCGTACCTGATCAAATCCAGAATCCGAGGCGCTTGTAGCGCAGCCAAGCCGCTGAGCGTCTGGCCCTCTTTTCCAGAGTCTCTGCCAAGATAGAGAATCGGGTTCGAGCTTGGACTGGCATTTTCTGCAAAACTGAGCTGCACAAGGTCGCAGTGGAGTTTCCGTAGACAGAGCTGCGCCAGGGCGGGGATTAGGTAGCGTGTGGCGAAAACGTAGACTTTCGCGTGGAAGGTGAGGTAGGGGAGGTCTGTTGTGGTATTCATGACACTTGTTTGGATGCTTCGCTCGTCGGTGTAACGCAGGTTGGCGAATTCGTCCCATAGGCTCATGCCTGGTGTTCTGGGCGAGGTATCGGGTTGCTTCGCGAAGGACATGTCGATTACAGGCTTTGGGGGATCAATTGGCTCATCTGATGCCGGTTGATCTTCTTCTGCCCAGACCTCGTTGTCGCGTTGGAGGTCGTTATTGGGTGTTGATTGTTCTTCCGGTGGGGGTGTGGTGGATTCTGGTGCTGGTTCTGGATCTGAAGGCTCGAGCGGTGCTTGCTCTGCTTCTGGCTCTGCTTGTTCTGGCTCTTGCGATGTGGGACCAGCTGCAGGACTTTCTGTCGATGTAATTTCGGCTGCTTGTTCGGAAACAGGCTCTGTTTCGGCGGGATCCGCGGCCTCCTCTGTCGCATTTTCGGGTGCCAGCTCATGGATATCCACTGGGTTTGTTGGAGGAGTCGTTGGGGGTGTTAGAGCGGTCACGTCTTCTTCCAAGGCAGGTTGGTTTTTCTTCTTCTTTTTGTCTTTCTTCTTCCCTTTCTTGCCCTTGGGTTCGGGCTCGATGGTCTCCGCCGGCTTGTCTACAGCACTCCACGACGACCAGTCGTCGGTTTCATTCACTGGTTCGGCACCTGCCTGTTCATCTGCTTCAGGGAGGGGTGAAAGACCAGCATCTTGTGCTTGATCAAGAGCCTCGAATTCCAGTGAAGTCGTGTCTCCTGCTGTTCCAGTTTCTTCTGTTGCTGCTTCGGTCTCGGTTTCTGGAGCTGCCTCCGTGGTGGCCTCTGGTGTTATATCTGCCGTGGCCTCCACTGGGGTCTCCGCCGCGACCTCTGCCGCAGCCTCTGCGACAGGCTCTTCAACCACAGTAGGCTCAGGTTCAATCTGAGGCTGCCCCTCAAGCTCAGGCTTAGGACCATTATCCACAAACTCAGGCGGAGGTGACGGCGCAGGCGGCGGAACAGCTGAAGACATGGAACTAGACCGATAAGTTCCTCTCCACGAGTTCGCATGACTGTGTACGCTCTCTGCAACACTAACACGATGCTCCTGCGGCACCGGTATTACCTGCTGAGGAACCTTGTAGTCGCCAGTGTATGCATACTCGCAGAACGCAACGAAGGTCTCAGCATCCTCCTCCTCCAGGATGGCAATGCGGTGTTTCGATTCCCGCGTGTGCCCATTGTTCATGAGATTGTGCAACGGTTTCGAGACATGCTGGGCTAACCCCGACTGGATAGTTAGCTTTGTGTGTCGCGGGCCGACCAGAAAGGTAAATGAAGGCGAGTGAATAATGCTGTAATTTGGAAACGAAGTCGAGTCAGTGTTGTTTTGTTGAACGGTGGGTTGAGGGATTCTCAGCACGCACCTACTAAAGTCGCGGGAGTCCATGGGACTGATTCGGTTTCTCTCTTTTTTTTGGGGCGCTGGATGGAAGACCGCTCAAGAGATTCAACCCGGGTTTCTGAACTTGAATTTTTTTTCTTCGCGTATATTTTCACGGTATTATACGCAATAAATAGTGTAATGTACCTGATGCAGATTGCCGTTCAGCGGGAATTTCATGCCTGCTTAAATATGCTTGATGGCTTCGGCCAAGTCACACAAGGTACCAAGTGCATTCTCTCGGGCACAGCAAGCGACCCAGATAGCGCGAGTAGTCTGCTACGTGTGCATCGCTGATGGGTGTGGAGAGGGTAGAGCTATTACCGCCAACGCCTCGTGCAGACCGACTCGAATCCTCGAGATCATCAATATAAAAAAGGGTCCTCTATTCTGGTCATCCTCGCAAGGTCAGGCGATGTTGTTCTTTCTCAAATGAACCCCGGGGCAAGCGCGCTGTGAATGCTCCTTTGCATCTGTTTCCATCGCCCTGCATACTGGCTGCATTGCAAAGTGCCGAGGGTGATCTTCGTGTTCGGGGCCTATTCGATCTGAGATGGCTGGTGTTTGGAGGTTCATGCCCAATACTGGTCTGCTGAGACCCAATGGGTGGATCCGGTTTGGTTTGACCGCATCGTGGGTGGATTGCTTCACTTTTTGGGGTCGAGCTTTTTCCGCCCCTTTTCTCTTTTATACATATTCGCAGATTTTGCCTCGTGAATCGTGGATAGTATGTATGTGGTTGGTTTGGAATAGCCCTATCTCGGGGAGTGGAGGGAAGAGGTGAGGTGAGGTTGGGTGCTCGGCGGAGAAGTCATTCGACAGAGTGCAGTGCATTTAGTAGATCATCAACATAGCAAATATAGATATTCTAGCAGAATTATTGACACGCAAGATTAGCTCAGGATGAGAACATCCATTATCTCGGACGAATAGGGAGTTTCGCTCAAGAAAAAAAATTATGAATAAAACCGCTGGACTCCAATACTCTAGAACTTCGAGGCAGCCTCTCAGCAGGCACAATACAATCAGAATGGAGTTGATATCTCTAGTCTATATGAACAGGTCTCGAACCACATGATAAAATACAAACGGGAAAAAGGGAACCAGAGCGAAATACAAGATCCGTCATCCCAGTTTCTCCGTAATCAGCAAGTCTCAATATCTCTCGTCCCAAATCTAGTGCCCATGCACCAGACGAATCTCCGTACTACCAGGCTCCCACTCCCTCAACCCTTCACCAACACTATACCAGAACCGCAAACGAATGCATTCCTTCCTAGCCCCTTCAATATCCCCTCGATCAAAAGCTCCCGCCAAAGCCCCCACGCAAATCTTAACCCGCATATCATTTTCCTCCTTCAATGACTCGATTTCCGCCTCCGCCTCCGGTGACGCCCCAACCTCTTCAATAGTCTCCTGCACCTCCATAACCTCCATCAAGGTCTGCGCGTCGAGTGCATGTTTAGTCGCGGCGTCTTCGGCAGTGACGTCAATGCCGTGCCATTCACGGAGAAGGTACTGTGCTCGCTGGAGCGGGTCGGCAAGTGTACGGTATGCTTCGTTGATGCGGGCGGAGAGAGCTTCTGCGTGTTGCTTTGCCTCGCCGCTGGGGTATTTGTCTGGGTGAATGACTCCCTGTAGTTGAAGAAATTCGCGACGGAGGTCACCGATGCTGATTTCGAAGGGGGAGGTCGGTGGTGGACCTGTGGGGAGTGTTCGGGGAAAGATGGTGTAGTAGTTTGTGATGTCTGGGGCGCCGGAAAGATTTGATTCACCGGCTGAAGTGTCGGTGTTGGCTTTGGTGGATGCGAAGCGAGCATTTAATGAGGATGATCCTTGAGGGAGTACCTGTGCTCGAGCCAGTGTTGATTGGCTTTGAGATGGCTGTACGCGGTGTTGGGAGAATAGGCGTGTATTCCGCTGGATGTTTCGGGAGAGGCCTGATTGGGTGGTTGTGTTTAAATGAGAGGTTGCTGGTCTGTAGATACAGCGCATGCTTGAAACACGAGACGCCATGGTGGATTGTAAAATGCGACTGATGTATAGAGGAGAAGAGAAAAGAAAAGAAAGTCGCAAAGTCCCGATTTGGCGGAGAAGCAGAACGGGTTTACGTCATCCCCGCACTGGAACACGTGATATCGGAGTATATCTGGATGTTTGGATAGGTACGGCAAGGACTAACTCAGATACAGCTGTTTATTTGGTATTTTACATTGACTATGGTCTATCGCGGTGATGTGATGATCTGTGATCTCATATATTAATCTCTTAAAGTCTGCTTTTTAGTGCTGCCTCGGAGGAGGAGTTGGTGGGTATCGCGATCAAGGCAGATCGGAAGGAGGAAATGATTTGTTTAGTACATGATGGTTGAAGAGCGAATAAGTGTATAAAGCTGCAGCTGTAGCTGAATCAAGGCCTTCACTCAATTCCCCACAGCTTGACGGTCCGATCATGACCGCAACTGGCAATCCATTTTGCGTCATCGCTAACATCGGTACTCAGAACGTTGCCCGAATGACCACTGAGACTCTTAACCAGAGACCAGTCATCCGCACTGAAGATGTTCACGTTCTTATCAAATCCACTAGAAACAAAGAATGTGCCAGACTTCTTCGGTTGGGGAGCTTCCGCAGGCGGGGCACCATCCACATCCATCTGACCATTTGAGTCGGTAGCTGGCAAGTAGGATGCAGCCTCGGCTCCCTTATACCAGCGCAGATCGGACACGACACTATTGTGGGCTCCAATACCACCCGTGTTCCGCACCTGGCGGAGATCCCAGCACTTCACCCAGCCATCACCGGCGCCAGAGAGCACTCGGTAGCCATCCACGCCCCAGTCCATACCGTAAATTTCGCGGATGTGGCCTTCGAGGATCATGACCGTTCTCCCCGTCCGGAGATCCCAGATTCGTCCGATACTATCTAATCCACCACTGGCAAGTAGTGATCCATCGTTGTTGAATGACACCGCGTACACCTCCCGTGAGTGGCCTTCTTGCAGTTGAAGTTCTGTCGTGGTTTCCACATCCCACAATCGCCAAGTCGTATCAAAGGACGCCGAAGCTGCATATCGGCCAGATGGGTGAAATTCTGTTCGGCACACACGTCCCGAGTGACCGGAAAGCGTGGCTAGAGGCTTCGTCTGATCCAGGGACCACAGATTAATATCTCCTTCTCCTCCTCCGGATATTAAATTGACCGAGGAGGGAGACACGTTGGATTCTGGAAGTGTCGCACCGGGGAACCACGACAGACCTCCCACGCGATCCGTATGTCCCTTGAAAGTCGCCTTTTCATCCAGATTCGGCACTGTGAGCAATTTGATTTCTCCGGCCCAGTTACCAGCAGCAATCGTATTTCCATCGGGCGCGAATCGACAGATACTAACCGGACGGTCTCCGGCGATCTGCGAACCGTACAAGTCGAATCCTTGAAGCTTCTCTTTAATTGCCTTGCGGTGCTTCACATGTGTACGAAGAGGAATTGTAGACTCTTCCTTGAGTTTCGCAACGCGGGCCTTGGCTCGTGGTAACGAGAATCGGGCAATGGCTTTTCGCGCTTCCAATAAGTCATTTGTGCCTTCTGTGTAGAATTCTTCTTGTTGTTCCCCTTCATCTTCCTCCTCGGCTTCTTCCATCTCCACGTCTCCTTCGCCCGCCTGCCTTTCTGACAGGTCGGTTAATAACTCGCGTAAACGGTCTCGTCGGTCTCCGGGTCCTTCGGCGAAGAGTGTGATGGGTTCGCCGAGCTCTCGTAGTCGTTTGCGCACTCGGGTATCGTCTGTGGGTACAGCCATTGCAGCTGCTCGTCGCTTGCGCTCGAATTGGGATAGAATTGCAGAGGCCCGCTCTGCGGGAATCCCCGCTGCGGAAGGAGGAAGTTCATAGTCTTGATCGGTAGCTGCAGTCGAGTTAGAGGAAGAAATTGGAGAGGAGATAACAAGGGTGCTTACGAAGGTCCGCGAGACTAATGCCCATATCAGTGTCCTAGAAAAGGAATCGCAAGTTAGTATCATCAGCGCGCGGTGCATGTAAGAGGATAGCTACGTACCTCAGCCTCCTCGACATAGGCCTGTCTAGATGGGTGCATCATCTTGACGACGGGGGCTACTAGAGTAGCGGCAGCAGGGGCAAGCACAAAGCTTGGTTTGCGTGGTTTGAGGGTGGAGAGTGGAAGAGTGGAAGTCGAGAAAGTCGAAAGAGAGAGTGTTGGAGGTTGCGGGCGGCAGAAAGTATTCCAGTTTGCAGTAGAATTTGCGATACTATACAACACAATAACCAAGCTATATACTAAGGTGTATATTATATAGCTAAAATCACTAAAATTGAAGTATTATTTTCTATATTTTCTAATTTAATAAAATATATCTCTTGTAACTATAACTATAACTATAAGTCTAGTTACTTGAGTGTACTAAACCAATTGTAGTAATCCAAAGCGGTGACGATAAGCTCAGCCGCTTATCTGCCAATTTTCAAGGTTTCTCTTTCTTTACTTTCTTTAACTCTTTAACCTCCCTTTACTCTCCTACTTCACTCTTTACTCTCTACTCTTTAACCTCTCTCTTTACTCTCTTCCTGTTTTACCTATACCCTACTCCAATAATAAATATCCATGCTTGTTTAAGCCCGTTCATGCGATGCTCGCACCAGTCCCCCGCCGGGCCTGCACTTCCACCTGCAGCCACATCCTAGCCGCGCATCCGGCCTTGGTATTATGCACTCGCTCTCTACATACTAGAACGAGACCTTCTTTCGCGAAGAACCCTACAAAAACACTTATATTTAATACATCTTCCTCGGTTCCGTCATTACTCCTGCGCAAATCCTTCCACTCAACCCCCCGTGCCGCCTCATCCACTCCCTCCCGTATCTCCTATCGGGTTGCCGTCTCATCATCCGGCAAAGGCCGCCGCTTCCACCCTCTCGAAAACGCATATAATTTCGACCCAGCCGTCGCAGACGTAATCGGCGTCTCCAAAGACCAAAACCCCGTCACCCGTCGTCGCAACCGCCCAGATTCCGGCGAAGATGCCTTCTTCGTAAGCCGTATCGGCTCGGCCACCGACTCCACAACCCGAGACCCCTCCGGTGTTCCAGAGGCTGTTGCCTTTGCCGTGGCGGATGGCGTAGGCGGATGGACCGAGTCGCGTGTTGATCCGGCGGACTTTTCCCACGGCCTTTGCACCTACATGGCGCATTCCGCCTTATCCTGGTCTGAGGCGCCTGAAACTCTGCGGCCGAAGCAGTTACTTCAGGCTGGATATGATAAAATTGTCGCGGATCCAGCAGTCAAGGCGGGCGGAAGTACTGCCTCCGTGGGAATCGCGCTCCCGGATGGAAAAGTCGAGCTGGCCAATTTGGGTGATTCAGGCTCAGTACTCCTTCGTCGGGCTGCTGTGCACACGTATTCGACTCCGCAAACACACGGTTTCAATACCCCCTACCAACTGAGCCTTATTCCGCCCAAAATGCGTGCCCAAGCGAGTATCTTTGGTGGGGCTTACCTGGAGGATTTTCCTCGTGATGCGGCGGTGACGAATGTCCATATGCAACATGGTGATGTCCTGATGCTTGCTACCGATGGTGTCTTCGATAATTTGAATAATCAAGATATCTTGAAGCTCGTCACGAGTCGGATGATTATGACAGGTGCTTGGACTGCGGAGCCTGAGCAGGGTGTTGGTATCTCCGACGGTCTCTCGTCGTTGACTGTGCCTGGTGGATTGGCTTCCGCTTTCCCCCCGCCACCGCAAAGCTCTTCGGCTAGCTCTAAAAAGACGAAGGATTTGGAAGCTCTTGAGTCTACTTTGACTCTTCAGTCATTAATTGCTGCATCTATTTCAGGCGAGGCGAAGATCGCCAGTATGGACTTCCGTCGTGATGGGCCCTTTGCCAAGGAAGCGCAGAGATATTACCCCGGTGATTACTACCGAGGTGGTAAGGTCGACGATATCTGTACCTTGATCCTTGTCGCTGTGGACGAGTCCATCGCCGGGCAGTAAAAATACGATCTCAACGCTTACTTCTTTGGGGTTTCGCCTTTTTCGTACCCATTCACTCCCTTTTTTTATTTTTCCTCTGTGCATTTTTGGCGCCGGCTCGGTTTGGTTGTGCTTCATAAAAGCTATCTTTCTCTTTCTTTTATTCGGCGTGATACCTTATGTTTACACTTGGGCGGGTTTCGGATAGATATGGCTTGGCCTCCATTGCGAAATGAGTTGGGTCTTGGTCTTGGCTTGGGTATATAACAGATAGATTGGCTGGTCGGTGGTGAATATTGGATTTTGCATTTTGTGTCAACTTAGCATGAGTTATATTAAACATTAATGGCTGTTTACGTTTGCTGGTAGTGGAGTCTGGTGCATGAATTATGGTGACGCTCCAGGGCTTGTAGTAGATACTGCAAGTCGATCAACAAATAAGGCTGCTTACTACTTTTATCCATGGATATGGGTGAAGTTGCTCTTAAATAAGAACGCCGTCAAAATAGAAATACTCAATATACTGTCAATGGTTCCAAGGGTTCTAACATGCCACCCAATGGCACGGTCTTGCAGCACGTGATGACTTGTACCCTAGATGCAGCTTGAGCTTCACTGGTAATAGTATAATACTAGTGCAGCTGCATTCACCCTTTATCATGTAGAGGTTGACATGTGAATTGTCTTCAGCTTAGTGATTGTATTTAGGTCGTTTGTATTAACGTAGTGTCATAAAACAAACTCGTTTGTTTCGTTGAATAAGCAGCTTATCTCATACAATCCACAGGTTTGGCACCCATATAAGCACGTCTCAAGCCTATTCTCTCTTGCCTTGTTATCCATATCTCTCCATATACTATTATGATAAACTTTGGACTGGCATTCTAAGCAGAGCCGTTTATTCAACATGACCACCCTTTTGACTTGTCTAGCTCAAACCGCAAAGTCAAGTTCTCCGTTGAAGCTTTTGGTATATCTCGTAGGTCTCCTGGAATCGAGAATAAGCATATAATAGTATTTACCGTCTTCTAATACAGTATATCCTTCAATACTAGGTAGTACGTATACCAGTATTCTGTCATCTGTTGTCTTTTATCTTTCTTACTTTGGCCAATCCGCTCTAGATGTCTTTCCACTTGAAAGATCAGGTCCCAGACCAACCACCGCCGACAGAAATACTCGGAGAGCTCAAATAAGACGTCTACGAGATTCTCGATTTGAGATTGCACTATCGCAAGCTGCAATACCAGGCAAAAGGGGCTGGAGACACCGACAGCAACAATTTGAACTGGTACTGCCCAGAAACCTTCAAAAAACGCACCTGTGAAGCTTACGGATAATCATGCAGGCTATTTAAATGTCGAGGCACTTCATTCGCTCTCTTGCTTCTCTTCAGACTTACACTAGTATATTCGAACGAGAATACTACACTTTATTCCCTACCAAACTTCAGGGCTGGCTCTCATCAAATGGGGCTATCAAGTGCAACTGCTCCTGTTGCATATTGCGAGCATTCGACTCGCCCCTGAGTATGGAGTCTATAAAGTTTGCGTGCATATTGCGGTCTCAGCGATGTATCCATGGGCCACGAAGGTTAGTACCAACCGAAACCTGAACCCTGAAAGGAAACCCCTCAAATAAAGAAGGCGTATTCTCAGCTTTCAAAGTAAAAAAGAAGTCAGGTCAACTCGAATCACCCTCAGAGAAAGAATTGTTGGAAATCAATATTCTGGCGTGGATTCTTTATAGCTACCTGGGGTGTCCCGCAGGTCCATTTACTGGTATGGGATGACAATACTCTCTCAACTGCCGGTATTACTGCGTTTTTTCAATGGGAATCAGTCCTAGAGGACTTCAAAGTCTTTCTCGAGCTTTAAGATGGATGATTCTCGTGCTTGGCCGGTTACTTGGTCTTCTCCGTTATTAGATACCCTTTATGGCATTTCCATCATACCTAGGTACCTAATGATAATACTTTATCTTTTTGGCATTGAAGCTTGGTCTTGATATAAATTGAGACATTTATTCAGGAGGTACCTACACACATGTAATATGGTAGTCCATCTCACAAACTCGAACTGGTTAGTCTTTCCTGCTCCTAACATCTTCCCGTCATTCGACCGATGTAAACCATTCCACGAAATCCTTCACTCCACAGAGTCAGGATAAGACAGTTCAGATAGTTCTCGGTTCCAGATTCTCCGAAACGACATGCTATGACCCAGTTGCCCTCCGAGAGGACAACCGCCGTCCTCGATACGTTGATTTGCCAGGTCTAAAAAACAAGGAAACCATTTTTCAACATAAGCCATGGTACACTTGTAGCACCTACAGCACATTCCACAGTAAGAACTCCGTCTAGTCATCTCATCACAGCCCTTGCAGAGGGAATATGTACGCCCCTCAAACAAGACAGGCTGTCCTGGCACATAATAATAATTGATACCACAGTCGATACAGAAGCGATATCGGGCATAAGGGCCGCCCCTTCTGAGTGAATTAGATCGTTGGGAATCGTCAAAGAGATGTCTGTCACGAAGCTTGAAGCAATGGGCGCATGCTAGCTTGTTTTCGCTCCTAGGAAACGTTGCCGGAAGGTTAGCGTGTAGATTATACGAGGGTTATTGAGAAGTATAACGAAGGATGCATATATACTCAGTCCACATCTCCATCGCAACAAGGAGATCTATTTTGCTTTCATCCTCCCACGACTCTGGTTCAAATACAGTCATATTTCCATCTTCATCATACTCTCTGAACTTTTGGCTGGTTTGAGCCAAGGCCAAGTGTGATGTGATGTCTAGATGGTCCATGATCATTATCCGCAGCTCGGATGGCAAAGCGGTCAAGCGACAATCATTCGAGTCCGCCATTGTCTCTTCTTGTTTCACTTGGTCTTTTTGCGTTTGGCTAAAGGCGTCAGTAGGTTTCTTTTCCGTTGGGAGGTAGCAATCGGTGAGACTTACCAAGTCGAGTAGGGACAGATGGGTCCGGAATGTCCTTTTCAATTCCTACGGTACCCCCGGAGTGAGCTTTTCAAAGGTTAGAAGATGCGAGTCGGATGGAATAGGATGAAAGGGTTTAATCTCGGGGTGGCTCATACCTCGAGAAATCAGAGGAAAAGCGAGAGACCTGGGCAGGATCGGTCTTTCTCTCGGTCACTCTCACTGAGTATCAGTAGAAAGGATGGACTGGGTGAGCACAGAGTAGTGGCTTGAGCAGAAGTGGGTTCTGGACGCTAGCCTCTGAAGGAAGCAGAAATGACAAGACAGGATGAGTTGAGACTGTGGCAGGTAGATCGAGAGTCGAGGTGAATCCAGTGGAAGAATTGAGAGGACACATCGCAGAGAAAAGAAACGGCTTGAGAGGGGAAGGAAAGACGCCGAGTCCAAGATTTGCCCGGGTCGCCAAAAGTTTACCGTTCAGTAAGATACTGGTAGGGATTCTCTTTACGTTATGATAAAGAGTACAAAGACTCCAATTGAATAAATATGTGTGTGAATATCGAATAGGGAGATTCACGGGGACATCAAGTTGTATGGCTATTCTATAACAAAAATATGATGATCTGAAAGCCTGCCGGTGACTGTCAATCACTCTAAAGTTCCCGTATTCAATACGTCCTAGACGGTACGCAACAGGCGTATGGTTTGGATTCAAACCGCAGCCATTCCAAAAAGACAATAGCTTAAAAGCCGCATCTGGCGGCCGTGCATCTGTTAGTGGTAGCATATAAGGCATAGGCTTAACCCTTTGTTAAGGGACTTGGGAAAGTTGAGTTTATCGTCTCCTCTTGTCTTCACAGTCAAGAAACCATGTCTGCATTTGCTCATGCCTTGGCCAAAATCAAAGAGAAAAGGACAAATAAGCCTATAGATGCTAGGGCTAGTGAATACACGATCTGGATATTGGGCGTTGGGATCAACATTTACCGAGACAGGCCCGGGGAGTTAGCGGGTATGATGAGGCGGTGCGGGATCCATATACAATATCAATTCAAGTGATATTCCAGAGAATAAACCACTGCATAGAGTGGTCTAAGCTCCGCTGATCAAGTATTAGCAGACTGCAGTGCGGTTTAATTTTATTGAACAAAATGGCGATTACCCTAGGATAGGGTGTTCCCGGCGATACTCTACCATACTACTATTGCATGCGTGTGCCTGTTCGGCCATCACAAGTCTCTACTTATATCAAAACCAACCCCCATCCAAAAGAAAGTCTACTCACAATATGCCAGCTTAAATGACATTCAATTCCATGTTACCTTTTCTTGACTAAATTAACACTCAAACCGATGATATCTAGTTTTCCCATGTCACAGCAAATTGACTCCCTAATACCATACTCCTAGATCCCAAAATGGAAACCTATTTCTCCATAACACTCCCACCCCCATCAGCAGTAATCCTCTTCCTTATCCTCATCCGAAAATGTCTCGGTCCAATCTGAAAAACACGACCAGACCCCCCAACCATCGAATTGCCCTTGAAACCCCCATTCTCATCCCCATCTCTTCCAAACAACGCCATAGGGCAAAATACTAATGCTTCACCAGTCGCCAGACAAACGATACTGCGAAAGATCTCATCTTCACCCATCTTGCCGTCTGCGTTTTTCTTGTCCAGGACCGCACCTGCGATGTGGGACTTGATCGCTTTGAACCAGGCTGGTGAATTAAAGCGGTGAATTATTATGATGTTGCAGAGATCGAGCAGGTTTGGTGAAACTGTGGGTTCTTGCGTTGCTATTATCACTCTTGTTCCGAGGTGACGTTGTTGGCGGACGATCGAGAGGAGGGTTTCGGATAGATCGATGGCTTCGGGGGATGTGGCGTTTAGAAACTGTGAACTTCAATCAGTAATCTGATTTGAACTGCAATGCCCCTGAAAGGAGACAGAAGAAGAAGAAGATTTCAAACCACGGAGATGCGGGTCCAATATACCTTATGAGCCTCATCAAGCGCAATAATCCTCCCAGCCTGCCTCCGATCCTTCAAAAAAAGCGAAATACAAATATTAAAAAGCGCACAAGCATCATCAGAATCAACGAATGGACAACTCAAATCAATAATGGTAAGTGTCCCCCGCTCAAACTTCCAAAAATGAGAATGATCACTCGTTGACTTCATATTGCCAGATCCTTTCTCCTTGAAATCGGGTCTGAAAAACGATTCTAGAACCCGCAGCCGCATTTCCAGCGGAATTCGTTGACCTGGTAAAAACGGTTCTGCGTTTACGCGCTGCCGGAATGTAGCGTAGTCAAAGCTTTCGCGACCTTGGTTGGAAATTGCCATGTCACGAAGGATTTTCATGATGGACTAAATATGTCAGATACTCGCAGGTTATAAGGGAAAATCCGTGGCTTTGAAGTCATCTGGTGCCAGTGTTGATTTGTATACACTTACCTCCATGTATAGCGGCTGCGCACCAGTCTTATTCAACCCCATAAGCGACTTCATCATCGAAATTGTCAGTCCCTGTTTAGGAAGATACATAGGTTCAATTCGCAAGTTCCCCAGGGCACCTTCATCCAATCCCTCGAGATTCGAATACGCATCTTTCATGGCGAGGTAATTTGTCGGCGACACGAGTACCCGTACAGCCGTATGTTGACCAGCCAGATACACCGATTCGCAAAGCTGGGTACTAGAGAACGTAGTGAATCGATCATAGTGCAACACAAGGCCAGCAAGTGGTGACTCGACCCGTCCACTAATCGATGGTGAGATGAGGGCGTTTTCGAGGATGCAGGAGAGTGTGTGGCTTTTGCCGCTTCCTTGGACGCCGCAGATGAATGCGGACCAGGGGGTTGAGACGTTTGTGTAGATCATATTTTCTTGTGATGGGATTGGGACTTGCAGGGGATCTTCAAGGAGTTGATGGCCCAGGAGTCCGTATTGGGGGAGTATGTTTGTTGCTGTGTCGAGGGGGATTCCGGTTTCTGCCATTAGTTGGTTGGAGAGGGATTTGTGGGCTGATAGAGTGAAGAGGGGGGCGATGTCGATTTTTTCTGTTTCTCTGCTGTTTCTTTTTTCTTTCGCTGGGAATTTCACTGGGACTTTTACTGTCACTTCGTTTTGGATTTCGTTGTCGAGAGTGAGGAGTGCGAGGTGTCGTTCGATTTCAGGCATTAGCCTAAACATGGGCAGTGGAGGGGGCATTGGGAAGGCCATTTTGGTTGTGGAAATGATGAAGAGGATGTGGGGATTTGAGAGATTGTAGAAAATGGCAGGCTCCAATTTATGGAAGAATAAAAAGAATGATTTGAATAGGATCGTGATTGTGTGCTTCGTTTGACTGCTCAGTGACGTTGGTTGTCTTAGACAGGAGGTACTATGGGATAGGCTCCCTTTGCCTTTGTCACTGGAAATTTCCAGATATTCAAGTTCTTCTCTTTTAAGCCCGGTATCTACCTAGTTTGATACGGATTCAATGGAAGAGGTAGTCTAGATACTATAAAATGTTCAGGTTTAATAAGAAACATTGAGAACTGAGAGCAGTCTGACGACTCCTCTACAATAACACAAAACATACTATAGCCAATCCTCACTCCCTCGACTGGTTTGAACCCTGCTCGGGGCAGCATTGGATACTAGTATATGACTTACGGGTTTGTTATTACAGAGTCAATAATATCAGATTCAAGACTGTTGCTGGTAGACAAGAAGAGGACAAACCTCTCTGCAGCGGATATGCAAAAGATCCTAAACCAGAATAATGCCAAAACGATGAATGACCTTGGAAAGCTCAGAAAGGGAAAGAAAGTTTTCATTCAGCATTGATAAAACAATGAAGTGATCCGGCTTGGGGTGTACTCCGGCAAGTCCAGATCGATGAGAATACTACACATACACGACAAAGACAGCACGCGGATCGACCGGAGGTAGAGAGAGAAAAAAAAACGTAAACAGGTTGCAAAGAAGGCACAAGGACAGGTAGAAACAGAGAGAACAATAACAAGAACAAGAAAAGGACGACGCACTCCCAAACCAAATCCAGATAGAAGAAACAGGTTAAGAGCAGAAAAGGACATCGTGAATGGAGAACAGCACAGAAAAGAACACTACGCCAGAGTCGGACGAAGGTGAACAAGGACAAAGTCATAGACATGGAAATAAACAGTCACTGCGAAGAGATTTTACGCTTAGGCGCTAGCCTCGACCTTCTCTTCGGTCTTTTCCTCAGACTTCTCCTCTGACTGGGCCGTCTCGCCATCGGCATTCTCCTTTGGAGCGGCCTTTTCGGCGTCATTGGCTTCTGGCTCGGCATCAGGCATCGGGGTATCGTCATTAGTCGTCTTTGTTTCCTCCTTTTCCTCCTCAGTCTCAAACTTAGGGGTATCGGCCGCCTCCTCGTCCTTTGAGGCCCCATTGGGAGCGGACTTGGCGCCATCAGCTGGAGTGTCTGAGTCCAGGATGTTCTTCCAGCTGGAGAGAATGTTGATGGCACGTTGTCGGAATTTGAATTCTTCGTCGCGAGGGATCGCGTTGAGCTTGACAATCATTTTGAGGACCTTGTTGATCTTGGTTGACCGGATAATCGACACCTCCAAGTCGGCGTGCTTCTCCAATTTGTCAAAATACGTGCCCATGGTGTCCATCTCGTCCTCCTTCGGGGGTTGATCGCGAGAGATGAATCCCTTTTGAAGTTTATGGCGGAGGAAAAGTACTAGATGAAAAGGTTAGCCAGCTTGCCCTCCTCGAGATTGGCAGAGTAGTGAATAACAAAGGGCCTCCTACCTTCCTTCTCCTTCTTCTTCTTAATCTCCTCTGGGTTGGGCTGCCTCTCGGGTTCCTTCGAAGAAGCCTCCTCCTCGTCGCTAGCAGCAGCCTTTCCCTTCTTAGTACCCTTTTTCGCCTTGCTCGCCGGGGTCTTCTTCCCGCTGTCCTCAGCCGATGCCTTGGGGGTAGTCAACTTGATCTTGGTGGCGGTCTTAGGTGTCTTCGCGGGCTGTGTGCGCAAAAACCGTTAGTAAGACCATATAATGTGAGAGTACAATTTCAATTAAATAAACGTACCTTCTCGCTCTCACCGTCAGCCTCATTTTTGCGCTTCTTCGCAGGGGTCTTGGACTTCTTGGGTTCCTCGGCCTCCTCCATTTCTACGTTGGTTTCGGCTGCCTTGCTCTTGCGCTTAGTCTTCTTGTTCTTCTCAGCAGCCGCCTTTTCAGCCTTCTCAGCCTTAGCCTTGGCTTTTTCGGCCTTGTCGGCCTCTTCCTGCTCCTTTTGCGCCTGCTCCTCATCTAATGCATTTTGATGCTCTGAAAGGAGCTTCTTGAAATGGTCGAGGTCGTGGCCTTCCGCAGCAACCTTGTATGCGCCAAGCAACTGCTTGGTCTTGTTTTTCTCGGAGACATCCGTGCACTCGGCAGGGGTAAGGGGGGTGAGGCTGGTGTTGACAATCCATGCGCTATCGCGGAGAGAGAAAAAGATCAGTATTAGGTCATGCCACAGAATCGATGCAGAGGAAATCTATTCGAGGGTGTTCTGGTACTCACAATTCATTCGTCTGGAAGAACATGACAGGGAAAGTACGCTCATGGGCTCGCTTTCCATCATCAGCGTAGTCAGCACGATACGTGCCATCATCTTGCGCCGCGGTGACAGGTCGAGATTCGATCAGGGACGCAGGGAGAATCTCCTCGTCGCAAATGATCGCAGGCCACGGGGAGTAGCTGCGCAGGCGCGCCAAGTAATACTCGCCGGGCTTCGCGTGCAACTGAGTAATGCGATTCATGGACTTTTTGCGATTCAGCTTCTTCTCACCGACGCCGCTGGATCTTCGACGGTCCTTGGAGTTCTTCTTGGCCGAGGCAGGGGTTCCGTTGGCCTCCGGGGCAGGCTCTGCGTTTGCTGTCGCGGCAGCATCTTCGCCGTCGCCCTTGGCATCGGCGGCATCGCCAGAATCGGCTGTCTTTTCTGCGTCTGCCTCGGACTCCTTTTTCTCATCGGTCACGTTGGCGCTTTCTAGGGAAGACGGGTCAAGGTCAGCAAACAGTGGTCGCACAAGAGGCATGATCAGCCCGATTGAGATGCTAGCAGGTTTTGAAGCTCTAAATCATGGTTGAAAAAACATGAGAGATGATTCTGCTTACCCGCTGGCTTGTCATCGGTGCCTGTTGAGGTTTCGGGCACCTTGTCGGCAGACTCCTCGGCGGGAGTTTGCTCGGTCTTCTCAGCGGACTCCGGGGGAGCAACGACAGGAGCGTCTTCAGCCATGATGGCGCAAAGTCGCAGTCAATTATTTGAACGAAGGTAGCGGGGAGGGAATTGGGTCGCCGGGGAGTGGGGTGGCTGGTAGTGGTGAGGAGGTGGACGAAAGAGGAGAGAGTCAGAGAGAGAGAGAGAGAGAGAAGATGTGGAGAAGGAAGAGTCGCGCAGTGGAAATCGCGGGAAGAGACGCGTTGGGCCAATGACGCCACAACTTGCTCCAGTTGCTGTCTCACCGCCTTCGGTTTGATGTTGATGATATTGGATGGAGAATACCTCAGGTCTGATGAATCGGCAAGCTTGAACTGGAACTTGATGGACTTGTGGATCGGATGACTCATATACTTTGTGTGCTTTCTGTCGAGCAAAATCACGAAAGGATAACTTTACCAGTGCCTCACAGTTCATCAGACCCTCACACTCACAGTGTCACAGTAACTCGTTGACCAGTTCAATCAGTTGAATTCTAGAGATCCACACCCTTCAATCTGTATCCAGATATTCGACCTGGGTGAAAGGCAACGATGCAAGACTCCCGTGTCCACGATACACCTCAATAGAGGATAGGTCACAAGATACCAGGCTTCTTCAACTTGCCGATTGTCTTTCGAAGTTCACAGCAATATGAGTATATTGCCAGTGATGATAATGACCGTTTGACAGTGCCAGACTTGAGACTGTATTGACTGCAGGAACTTGAAGCCAGCTGGGCAGGCAGGCCAAGAGAGCTCTGGGTAATATGGGAGGTAGTCGAGGTGAATGGGGATGGCCGGGAGAAGTGGGGAAACGTGATCTACAGGCCACAACAGTAGTATACTTACTTTAAGGCAGGTTAGGATGTATACAAGTAAACATCCAAATTATTTTACTCTGCCGGTAGTAAAACAAATATTGAAGTGCATAATAATTGCTTGAAGCAGGCTGAAGTCTATGCTGACAATATTTACAGCTCAATTTCATCCATCCAATACAAGCATTCTCTGCATTGTAACAGCCAACGTCATAGTCATTAAGCAAGAGTCACGATACCCACGAGACGATCATTAAACCTGTATGCATGCCAATTAATGAGATCGTTCTCGCTATATACAAAGTCAAGCCCCTTGATCCTATTTCCTCAATCCCAATTGAGGTTTCCAATGACATACTCCAAAAACTCCGGGTTATAAAAGGGGGGATGTCTGATTATATCCAAGTAAAACACTGCTTCAGGCCGACCTGTCTAGGGATATCGCATCTCCGACTCATCCGAGTCCCATCCGCTGGAAGTGTTTAACTGCATTCGTGAGGGTTCTGGTTTGTGGATCCGTACCAGCCAGAGGAAGTAGTCTTCAACTGGTAATAGGTTCAACAGAACACCGTTGGACCACCATCCGAGGCCACAGACAAAGGCTCCCGCAACGGCGTCGAGGATAAAATGGTTGGCGGTCGCGACGATAGCAACAAGGATGGTGAATGGGTATAGAAATCCGAGTACGAGACAGAGGAGGCGCCGCCAAGACGGAAGGCGGAAACCTACAGGTCCGATGCGGATGCGAAGTGCTCGTCGGTGATGCGTTGGCAGGGGGATGGTCATTATGGTGAGTCCGATCATTAGAGAATAGCCAAAATGCAGGGAGGGCATTGCCGCTGTCAGCCATATTAGAGGATCTTCTTTGACAGTAAGATAGAAGGAAGAAATCAGGGTACACACCATATTGATTACAAAAACGGTTTTCTGTCCAAACGCTTCCGGCTCCATTCTCACCATGAACAGTATCCACGAAACCATAGCTACGGCCGATCTCTGCATCCGAGCCTTCTGCTGATGGGTCGCTTAGTAGGCGAGGCGGCATGCATGGCCACAGCGTGAAAACCACAAACGCGAGGAGATTACACACTGCCATGGTGCGGCGCCTGGCTTGATAGAGGAGTGGACCTGCGGGAGATCCACTGACAGTACCTCGAGGCTTCCCCGGTTGTGGTTCATTGATGCGGTTGCGGGTGATGGTGTAGTAGTATAGCCAGACGAGAAAGGCAATGGTACCAGGAATATGAATGAACGAGTATATCCAGTTGATCCAAGTCATCAACAGCGGGTGTCTTAGGAAGAATCGTTGAATCGGGATCTCCCAAAAGATACCCAATGTCTCTTCCAGCTTAACTACCTCCAAGGCATGTCTCCGAGCAAAGTCGACTGTCCCCTCTTTCAGAGTTACGGCGGTAAATGCACGACCAAGTTGATATGTCTATACATACAGACATTGTAAGCCACTGTTTCCCAAAAAAGAACTCCCATGACAGGATTCAAGATTTAAGACGCGGAAAGCAAGGAGGAACTGTGGGGGAAGCAAGAGGGGGGACCTCAAACACCAAAAGAAGAAGCTCTTTGAAAGATGGGGGCCAGATTCAACGTACCCAATATACCAAAGCCCAGTACCAACATTCAGCCAGGAACGGCAGCTTTCGGAGGAGGCGACTCAGGAACCGTTCTTGAAACACGACAGTATTAGGGGAGGTGACACTGCAGGATAGACCAAGGAATCCAATGACTCGCTGGTGCCAACGCTCGTCGGGCTGCAGCGGTGGTGAAGAGGCTCGGGAGCTCAAAAGACCATCTTTCGGTGTTGGTGTACTATATCCCGATTCAAGGGAATCTGGTGAAGAAGCTCGAGGATAATCGATGGAGCTGCGGCGAGTCACGCGACGTGATAAAGTGGCATCCCTCGCTCTGTTGATCCAAGTACCTCCAAAAAGTAGAACAATAACCACGAGGGGTTCTAGAATGGCCCCGGCGCCCATGACGAGATACCAATATCGAAAAGTAACAAAAAAGGGTCCGATAGAGATAGGTAGGATAAGGGATGGATGAAGAGAAAGGGAAATGAGGACTGGAGGGGAACAAAAAAAAAAAAAAAACAACA
>KB644888.1:169126-182965 GCA_000347475.1 Penicillium paxilli ATCC 26601
AGGGAAGAGGAGGACCCTTGTGCAAGTACTAACTAGTTCCACCAGCCCAAAGGCCAAGCCCTGTAGGGCAGGCACGGAGGGTCGGAAGAACCGGAAGTCGGAGATCACATTGTGAGGATTAGCATTGGCAGTGAGGAAATTATGCAGGAATATCAGTCAGTGCCTGCACAGTATTGGTGAGTCTCGGGCAGGAGTGGGAAGTGATTGGCTCCGAGGGATGGTATAAAAGAAAGTGAGACAGCCTTGGGAGGTGGAAGTGGTGGAGTCCGCCAAGAGGAGGTCGCGTGCTCCGTACTCGTTTCGTATGTATTATACGAAGTATACAGAGAAGAGCATACTGTATACATGTATATATTGTATATGATATACAGTTCAATATCTACAGCTAGTATAGGAATAATCATAAGTATTATATTATGTTTGGAATATAACTATGCAGAGTATGTCCTTCTATTTCCCTACTTCGGCGCACGGCTTTACTCTATCGATCAGAACACAGTGGGCCCGTGGACCATGGACCCCGTATAGTACCAGCCCAGGTGTGGACCTACTGATCCATCCATGCATAAGGCTATTACAACATAGCTACCAGGGTGCTGCCTATGCCCAGCTTACAAGTGAATACGCATTATATTACACTTGTGTAGAACACCTACAGTATCTTAAAGAGAGTAAATATGCGGAAACAGCAAATATACTATAACTAGCATCCTGTCACTGGTTAAATTCTTAAATTATCCATATTCATAACTGCAATTATACACACGATGCATATATTCTAACTGTAACTGATTCCGCCAATCACAATCCATCTCGGTCGACCCCGAGTTTGTCAGCGGACATCTGATGGATCGTCGGCCGTCGGCATCGGAACTTGCCAGCGCCGACGGATTTGGAGAATGCGAACACGCCGAGAATCGTACACTATACTTAGTGTAGTATAGTATGTATAGCCAGTATTGGGTAGATCATATACTTACTTACTTACTCCGTAGTAGTATAGTATAGTATAGTAATAGTTCACCCGGAGTGCTCGGCAGACTTCGTACTCGCTCGTGGAACTTTCGCCGAAGCCACCACCAGCCATCAGCATCAGCCACCATCCTTAACCCCGATCCGGCATGGGGGCTAAGGCTAAGATGGAGTACCTGGTGGAAAATTTGGAACATACAGTTCGGTCAAGTTGACAATGCTTGGCTTTTTAGCAATCTTGGCTGCTGGAGCAACACTTACCTTATACTGCACTTACCTTATAGTGTACTGATTAGGTGGACTGACCCCGGAATGAGTAACGGTCCCAACTAAGCTTCTCCACAAACATGAAGTATACTTGACGTCAAACCTCCGAATCGCACCAGACAACTCGACAAACAAAAAGTACCGAGCCACAATCCGGATTGAATCTGGTGATTTCATTGAGAAGTCATCAATTTTTCAGCACAATTTATATAGCCCTGGTCGTAGTACTACTTGCTCCTCAAGCTTCAACCATCACTAGATATCAAAGCCCAGACCTTCTATCAACCACAACTTATTCACTCAGTAAAACACAATGGCATCATCCTCACTACTAACAGCTACCCGGCAAATGATCCCCAAGCCAGCTCCTAGCATTTCAAAGCTATCTGCATCATCGACACCCGCCCGATATTTCTCAATAACCTCCCCAGCACAAGGAGTAACCCTTCTCCAAGACAAACAGGATGGATTCGGTTTCGCAAGATCAAACCCAAGACCTTCTAAGCCTCGAACAAAGGGTGTCACAGAAATCCGAGGTCCCTACTACTCAGTATGAGCATTGCCCTCCCAGTTCAAGTAGAATCAAAGCTTACATCTTCCAGGCAATGGGCAAACGATACCTCGCAGATGTTCTCGAAACGTAATTATCTCCAATACTAAATCTCTCCCCACACTGAGACAACCTGCGATAAAATCTGACATTGCTAGCAGAATGGGGAACCATGTGGATGGACTGAAATTTGCCGGAGGTACGTTACGCTCTTACCTCGTACGCGAATACGTATACGTTTATTGTATCGCCTGCACTAGTAGACGCATCATATCTGATCATTTCTGCCTCAGGCTCCTTTTCTCTCTTCGAAGAAAAACCCCTGCGTGAATTAATCAATCTCGCCCATGAACATGGCGTCTACGTCTCTACGGTATGCTTGATACACTAGTATACATACAAATTACCAAGTTTTGGACGCCTTAAATATCATTAAGCGCTCAGACTTTGGTGAAATGCAACTAGCCTGAACGGAACTGATGATTTACGACTGATAGGGTGGTTGGGCCGAGCATCTCCTCACGCATCCCGATACGAACACGGTGTTTGACCGCTATTTGAGTAAATGCAAGGATCTGGGGTAAGCATCACCCAAAGCAACAAATGCGGGGTTGACCTCAGAAAAAGAAAGTATACTAACATGTTGCTTGCCTCTTTTGCTTCTTCTTCTTTTTTTAGGTTCGATGTTATTGAGCTTTCTTCGGGTTTTCTGTCTATCCCAGAAGATGACTGGCTTCGACTCGTCGATAAAGTACACTCATACAAGCTGGAAGCAAAACCAGAACTAGGCATCCAATTCGGTGCAGGTGGCGATACCCCCGCGTCGGGATTAGAAGCGATTGGAACTTCTGATCCGGGGAAACTGGTGAATCTTGGTCGACGATTCCTGGATAATGGTGTGAAGCGGTTGATGATTGAATCCGAGGGTATTACGGAGAATGTGAACTCGTGGCGGACGGATGTGGTTTCGAGGATTATGAAGGAATTACCTGCCGAAAAGGTTATGTTTGAGGCTGCGGATCCGAAGGTTTTTAATTGGTATGTTAGGGAGTTTGGGATTGATGTTAATTTGTTTGTCGATCATAGTCAGATTGTGCAGTTGACTTGTTTGCGTTCTGGGATTTGGGGAACGGCGGATACCTGGGGGAAGGTTGTTTCATTCCGCCCAGAGTAGATGCAGGAATATTCAGAGCGAATTCTCGAGAATGCCATGATGTGTAACTTGTCAATCAGTCAGAGGTAGCACACAGGAATAGAGTAGAGAATAGAGTGGAGGATAGAGTAGAGGATATAAAGTAGAGATGGGATTGTCCCGCAAAGTGGGTCGTGGTTATGTCAGCAAGTCCGGGGAGAGCACCGCACCTCCGCCGCGCCGCCGCTTTCTCCATGTAACTTGCTGCAGCGGCGCCATGAAGCTTCTAGATCGGTTCTCCTGATTACAACCCTTTCTAAATACACCCTGAACCCACCGTCCATGGTCACCGCCAGACTACCAGGCGGCCCGCTGATCTAACAAGCTCCGGTGGCGCAATCGATATGCCTCGGGCCAGTACGGCTCCAGGAGCGCGTCTCCGTTGTCGGCGAGCATGCGACAGTTGCAAGCGCCGCAAGCAAAAGTGCAATGGCGAACATCCCTGCACTATTTGTGTTCAGCGAAAGAAGGAATCAGAATGCCACTTCTCGGACCGCCCCGCTCGACTACTCAAGCCCGAAGCCAAGGATTCCACCATGTTACTCAGCGAACGAATAATACCCTCACCGCAGCGCGAAACGGCGATGGACCGACTGTTGAACTCTCTCGAGGACCGGGGCATGAACTTGGAGAACCAGGTTCGCGACGAAAAAGAAGGGACAGCGCCCGTACCGAAAGTGGCGCGGCTTTTGCGCGATGGGCAGGGAAAATTCATGTATATTGGTGATTCGGCCAGTCTGTCGTTCTTGCAGAGTGTTCGTCGGGTGGTTTCATCTTCGATCGGTCGGTGTGAATTTACAGAAGATAATTCTAGGCATTCTATGCTGGAGGCCTTTCAAAGTAACCCGAGCACACATCCTAGTGCCCTCGTCCCACCTCCGAGCAACGAAGAGGCTCAACAATTAGCCCGGCAATATGTACTCGCCACCAGTCCTCTACTCGACCTTTTTGATCTCGAAGAATTCCATCCTCGATTGGCGAACTGGGTGGGAAACCCGACGGGGGATGAGGACACCGTCAGCTCCATCTTCTACCTCGTCCTTGCTATTGGAGCCCAGGTTTCGGATATACACCAGGATGTCGCAGAGCAATTTTTTGGCAGTGGCCGTCAACTGGCATTTTCGGCTTTCCAGGAAACCCCTAGCATTCACACCATTCAGTCATACATCTTAGTATCCATGTATATGCTTGGCGCATGCAGACGCAATGGTGCATTCATGAACCTTGGCATTGCACTCCGGGCTGCCTATGCGGTGGGGATCCACCGCAAAGACGCCAATGCACTCTTTTGTGGGCGAGAGCGAAGAGCTAGAGAGCGGGTGTGGAAGAGTCTCCGTATGATGGACTTGTTCCTCAGTGCATCTTTAGGCCGCCCTCCAGCAACTTCTGATTATGATTATGATATCCGAGATGAATCTCTAAAATCAGGAGATTCACAACAAAACTCGACGCCTGATCAGCAAATTTCAACTGCTGTGGTTTCCCTTTGTCGCATTTTCGAGCGGATCCTAACAGATGTCTACATGAAGCAAGTCATTTCGATCAGTGTTGCGGAATCAATATCGAATCAACACCGCGACTGGGTTCGCACTCTTCCAGACGTCCTCAAACAGCAGACAGAAAGACTTGACCAAAAGAGTATGAAAGAAAGTCTGGCTGCGGCGCATGTGTTTGGATCATATTATTGGTCCATTATCCTTCTAACACGGCCATTTCTGGTCTACCGTGTAGCACAATATGTTAAAAACAAATCCGATCCATCGTCCACCGATGCAAAGAATGGAAGCTCTCGCATATCCTTATTCGCAGATGCATGCGTCTACTCGGCTCTGCGAGGGCTAGACGTTGTCGAAGATCTCAGCCGGTTCTCATCCCTCCCACGACGTCTCCCGTTCTTGATCAACTCGGTATTTAACTCAGCAGTCGTCCTGGGTGCCGCCTTCTTCGCCGATTACGACAATCTGCTCCCGCTAGGAGATGGCCTGGACAAGGCAGAGCGGTTCCTCGGGCTGTTCGTTCCCCACGACCCCCACGCATGTCGCTTCTACCAAATCGTAAAATATCTCCGCGCCGCTGTGGCAGAGTACATCCAGCGACGCAATCGCCAATGGATGGATCGCCGAAGCAAACAAGTCGATCAGCTCTTCGGCCAGGTCAGTGGTGGTGACTCCACCTCTGGTCCAGCTCGCGATATCCCAACTCCCACCCGTTTCTCCGAAACACATCGCTCTCCGGCCGTTCCATCTCCGTCCTCATCTAACAAACACTCTGGAAATACTCCGTCCTCTTTCCTTGCTGCGCAGCATTTTGCCACCGGTGCACAGCCCACAAACGAAGTCTGGGATGCACTCTATGCCGGCGCAGACCCTTCGGCATTATCCTACGACGCTGCTATTTCTGCACTCACTACTTCTGGAATCCCGGTCGGTTGCTCGCCTGGTGGGACTATCCCAACGAATCAGATGCCGGCGTCTGGACCCTCGCCTCTCTCAGATGTCATGTTCCCTGAGAATGGGCTGTTGTATATGGCTGAAGATTTGCCGGTGTTTGGGATCTGGGAGGATCAGTGATGGACACTACTCCGGTTGGTGATATTTCTGTTGTCGTGAGAGCTGGATCTCTTTGCGTTGTTTTATTTCTGGGATGGGGCGTATTTTCTTTACTATACCTTTTAAAGATGATTGGACACGACTTGATGAAACTTAGGTGTGAAAATGGGTTGTTGGATGGATGGGGCTTTTCTGAGCGAGATTTTCCGGCTTTTTGATCGTGGAGGCTGGCTCAATTGAGCCAATTCTCTTGGTGTCTATTCTAGACTCTACATTCTCAATAAATAAGATTTCAAAAACCGAATCTTGAGCATTAACTAATGATGAAACCTGTCGGATTCCAATGAAATAGATTCTGGCTCGAAGCAAAAATCAAGTTGCGGGGTGTCAAGTAGGTACTCTCAAAACATGAACTTTTGGTCTGAAGTCTTAGAACATTCCAATGCTCTTACGGGTATGTTTTGCATGTTCTCTGATTGGACACGTCGTATTCAATTTGCCGTCGTTGCATACACAACTCTTGGTCTATAAATGATGAATCTTTTAGAGCGCCACCCACATCACAAATTATACCACAGATAGTATGGCAATTTGTCAATCACATACAATATGTCCCATCTCCCATGAGTCAGACCGGCTAAAAAGCAAGTTGTTCAATGAGTCTAGATGAGATTATCCCTTATTCGGTTGCCGAGTCCCCACGCTAATCTGTATTTGATTTCCCCACACTCCATCTTACTCCGTCTCACCCACATTATCCCCGAACCCTTTACCAGACTGTAACCTCAAATGACTCATATATGGTATATTTAAACGCAAATTCTCGCAACAGCTTCACTTTGAATCACATACAGATCGTCTTTTAGAGTCTTCTTATCCAAGATTCGCTTTTAAACAGAATCACACGCAATCTTAGTCTTCTAGACATCGCAAACCAAGCAACCCTCAAAATGACCACTTCGGCCAATACCCACGACATTAAAGAAAATGTCAGAAAAGCCTACAACGATATCGCCGACATCTATCTAGAATGGACACAATCAACCCACGAAGTCCGACTCTCCCACCTAAACCTACTCCTCGCCTCCCTCACCGAGGGACCACGCAAGGACCAGAACCAAACCGTTCTAGAACTAGGATGCGGCGCCGGCGTCCCCTGCACTCAAGTCCTAGCATCGACGCCCAATCTAAGCGTAACCGCAAATGACATCTCAGACTCCCAAATTGCCCTGGCTAAATCCCGTCTCCCTGCCTCGGTCACGCTGAAACAGGGCGATATGATGGCGTTGGAATTCGGTGCTGCTCATTTCGATGCTGTTATTGCCATGTATTCGATTATTCACTTGCCTCGTGATGAGCAGACGGAGATTCTGTCTAGGATTTGGACTTGGTTGAAGCCTGGTGGCCTGTTTTTGGCGAATTTCTCGGAGAGTCGGTTTGATGGGGCGACTGATGGTGCTTGGCTTGGTGGTGAGAAGGGTGAGATGTTTTGGTCTGGATGGGGTAGGGATGAGATTCGGAAGATTTTGATTGAGATTGGGTTTGCTATTGAGGTTGATGAGGTTGTTGTTGATGTTGAGGTTACCGATGGTGTTTCGAGGGATGTTCCGTTCCATTGGATTTTGGCGAAGAAGGGGGGTGGTAACGATGCTTGATGTGGTTTGGTTGGGATAGACTTGTTAAGGGCAGTTCAACCTGACCTTGATAATTTTTTTATGATCTGTTATGATAAAAATTAAAAGGAATCATTGGGCATTATACTTAGAGGTGATTTAAGTTTTCCTACCTTCTCGTCCTATCATGTGCATTTCAACATTTGAAAGTTATCTCATTATATTGGAGAATATTCAACTAAATTTTACACTTGAAGATTAGCATTCAACTCCCAATTTCCATGGAGTTTATGTGGGGAACTACGGCCTGTCCGACTGTTACTTTTGGCTTAGTATTCACTTTGCACGGTTTCATCGACATGTTGTGGGTCATTTGGGGGCCTTTCTGCTGGGCGCTCAGCTGCTTCGTACTGCCTTCGAGTATCGTGTGGACGTGGCGCTTACAACAATTTCTTGTTTCTGATGAGGAGTGGTGGTGCCTGCATAGCTTGACGGCCTGGATTTAGGCTGCATCAATGAGTAGGACGGACTTGAACTGGATCGGGGGATTTCCGATCTATATCAATCTATGGTGGCCGGTGCATCCTTTCCACCTCAGTCAAAAGGTTTCTTTATACAGACTTGCCATAACACCTTCAAGTTCAAAACTTCTTTCTTCTACTGACAATTGTGAGCTCGTTGTCAGCCCCTTCGAAAGGTCACGAGAACCAGGGCTGAACTGTTGATCATTTGCACTAACATTAGTTGAAACACTCCTACGCTAGTGGGGCTGTGAACCCCTGCAAGTGTGATATACTAATGCATCACCGAATATCTCTCAGCCCCCAACCGCGCAAAAGTCCCATTCCACCCCTCCACCTCCATTCATTTCTTGCCAGCTTTGCCAGAATAGGGAAAGCTTCCATGGCTTATATAGCCTAGATATGCATCTATTTCATAACAGGCAGGAGCATAGCCGCTATTCCTCGATCATGCGCCATCGATCCTTTTTCCGATGAAGGTGGACATGAGTGCCACGAGAGACCCCCTGTTATCTTCGAGGTGGGCTTCCAAGAGGCTGGTATGAGCACCCATCGCTTATAAATTGCACCTATGCTCCGAGTATCGCCTGTAAACCTTTGAAACTACCTGGCAACAACCTTCCACTCCATGATCGACATAGAACAATATCCCCCCATTAACGAGGGGGATATCATGCCTACAATAGACCAAGGCAAACCAGAAGAAGTCTCCTTATTCCTCAATTTTGATAAGGGAATTGACTCCGTCTTGGGGGAATACCAATGCGTGCTCATATTGGAGAGGGGCCGTTCCCCTAAGGTGTGCTCGCGCCCTCTAACGGACAGGAAAGAAAAGCAAAAGCGCCTGGAATCGACGAGGGAATTACTTTCCAGCCTGCCTAAACTTCTCGAGACGGACGAATCCAATAACCATGAAGAAATAATGCATTATCTTTCAAGACTTGCTCGGTCGTTCCTCTGCCACTCACACACGAGAAAATTTCGTGACCAAGCAAAATACCAATGGTCAACTGAGCTCCGAGATCCAGAAAAGGTTCAATCAATTTTATATGCCATTTCTAGACCGCCTGAAACACCACAACCCCGTTTATCGAAGGGTGGTGGTCTACTGGTGGGCTCGTCGCCATGGAGTTTGCCTTTCAGTCCCCACTCGTCAGCATCCAAGACTCCAAACATGGCAGCATCTTCGGTAGAAACATTGGTCAAGAAACAGCTTTTGCATCTAGATACACTTGAGGGTTACCTCTACGTTGGCTTTTTTCCCGAGCGTCCCGGATTATTTAAGGTCGGGCATACCAGTAGGGAAACCCAAGAAAAGCGCTTCAAGGAGCATAAGGATTGCTACCCTGGAATTGAGTGGCTTCAAGAGAAGGATGGCCTTTGCCAAAGCTCTTTAAAACATGTTCGCCGTCTTGAACAACTTATTTTGGCGCTATTTGCAAGATATCGCCGCAAAGTCAAGTGCAATCATTGCCGCGGTAGAAATCATGTTGAATGGCTTGAGGTTGAAAAAACGGTTCTCCTTGATGCAATCCAAGATTGGACTACATTTGTTAAGCATGCTTATGATGAGCATGGACAATTCAATGGCAGTGTTAATTTGCCCAAGGTATTCCCACCGGAGTCACCAGGGGAGAAGGGTGATGGACAAGGGCAATCTTTGGAGCAAAAGGAACCGATGGTAAACTCGGAGCCGGTCACACCAAGCAAAAGGCCAACTACCATGCAGCATACAGAAACATCTCCGGACTCGCCTGATTCTCTTGATATCTCTGCCCTCAGCTTGAACGACCCCACGGATAGGGATGGAGAGGATGTTCAAGACAATAATGAGGCCCCTTCCTTCAAAGGGGTGAGACGATTCTTGGACTTTTGGAGTAAACGCCCCTAGGTATAAAGCCATATGATTTATTTTTTGGAGCTACATTCAAATATATCAATAGATAAATACATGAAAGGCTGCGCAACTCTGCAATCCACTTATTTACCATGATCTTGGTTCTCTTTAGAGTTACAGGTCGATATTCGGAGACTACTCAAAGCACATGTGCGTCAATAACCGCAGATGTCCCGTTCTGAACAATCTCAATAGCCTCCTTCAGAACCGATTGTAACTTGGCTCGGTCAGTGACTCGAGCTGCATGTATGTTCCCATCACTAGCAGCCCTCGCAATACCAGAATAGTCTGGGCTTGGGTCAAAAGAGATGTTCAGCTCTCTGTTGCTTACCGTAGAACCAAGACCGTCTGGATGGACAAGGAGCATGGAGCGCGGAGGGGCATTCCAGCCTGTGAAGAGATGATGGTCAGTTATATCGTCACTTTTATTATTTAATTAGAATATAACGCCAATGGATTCTAACCTTTGTTGTTGAGAACGATCGTGAGAATTGGGATCTGATACCGATGCGAGATCCAGTAGACACTTGATGGAACACTAAATAGGAACGTCCCATCACCCACAATCTGTACTACCATGGGTTTCGTCTTGAACGAGGACTCGTTCTCGCTGCTGAGAGCATCAACGGCCAGTTTGATTCCTAGGGCACAACCGCCACTCCATCCCAGACCACCTCCACCACAATTGATCCATTGGCCGGGATTGGTGGGTCTGATTTGATCAGCCACTAGCACTGAATTGGTGACAGACTCAATCGCATATACCGTGTCATCAGGTACAAGGTCCTTGAGTACTCGACATAGGTATGACGTGTTGAATGAGGAGGAGTCCGGAGCAGGCTCACATCGCCTGCCAAGCTCGGACAACAGCTCTTGATGCTGGGCCTGAAGCGAAGTACACCTTTCATCATAAGCGGGCAAGCTTAAGGTGGCTTGGAGGTCAGATGCGGATCTGATATATTTCAGAATCTGTGATAGTGCAGTAAATGCATCTGCCGTATGCCGCCTCATCGTGGGAAGGTAGAATAACGGCATAAGCTTCTTCAGTGGGTCGATATCAATATGAATCACATGCGCTGACTCCTTTGGACGGCACTGAGTAGGTATCCAGGGAACATCACAATCAACCACGAGAATAAGATCGGCCGTTTCAATGCTTGGGTCCGATCCATATCGCATGCCGAGCCAGCCTGGATGATCAGCCGGAAAGCACATATCGCAGGCACCAGTATCCAAGACACGCAGGCCCTTGACTGAATTTGCTAGTTCCGTTAAAGGGTTGACAGCGTCGTGGTTTCGACCACTATATCCAGTGATAAGAAGTGGTTCTTTTGCGTTTACCAGCGCCTCTGCAATGTAACGGACATCGGTCTCATGGAGCGCAGCCGGTCCGCAAGGACCCCAGGATACGACAGGAACTTGATAAGGTGTGATCTCTTCTTCCATTATCTCTCGTGCGCCCATGAGGTACACTGGCCCTTTGGGATCACTTGTGGCAAATTGCAAAGCTCGACCAACCATTTGTTTGATGTTCTTGCCTGTTTTGATCTCTCTCACGTAACGGCAGTATTGGACTACAATCTGCTTCTGGTCCGGGACATCTTGCAGCCAATGACTGAGAAAATATTAGCTGAAGATATTCGTGGCACCTTTCGAGTCCAAAAAATACTTACATGTACTCAGTTCGAGATCCTCGCATTTCGCCTTCCAGTGTAAATGGTGACAATCCAGCGAATATCAGCACAGGTGCGCGTCCAATAGAAGCATTATGAATAGCAGCTCCCAGCCCAGATGTGCCAACATCGACATGTATTATAACACATTGAGGTTGATTGGTCACGCGAGCGTACCCATCCGCCATGGACAAAGCGACCATCTCGTTTGGACAAGTGTAAATCTTGGGAAACGAGTCCGGCTTCTCCTTGTATCCTTTTGCCATGGCTTCCATGATACTAGGATGATCTGATCCCAGATTTACGAAGCAGTTGCGTACCCCAAACTCCCATAGTGCCTCAAAGAAGGCATATGATGCCGTATACCTATAACCATCCTCAGCAAAAGTCCTTCTTTATTTGAGGAAAATGTCAAACTTACATTCTGTCTTTTTTTGTGATTGAAATTCTCGAGCCTCTATCTGTTAATTTTGCCTCGGTTCATGTATCTGGGCTCGTCCAACATTGTCTTTATACGTGGCAGGATTGGAAAGGCGATGCAGTTATATTGTGTTTCCGAGATACTCCACTCGGGTAATTCCCGAAAGTGACAGTGACCGGAACGAAGTGAAGTCAACGCCGCAATCCAATAGTTTCGTCCGGCTAACGTACACATAGCAGGAATTTCAAATCTCGCCAGGCATCGGTAAACGCAACAAGTGCCGGATAATCGGCTTTGCTTCACAAAATTGGGAAGTGTATACTCCGTACTTACGGCAAACTCGGAAAATACCCGAATGCGCAGATCTGTTATCTGTCTCCGATGATCATAACTACAAAACAAAACCAGTGTTCAATTAAATAGAATTTCATAACCCTACCTAGGTATGAATTGAATAGTGTTATTCTATGTCGAATTTCAAGTTTCTCAACATGTTGCTTCCATTGCGAGGTGTCCCAGCTCGATGCGGCTTTCGAGTCCCAATAGGATCACATACGTTCCGGCAAAGGACATCTCGATGTTCTCTACTTAGAAGTCAATTTTCTACAGCAAAACTCGCAAAACATGGCCCAAGCTCCCCAGATAGCGCATCATGGACAAGATCTATTCTGGCAGCTGCAGGAGGATCCCTCATCACCGGACTTTTGATTTTTGACCTTGGTGGGCAAACGCCCTTCGCGGTTACGGAGTGCGAGGAGCATCAAGCCAATGCACAAGAGAGACCGAACTATGTATATGCGTCAAAAGATGATTTGAGCAAGGTATTTGAGTATTATTCTCTTCTGAGGTCAAATGTACACTGACATGCTGCTCTCAGGCAATCGCTGAAATCCGAGACGAGCTTGGGGAAGACGGCATCAGCACCGATGATGATGATTTGAGACAACATGGATTTTCTGAGTGGTCCTCAATCAATATCGACCAGCTCCCTACAGCAGTTGCCTTTCCTAATAGCACCGAGCAAGTTGCGAAGATTGCCAGAGTCTGCTCCAAGTATAAAGTTCCAATGAGTGAGTACCCTCCAAGTCCCTGTTTGTAGAAGAACCGAATTATAACTGTAGTTTCAGTTCCTTATTCCGGTGGATCAAGCGTGGAAGGCCATTTCTCGGCCACTTTTGGTGGGATTAGTGTCGATTTTATGAACATGTACGATATCGTCAAGTTTCACCCTGAAGAGTATGTCTACCACTCTGCGATATTAAGAAAAGCATTAACCAAAAGACTCACATGTAACAGCATAGATATTGTTGCCCAGCCCTCAGTCTCGTGGATGGATATGAATGACAAAATTAAAGAAAGCGGGCTATTTTTTCCTATTGACCCGGGTCCACCTGTGAGTAGCCTCTCTAAGGACCCTTTGAGCAGCCAGAAGGGTCAGAGCTTTTACTCATTTTGCTCGTGTAGGCCAAAATAGGTGGAATGATCGCCACAAACTGCAGGTAGATCTATCCTAGTTGCCCTTATACTGCTCTATTCTCTTAGCTAATATTTACATAAATAATTAGAAAATAAAATTAGTAGAATTAAATAAAATACAACTATTTATTATAATTAACTTAAATATAAAATATATTAAATATAGAGTCTTTTTTCTTAGACTTTTCTTTATCTATTTAGACTCTCTCTACTTAGTTATTTTTTAAAATTACTACTATAAGTCTCTAGTTATTAGAGATAATATCTAGAAAAATATAATAAAGAAAACTAGATATTTAAATCTATTATATATTAAAAATCTAGATTCTTAGTAAAATTTAAAAATAGATTAAAAATTATATTTTTTATAAAATTCTATATATTTAATAAAATAGTATTATAAATTAAATTTCAAAAATTTCTAAAAATAGTATATATAATAGAGAAATCTTTTATTTATTTTATAATTATTTTTTCTATATTTTTATCTATTTTATTAATTATAAAAATTAAAAAATTTTAAATTATAAAAATTCTAATTAAGTAGATAATTTTTATTAATATTATAGAATAAAAATTAAGTTTTTTATAATTTTATTATTTAAATAGATAAAATTATAGAAAAAATAGTATAAAATAGTATAAAATAGTATAAAATAGTATAAAATAGTATAAAATAGTATAAAATAGTATAAAATAGTATAAAAT
>KB644889.1:0-148122 GCA_000347475.1 Penicillium paxilli ATCC 26601
CACCCGCCCTCCCTGTACAGTTTGGCATTGTCTTATAACGCTAATACGCTACCAGCCTAAACCGCCGCGAAGAAGAATTCGACACAAAACGCAACTACGACGACTTCCTCGAACAAAGGGAAGAGATAATCGCAAACCTAGTCTCCCGCATCGACGTCGCCAAAACAGAAGCCCAGCTCCGCAAATACGCCGCCGAAAATGAACAGTCAATCCGCGCAAATCAAGCTCTCGAGGAACAAGAAGCCACTTCCTTCCAAGCTCGCATGACCCTCGAACAAGAAGAAGCCCAACGCCGGCGCCAAATCGCTCGGCAAGAATATGAAAATGAGCGAAGAGAACTTCAGGCTGGGCGTGAGGACTTTCTGTCCCGTCTCGCTGCTGGAACTACAGCAGACGCAAATACTATTGCGAAGGAGAGTAGCAAAGTGCATCTCAAGAAATCGTCTGCTAGACGCAGTGAAGAGGATCGTATCCGACAGAAACAAGCCGCGCTGCGCGGATCTGAGACTAAGCGCGGTACTCCGCTCTCTGCCTCAGAGGCAGCTGGTGCGGCTGATTCGGGCCTGATCAAGGGTTTGAAGAAGATCAAGACGCCCGAGCCAGAGAAGCCGTACGACCCATTCATGGGATTGGTCCCGGAAAAGAGAGATTACTATACGCTTCAAGAGTCGTATCCGTCTGCCTTCTTGGAGAGGCAACGCCAGAATACACAAGGTGCTGCGGGTGGATACGATCTTCGCGAATACTACTCACGGACTTTGCTCGAGGCCTTTGCGGGACTGGGTTGCTTTGTCGATGAGGAAGTTTCGAAACGTGAAGCGGAGAAAGCCTTTCAGCCTACTGCTACGCAAGGTGCTGCGATTGCGGCTGCGGCAGGCAAGTAAATGTCTGTCCAGGTGGACTTTGGGTGCAAAAACTTGGAATATACTACTACAGCATTATAGATAGCATAGCGTTGGCGTATTTTGTCATATAAGAATTGCAGGTTCCTGGTATGGGAGGTCTTCTACATATACAATCAAAAGAATTGGGAAATATAAGAGGAATTGAACCTTTTCATTCAGTGGAATCAATTTTATTACACTATGGAGCACGCTTCAATGAACCGAAACACCGTACAGAGTAGTAGTAAGCGAGAAAAAGAAGCAGAATGCAGTGAAAATCAAACGCCAAAAGAAACAGTCACAGGGTTATCGAAATATCAATATTGTATGTCGCTAAGCCCGACCAGTCAACTCAGCAGTACTCTCAATCCCTTCCCAGGGAAGCTCAGACTCCTCATCCAAGTCAACCGACTTGGTAATGTCAATACCAATCGACTCGAGAGTCTGCTCCATCTCTTGCTCGGTAATGTTGTGCCCAGTCTTGTGCTCTTCCAAAACATCGTAGAGGGCGTATATCTGGTCTGACTTCTGATCGATTTCTCGGATCAAGGTCTCGATCTTCTCTGTCATGGATTTGCGCTGGCGCTTAGCGATAGATGCGTCGAGCTTGTTGTATGCACTTTGGTAGCCGGCTAACTGCATCTTGAGATGAGAGAGTTCATCTTCAAGGGCCTTGAGCACATTGGCAAGGGCGATGGCTGGGGGTTGAGATGGGCGGATTGTAGGCTCGGGGTTATTTACAGATGGCTCGGGCATGCGCTCAGAGACCGGGATAGGTTGGGGCACCTTGACGGGTTCGTGATCGCACTGGCCATCGTTGGGAAGGACGTTTTTGCAAACGGTGCAGTTCTTGCCATCATGTTGAGCAATACCGTTCAGTGCCTTTTGAGCTGCCTCTGGGAGACGGGATGGGTTGCTGGTAGCGAGGTTGACATGGCTTAGTGTGATGTCGGGGAGAATAAACGCGGATGTCATGTCCTCCTTCGCAGAACGCTTCTTTCTTTGAGCCACCGAGGCCACTGAATGGTCGGAGTGACGTCGATGACGTTCAACAGTAGGAACAACTAGACTATCATCTCCTTCAGTAGTAGCTACTGATCGAGTGGTGATATCACCAATGGCGGACGCAGGTCGGGCGATGGAGGGTTTGGGCTCGCGAAGAGATGATTTGCGAGGCAGAGTAGCCTTGAGAATGCTTTGTCGAGTTGAGTTGGCAGTCTCGTTTCCTGTCAAGTCCTTCGGGGCACTTGAACGACGCTGCTTACGCTGCAGTCTCTCCTCCTCGAGGGTCCTGCGGAGTCGGGAAATTTCGTTCTCCTACAGAAGTTAGCATTAGCAAACAACTTGTAAATTGTCGACATAGAGGGTTGACTTACATCAATGACACTCAGCAGAGTCAGCTCATCCACATCGGATGCTGCCCTGCTCTGCTCGGTTGTTTCAACCGGTTCGCTCACATCTTCCACGACCACTCGCTTGACACGCTGCTTGCTAGTGTTCGGCTGCTTCCTGGAGCTCTTCGATTCAGATGTACGAGGGGCTTCAGACCGAATCTTCTTAGATCCGGATGTGCGCTTCCCTGTGGGCACATCGAGAGAGAAGAGTGCCTCCTCAGCGCGTTGCTTTTCTAGACGAATAATCTCCTTGTCAACCTGGTTTGAAACCTTTGCGCGAGAGTCATCATTGCGCTTGCTCTTCTGGTAGGAGCGTGCGCTTCGGTTTGTCAGATCACGGGTGCCCCGGCTGATATCACCGCTGCGCTCGGTATAAACCTGACTCTCTTCAAACTCGGAAGTGCTAGAGACAGCTTCTGAGTCACCGGTGTCTTGCTCTCGGATCTTGCCTCCAGCGAATCTTGTCAGCTGAGACTTGAGATCCGTGTTCTCCTGTCTCAATGCTTCATTCTCAATTTTCAGTTCGCGGGTCTCCAGGTAGGCAACGCCTAGTTGAGAAATGGCAGATTCGCGATCTTGGTTCAGACGCTTGACGGCTGCCTCCTGCACTTGGGATTTTCGGTTGGCAATTTCGAGCTGATTCTGTAGGGCCACATTGGCTGTCTCAAGTTCTGCTACATGGTTAGTTGAATGATCAAAGAGGGAATGGAACCTTTGAGTAGACATACTTTGGTTCTCATTGGCAAATCGCTTTGAGGTTTTCTTATATTCTCCTTCGTCGGTTTCATATTTATCAGAATGGCGGGATTTGCCTGTCTTGAGGGCAGCATTCTCCGCGCGGTAGTGCTCGAGCCTCTTCTCTGCATCAGACTTAAACATCTGGAGTTCGGCAACCTTATCCTGCAACAGTCGCAAGTTTACGAACAGAGCCTTCTCATCGTCAGGAATGGGAACAGCATCGAGAGGCATATGTTCGCGCGTCATGGACACATTAGTCGCGTCCTCGTGCGGCGGAGACACAAATCGGGTGGATCGCAATTTCGACTGGCGAGGGAACACAGGTGTTCCATCTTCATAGACGCCAGACACAAGTTCGGAGATGTTGGGGAGGTCGGGGAGGAGGAAAGAGTTGCGGGTCATGGTATCGCCCATGGTGTTGTTTTCGTTGCGGTTGGGTTGTGCCGAGCTAGTCTTGCGGGGAGTACCAGCGTTGCTATTTCCACTTGATTTGCGCATTTCCTTCGCGTATGCTTCGCGTGACGCCCGTTCCACGGCATCGGCGATCTCTTGGGATTGATTGGGGTTGGCAAAACGCGTCGATCGCGAGTTCGTTGGCGCGTGAACTGGACGCTCGTCTCCCAGGAAAGAGCCATCGTAAGAGTCTCGTACTTTGGCGTGCATATCTGAAAGGGTGCGACGTTGGTCGCGTTGGGACTTTTGAGGGCTCATTGATTCCTTTTGAGCCTGTGTTGCCCGGCGTAATTGGGCATCTTTGCGTAGATTTTCGCTGACAGCGCGTCGAGTGCTACTGCGAACCGGTTGTTGTTTCTGGGGAGTCGGGTATTCCACACGAACTGCGGGTGAAGAAGATCGGACGCTATTCTCGAAGCTCATGATGGAGTCGCGTGAATCATCTACGCGACGAGGCTTAGCCACACCGCGTCCCAACTCCATTGATAAGCTGTGGTCTGAAAATTGGTCTTCGGCTTGCATTTCGTCTTCGTCGGAGGTTGGTAGAACAGAGAAATCGGGAAAGGCGCGGTCAATAGTGGATGTGTTGATGGCAAAGTCGGGTTCGTCTTCGATGTGGAATTCGCGAGTTGATGCTAAAGCTTCATGCTCGGGGTCGAAGTCATCGGACATAGTAAGACTCAAGTCCCGAGGCATGATCGAGGACTGGTGAGGGGGAACTGGGAAGGTTGAAGAGGTGGAGAGTGGAGAGAAGAGAGGAAGCAGAGGCAGAAGTAGTTAACGTCGGTTTGTTTTGGGGGGGCGGGAATGTTTTGGCCGCGCGGGCCAATTGGAATCCTCCATCTACTCCACCTTAAGTGTAAGAGGATTTGATTTTAGTTTCTCATTCAATTCTGCTTTCTCTAAATAGATCATATGAACGCTGACTATGTAATTGTACCTAGTAGTTAGTAGTTAATAGTACTATCTACTGGCACCTACTACCCTAGGGTACTGTTGATGTGAGTTGAGTTGCATACTAACGCAGTACCTAGCAGGGTGTTTATGTAGTCCTACAAATGTTGCTAAGCTGTTTACTCCCTGGAGTACTATTATAAATTATCTTTTACCAGTACTACAAATAGGGTTAAATAATCCTAGGCCTGGGGAGTTTAGGTCGATGGTTTTTTTCAATTGAAAACATTTAGAGGCGTCCTAAAATTGTGATAGCATTCATCTCGGGAGCCCTTGGGACCAGCAAACAATACCATCATCATGCAGCATCGAAGATTCACGGCATCTTGAATGTCATGATTTGCCAAGGTAAAAATTGCGTTCGCGATAGTATTGATCCAGAGCCTGAATAAAGCGGGAGCATGAAACTTGAACATGTTCACCTTGAGACACAATGCAATTATCTTGCTTTGTTCAAGTTCCTTTCATGTAGAAACACTGCCATTGACAGATTTCTAGATGTCCTTATTTTTTCCACGAGCGTCTCGGATAGTTTACTGAGCCCATTATCATATCTAAGTCATCTCAATTATCACCATTGATCCTAACTGACTTCTTGTTAGCAACAAAAGTTTCAAAATGTTCGTAGATCAAGACATGTCGAGCATCAGACCGGGTGCATTCGCAGATATAAGATGGAATCCATCGAATTCCTCTCTAGAAGAGATGAGATTAATAGAAACACTTTCTTCTATACTATCCGTTACTCGATTCTCCACCAGTTCCCAGCTTCCCGACTGTTGTCTGATCTCTCAAGATATCGAATTTTGATCTGTCGACATCTTTTGCCCCTTTGCAACCATGGATTCCACAGCTGCCATACTAGCGGCCGAGGTAGTTGGAAGCAGTAAGTCTCCTCCAATTGAAACGTCAATATATCCATTTACTAACGCATATAAACAGTTTTATTAGACGTTATATTTCTCGCAGTTGCCGCAAGCTGCGTGATGAATTTGAAAGAAAATCTAGAGCGAATGTTTAGGGCTCGAAACCCCGACAGAACCGTTAGAGCTAGTAGTAGTAGTAGTAGTAGTAGTACTACTACTACTACTACCGCTACTACTCGTCCAAGTACAAATCCTCCATGGAGCAACTACAACGAGGACACAGATATCTTCCTCCACGCCTTCGAGCATGTTATTCATCAATCAGTTTCGCCTTTCGAGTCTGCTGAGCACCAGGATGAACCGAGCCTAGATTGGACTGCTCTAGAGTGATGTTTATCAGGATTGCGACTAGAATTCTGTATTTATTTCATAGATAGTGCCTGGATATGCTTTTTAGTACATATCAATACAATATTTTGAATCTTTGGGTACTATTTACGACTAGAACTTGTACTGGTATGCTTCTAGGGTTGAGAATGGTCACTTTAGATGTCTCAACAATTGCCATCCATCTTCCAAAGCAACTTGAATATCACTACTAATAATTTTATTATCAAACCCCGGCCATTGAACATTTGGATTCCTTATTGTAGTATACTACGGAGTAGATAGCATCCGTCTCATAAGCGAAGCTGCGTGATCGGCAAGTTCAGCAGCCCGAAGAAGCTTCGTCGGAATGTAACAATACGACACGCACATTCCTGGGTCCTCATTGGAGTCCCTGCTTTCCCGATCTTCTTATGGTTGGGAGGCTGGGTTATAGGAGGGATAGGGAGTTGAGCGAGAAGCATCGACCTTGACATTGGACTCTTAGTTCTCCAGGGCTGCAACCCGGCAACTGTAGTCTATATGCGTGAATCTAGCTTAGGCCAAACATGCTAGCACTACAATTTGAACTTCAAGTAAATTCTTGTGACTTGAAGCAACCTAGCGTTACCTATTACTAGTAGATCCTAGTGCTACTTAGCGTAGTAGACCATTGTCATTCAAGTTGAATTCATTGTCCATGGGGTCATCAAAGCTAGCAATTAGTAGTAGTAATCCACGGAGGAACAATCATCAATTTTATTTCTTTCATCATGCACAACTTGAATACTCGAGCTTTGTCCATTGTGAGTATAACGACACCTACTAAAATACCTAGGTAATAGTATTGTAGTAGTGAAAGCCATTGTCTGTCAAGCGGCTTTGTCCCTTGAGAATCAAATCACCTGCGGGGATTACTGATCTCCAGGGCCCACAAAGATTCTTCTCTCCTCATAAACTAAAGGCCAAATAGACACAGTAAATTTCCATAACTACTATAAAGACGCATCATGTACTCCTATCATCCTAAGTTTGCTACCAGTGCGTTGCTCTACTACAGTACTACTACCTCCCTACTATCACTGGGCAACTCAGAAACCAAAAAGCCTTATAAATTTGAACGTGCTTACTACAATTGTAGTGTTGCCCTACTACTACTAGTATCATACTACTTAACTTCTAGTGAGTATTTGAACTGAAGAAACAACCTCAAGTCGAACAAACTTCTTTAGTTCTAATTTGCAGTGGCAAAGACGACATGTTTGATCATTTCATTTTCTTAGAATTTGGAAACATTTATAGCTTCAAAATGGGACAGGAGTTTTCCAGCGTAACCGACGTGAAGGTTTTGAACCCCCAATTCATTCCAGCGGAGACCGTGGAAGACATGGAGCAGTGGTCAGAAGAGCCTTACCATGACCGGACAAAAAGGCTAAACAGGCGAATGGAGGAAATCAGCAAACAAGACGAGAGTCCTACTGTGGCCATCGTGCCAACAAATTATCGAGATGCATTTGATGAAGCACTAGCTATAATCTCAGCAGAGTGTCAAGAAGATGACTGGAAATCACAGTGGTGGTTATATCGCTTCTGGGACAGCATAGAATGGTCCATCGAGGGACTCGAGGACAGTGATCACAGACCTGCATCTAAATCTGCAGTTGAGCATTTCCAGGCAATGATCGAGTTGAGACAGTCAAGGGCAGACGGAGCCCCCTGGGCAGTTACCCAAGAAGTCATAATTCTACTAAAGGCTTTGTTCAAGGATCCCAAATTTGCTCTTACAGAATGGCTAATGATTTCATTTTCGCAGTGGCTTTGTTGCAGACATACACCCGATATGCCTGAAAAACTGGAATATCTTAATCAAGAATTGATTCCAGAACGGAAACCGATCGAGGATCCGCAAACTCCTTTCGAGCATGCAATTGCTAATCTGACTCGTAAACCCATCGAAGCACTAATCGAACCAGACGAAGTTGCAGAGTGTGGCATTTGCCATGAAGAGGTAGAGTATGGAACAGAGGTTACTGTTCTAGAGCCATTTTGCGAACATTGGTTTCATACCGGATGTATTCATTATGTGTTGAGGATGGGAGGAGGTAGTGCGTTATGTCCAGCTTGCTGTTCTAGTAGCAATGTAGTATTCAGTCATAGTTACTACTAGATTATGATTGATATGTACAAAATAAAAGTATTTGGAGTGCAAAAGTTACAAAAGAGAAATGAAAAAGGTATCATACACGTAATAATACATGGCGGTGTGACAGGGCGGTGAGTGGATTTCCTTAGATATGGTCAAAAATTCCAAAGGTCAAGTGATTTTCGAAATTTCCTTGACCTTTGGTAATTTATTGTCGGCAGAAAGTGTATCTTCAAACAGCGTATTTACCTTACAGTATGGAGACCAAAAGGATAAGTACTCCAGCGCTCGGCCTCATTTCCATAAATGCTCAACCACTACAATAGCAGTAATAGTACAAATTGGTCAATAAGTTTATGCAATGTAGAGACTAGGAGCTTGAATTTGAAATTCCGTGAATGAGTATCTCTTGGGAAAAGATACTCCAGCCTCATATGCTACCCTTTTGGCCTCAAGATAACTACTAAGTAGATTGATACATCTCTCCTGCGCTGGCAGGTTGTAAGAGTGCGGGAGGGTAATTCTAAAACCCATTTATAATTATAAAATGTTGTAGCATAATAAACTGAGCCTCGTATCCTTGCAACTTTTTTATTTTGACTATTGGATCCAAACGTGGGGTCCCCCTCAACCCGCTCGTATTCGGCTGAGCTGGGCAATCCTTAATCAAGTCATACATCCCACCACGCGCTTTGTTTCACAACCATCCTCAACTTCGAGTCAGCTTTAACGCAAAACTCAAGGACTGATCATGGTTAAGCAGCAGACCGAAATACCCCCATTATTACCATGGGAGGCTTTTGCAACCTCATGGGATGAGGGTATGGGGGACGAAGGTAACCAATACTTTTCTGTCTTAGAACTTCCACTTCTGAAAAGGATGGTGAATGTTTGTGCCGAAACTCGGGCTTTGGATCTTGCGACGGGTAATGGACTTGTTGCTAGATGGCTTGCTCAAGAAGGCGCTTCTGTGTTGGCGACAGATGGGTCGCAAGCGATGCTAGAGCGAGCACAAGCTCGAACCGGTGCTTGGTATGAGCGCGGGCTACTCTCCGAGGGAAAAATCGACTTTGATACTTTAGATGTCACGGATTCTCAGGCGTGGAATGATTTAATATCGAATCAGTCTCAGATGGTCAGTTTCTAGTACATTGCTCTCGGTATCCTTTAATTTCTGTCAGACCTGGCTTACTGAAGGGCTAGGCTGATGGATTCGATGTGATTACGATGAACATGGCCTTGATGGATATTCCTGATCTTGAGCCTTTAGCGGCTGCGTTGCCGAAGGCTATGAAAAAGGACGGATGGTAAGTTAAGGCTATAGGGAAAAAGTGGTAATACTGTCGAGATGACTGAGCCTTGTCACTTCAGCTTCGTTGCCACTTTACTCCATCCTCTTTTCTTTACATCGGGCGCCGACCGACAGATAACCGTGCATGAAAATTCCGAGACAGGAGAACAAGAATTCGATCTCGCAATTGTCATGAGAAAGTATCTTGATGTTCCGCCAGCAAGACAAGTGGTACTTGCCGATAAGAAGAAATCAACACCTGGGGCACCCGTATGAACAGTCGTCTTTACCATATGCTGTCTATTCAAGTACTAACTAGGTTACTTTAGTTCAGCTTTCATCGACCTTTAAACGAGCTTTTTTCGCCGTTCTTCAAGTCGGGGCTGGTGCTTGATGCTCTAGAGGAAACTAATTTTGATGAGAGCTTTCGAGACATCAATAGACCACACGCTGCAAGGAACTTTACCCAGTTCCCCAAAATTCTCGCTTTCAGAATGCGACTAGCAGGACGGTGAGAATATTAGTTTATCTCGTATACAATGCAATACAAGGGAATTCGCATCCCTTGGCAGTTTCACTTAAGCATATTATTGAGTAGAACAAAGTGATTGTCCCTGGGATCTATGGATTTCCAAGATGAAAGCGAGAGAGAGAAAGAAATCACATCCATGTAGACTAATAGACAATGAAACTTCAATGACACTGAATTAATTCTTAGAGTCGACTATAGTTTTTGTTTCGATAACAAGGTTGCTGAATGAAACTCACCTCGGCATTCAGCATTCAAGTTCCAACTTGAATGAGTGACCCCGAGTCCTGTTGAAAAGCGACCTTGAAAGAAACTTGAAGTTTGTCGAATACTAGTACTACAACCTTGGAAGCAGTACTATATAATACACTACTAGCCCTGGAGTACTGTATACGACTCGGAAGAAAACCATGCAAGAAGTTCCAATACTATTAGTATCGCCATGGCTTCCGCAATTGACTACCTCATCGCAGTGCTCGCTTTCTTTTTGGATCTCGAGAGCTGCGGCCCTCTCACCAAGAAGATTCTCTTGGTGGCACTCGATTTAGCCCTATTTTGGCTTGTGACCAAGTATTTTGATCACGGCCTGATTATCAATATAGTGATCGTCTATTTCATCGGAGAATTTATCACAGGAGGTTTAGCTTTTAGTCTGGGAAACATCTTCGACCGTCTTATGGACCATCGATTGCGCCAAGGTTTTGAAGAACTATTAAACAAGAATAGAATTGAAGAGATAGAGGATCCGAATGAGACGCACCGATGCCCAATTTGCCATGAAGATGTCCCGCCAGGTACAGTGGTAACATCTCTTCAACCTTTCTGCATGCACTGGTTTCATACTGAATGTATTATGCAGTGGCTTTGGAAACCATCAAATGGCACACAATCTTGTCCGTTTTGTTTTGCGAAAGTGGATATAGATTTCGAATACTAACTAGTACAATTGTAGTACTATAGTACGAGCAATTTACGTTTCTACTCCTTGATCTTCCTAGTAGTACTACTACAGACTGTATGTATCTTCCCTTGCATCGGATTTGAGATAGGGCTTTTAGTTGAATCAAAAAGATTCAAGTTGCCATTCCAAGAAATGTACACAGTGTTTCCAAACTTATACTACTACAATCGTACCAATATTGTGAGATAATACGAAGGTCGAGCGTCTCTTACATTATAAATTGCACAAGAATCATTTTCAATACTTTGAAACATATCAAATCAAATTTCAAAAGTTCATGTACTACTAGTACTGTGTACCGTCAGCCCTGGATTGCCTTCCATGTCGACAACGTAGAGATTCTCTTTCAAACCCTAACCTTTCACATATTGTGATCTCTTTCACAATAATCCAGATATAGTTACTCCCGTACTTTTCGTTTTGACCGGTAAAAATTCGAACAGACGACAGCTGTAATGATATGTATTAGTATTACTAGTCTAGTAATATTCACCGCTTCGTGTTATCGTCCCACTCAGATTTCCAAGGCTTGTTAACAACGCGGTTCACTTCGATGCAATTAGTCAACCTCACAGGCGACCCCACGATTACAGCAGACGTGGTAAGTCTTTTAATAACAAAATAATGCTCAGACTTATTCTCTCTCAATATGAGATTCTGAAGCGTATTGCAAAATACATATCAACAATAGATCTTTTCCACGTTGGTCTGGTATGCTCTGACTTGTACGCGTACATTTTCAAGTCCGATATTATTTTTGATAAGTTGAAACGCTTAAACCTATGCGATGGCCGTGGGTTGGTCATGCGTCAGAATTACGCAGAACTATACAAAGCGTATGGTGCCAAATCACAACCCCAGGCAGGTTTGGAGGATGAAGAAATCGAGATTCGGGTTTGGAATGTAAAGTGTGACGAAGTGCATGTCCTTCCATGTCTCAAGTGTGGAATTAATATTTGCGAAGTAAGTACTAGTACTAAGGCCCTATCTTACTTATTATTTCAGATATCTGAACTAGTACTAGGAGTGTCGCTTTTTGCCTCGAGTGAGAGACATGCCCCTATATAGGGCGCGGCGCAGACCGCATCTCGATCCGGAATATAACAGTCATACAATTATTTGCTACTGCATCCCTTGTGACAAAAAGCTTCAATCTACCTTATTCCAAAAGCCCACTGGCTTCTGCGAATGCGACCAGTATACTCGCTGGATCTGCTACTTTTGCCGGCTAAAGGAGGAAAATGACAACGAGTATTATTATTCACAACGAACCGTGCCAGATTGGAAAATAGGGTTTTCAAGGGATCTAGTTGAGACTGGTATCTGGCTTCCAAATCATCAATTCTTCACTGCAGTATGTATTATAACTCCTACTTGCTCCCAACTACAGCCTGTCCATATCTACTACGTTTCCTGACTTATATCCGGAAAGTTTTGGTGTCCCTGTGGAGCAAGAGCTCCCAGTAATGCTGTTGTTCGTTGTGCGTGGTGTTTGAAGCCGCACAATATGGAGACTTGGATGGATGAAGATCCAGATCATATTCCCTTTTTCGACGATCCAATTGAGGAAATCGATCACGGATTAGGAACGGAAAACGAATAGTTTATTGTATTTGCCTTATATATAGTACTAGTACACTACTACATAACTACTACCACTACTACTACCACTACTACTACCACTAGTAATATGTGTATATCATCTACTACTAGGGATAGGAAAGTATAAGGTTACGGGTGTACTGTACGACCACAATTACTAGGGGTGGGGGCACAATGGGTATTTCCGTCCTATGGGTCGACCATCTGGGTGTAAAAGGCATTGTCATCAAAAAGCTATTGGTCATTATGAATATCATCCAATGAGTGTGGCCTGAGCAGTGTGATCCGGGTATTTTGCCAGTTCTGATGATGGTGTCTTCAATGACACTCGACAAAGACATTGATACTAATTTGATTACAATGGCGGCATTGTATCCTTTGAAACTCGAACAAAAGCAATAGTACTTGACCCGGGACAAAGGGACATGTCTTTCAAGTGTGGAGCATCTTCAACTTTGTTTCTAATAGTATTTCGCAAAGAATCATGCCTTTGTACCAGCATTGATCTGCTCTATTTATAGCATCAAGGCTAGCAGGGCATCATTCAAGCCCTGAGTCTGTATATAAGCCGGAGGATATCCATGAGATGGATTTTGAAATGCAGGACACAGAATCATCGAGGTCTCGAGCTACTAACATAGTACTCGGCTACAGACAATCAAACTACTAGTAGTACTAGTACAATTGCATAATTGTTCTCATTCGAAGCATCGTTATTCGTCCTACACAGAACATCCAACACCACCATGACTACCGAGTATGACAGACGCCTGCGCTCCCTAGGCATTAGGGCCCCTAGGCTCCGTGGCGACTCTGCGCATGACTTATATGATCATCAAAAAGAGCGCTTTGCAGCTCATCTACCAGTGATTTCGGATAACGACATCAGAAATCCAGGTGCTTTGCGAGGATTTTCCCACCAAATGCGACACGTTTGCATAGAGGTCGTAAATACGATAATGGAACAGGTACAGGAAGACAACGAGCTCGAGGAATATTGGGAAAGACAGTTGTTTGATATGCTGTTGAAAATTGTGGAGAGTGATAGACATGGTAATCGACGTGTGTCACCCTCGATCATAAAAGCCATTCAAGATGTCACCCAAATTTGTGATGAAGACTGTCCCGTGCCGATACATGTTGATATCAATCGGATGACCATGTTGTGGCAGTTCTTTTTCACAAACGTACAATCTGCCGTGGACGAGAATGTGATGTCCTTTTTAGGATTGACCTTCTCTCAATTCCTTTTGGAGTTTAAAAGGGAGCAAGAACATTTCGTCCTTCCTAGCATTTTGAAAAGAGTGACTGCTGGAGTGGACATTGATGAAGACTGCGCAATCTGCACTGAAGAGGTTAAGCCCGGTGAGGACCTGATAGCTCTTGCGCCCTTCTGCACTCACCGGTTCCACAGCAATTGCATCGAGGCATGGTTTAAAAGCAAAAACCAAGGGTCTGGCACATGTCCAATGTGCCGTACCAAAATCGATTTCGACTGATACTGACTTGAAGTAATACTACAATTGTATAGGATAATGAAAAATTGATCGAACTTTGAGAATTGCAACATGTAGCAGTACCTTATTTCACATAACTAACTAGTTGACTAACTAACCAGTAGCTAACAGCCCTTACTAGCCCTAGAGTAGTATCCTAGTAGTATGGATCACACCTTTCCACTTGTAGATACATTAATATCTCACAAGTATGAACATATTCACCGACAAATTACTTGCCGCCCGAGAATTTGTTCCAAAATTTCTTGATTTCACCCAGATGGCGTGGCTTTTTCGGAACTGGAGGTGCTGCGTTAGGCTGGGCAATGTCGACATTCTGAGTTACTGCGGCAGTAGAGCCACCACCAACGGTGACAGTTAACAGTTTGGGGCTCCCATCATAGACGGCTCCCGACTGATCAACACCTCCATCCGGAGCCACATCATCATATGGGAAGGCATATCCACGGCCGTTCGTAGTAGTAGCATGGCAGATGCGAGCATAGTGATTGGTGACCGCATTCTGATAATAGGTCGAGACGACCTCGCCGTTCGGCTGCTGGGAATTAATCAACAAGGTGGATCGATTGAATGCTGCGGCCAGGCGGGCCGTAATTGCATCCTTGGTGGAATTGCCCGAGACAGCGAATGCTCCTGAGCTGTTGCTGAAGATGTCGGCAGTGGATGGCTGATCATAGGAGATACCTCCGGTCGAGAAGTTGAGCTTGCCATTTGAAACAGTGGCAGTGACATTGCCTGCAGCAGCTTGGGTATTGACAGTTAGAGTCGTGCTGGCATACTTTGACCATACCTGATCAACATAGTTGTCAAAATAGGATTTGAAAAGTGAATTGTTCAAGACGATGCCGTTGTTTGGTGAAACTGCACGAATGTTGGAGCCGTTTTTGGTGATGATCAACTGATCCCAGCCCGCATTATCCTTTGCATTCTGGGCCTTGAGCGCCGTACAGATGGTCTCTAGCCCATTAGAAGGAAGACCAACCACAGTGTTCGTCGTTCCGGAGGTATTGGTTAAGGCGAGACCGATGGGCAACGATACAAAATCCACATCAGTGATGTTGGCATAGAGTTGCGAGGAGTTCCAGGTGAACTCGCAAAAGTCCCAAAACAAGTTGTAGTTTGCATCAGACGGATTGGAAGAAGATGGTTCTACAAGAGCCGCTCTATCACCTCCAGGGTTGAGATAGAAAGACAACTTGCCATCGCGAACGAACCAGATACGTCCACCGGCAATATGTGGGATCGTGACTGTCTTGGTGCTACCAGGTGCACCAAGAGGAATAGCGCAGTCCTGGCTTAGAGGAGTCAAAGTCGAGGAAGGTGATGTAGGATAGTAGCCAGTTTTGCCATCTGCCTGCAACAGAAAGAGAGCATTATTGTTATCGAGGGCGGTTCCGGTGATGTAGGCATACACAGTGTTCGACGTGGTCTTGTTCACCAACGCAAAGTCAAGAGTAGCCATTTTGCGTGATTGAAGTGGAGATGAATCAAAAGACTAAGATGTGTTTCCCTAGTTTCAGGAGGTTAAAGGTTGGTTGGTGGTTAAGCTAGCTTGGCTTGGTCGGAAGTGAGAGACGCTCTGATAGGAAGAGATGAATCAAAGGGCCCACCAACAGAAGCTCTGCCAGGGGACCCATAATTTTATAGATTTCCCCAATCTAGCACTTTCCTCATCTCACCCACATCAACTTTCCTTTTGGTAGGGCAGGCTGACGAGGCCCTGTGATATAGGGTTACGATGACCTCGAATCCTCTATACCTTCGACGGACCGGTGAGATCAGCGTTGCCCTTCCCTTCGACTAGCTCATTTAACATTTGTCGATCTTTGCCCCGAGAAGGGTGTCCGCGACAGCCAAACACGTCGATCAACTTTTACTTGGAGAGTCGCCGCCACCACGCGATCATGCACCGTGGGGCAGATGATCTCCCGCGTGTCAAACTCCGTCGGGGCTTCTCTCCATTGGGGAATCAAAACCAGCAGAAAGGTATCATCAGAACAAGGTTGCCTTCATATAATCTGGGGTTATTAAAGGTGACGGGTTCCATCCAGACCCTGTCGATGGTCAGGGGACAGGTTCAAGTTGGTGGCTGGGTTTATGGTGCCGGCATGCAATACATGCGATCTGCATTCCAATTTACATACACATCCCTAGGAAGACCTCGGGACTGAAGGATTTCTACAGACTACACCATCTTTCAATAATATTTTCTGATCTCATATTGCTAATTTTCGAAACACAGTCTAGTGACCATTTCAAAGTGCGCTATGGTCGCTCTCATTTCGACGCCTCTCCTTTCGCTCATTCAGCTGCGTCTTGGGATCAGGCAGGTCTACTTTGGGAAATCGACCATCCCTAGTATATGGGAGAAAATCACTCGTCTCAACTATCCAGCGAAACATCCGACTCTCCATGAGTCGTGCCTGGTGTACATACTGCGGTTCTGCTGCCAAGTTGTGCAGTTCATGCGGGTCTGCGCAGCGGTCATACAACTCTGCCGGTTCGTACAACCGGTAAATGTACGTCCAATTTTGATCTCGCATTGATATCGCTTTTCCAACAGATGCAGTGTCCTCATGCTGAAGCTTGCCTTTGATGTCATAGGGAAAGGAAGCCTTCTCCAGCAGGGGTTCCTCTGAAAGCAGAAACCCACCCTCTGAGAAAGCATACTCTCGGTGAGGCTTATCATCGAGTATTGTTGGAAGAAGAGACTTCCCATTATGAGGGAATGTCTCATCGATGCCACACAGCTGGAATATTGTTGGTACCAGATCAACCATCTCCGCCATGCTCTCACGCACCAGACCACCTGGGATGCCCCCGCCCGCGATGATGAGAGGCTCACGAACCAAAGTCTCCGACAAACCACTGGGCCATTTTTCGATTAAACCGTGGTCGCCAAGATATTCTCCATGGTCTGTGAAGAACATCGTAATGGTGTTCGACCACATTCCGGTGGCATCGAGCTTGTCAACTATCCTACCAAACTGATCGTCGAGTCGAGATATCATGCCATGATAGGTGGCTGCCACTTCCGCCCAAATTTCTGGGGTTGCACGATGAGTACCATGTCGCTCTCGAATGGATTGCATATATCGTGGCTCATATCCCGTCTTGAGAGAAGTTAGGATTTGAGGCAGGAATGGAAGATTATGAGGTGTACATTACCTTTGATTCATGCGAAGACGGACTCGGCATTTCCTCTCGCTTATACATTGAGAAGTATGGCTCCTCAACGGTAAAAGGACAATGAGGGAATAAAAGAGGCAAAAATAAGACCCATGGCTTATCATTAGGAGGGCAATCGAGCCATTTTTCGGCACTTCGAACAGCGGCTTCATCGTAGTCCACCGCTTTGCTCACGTCTCGCCGCCCCTTATAGAAGAGCCTTTCCCAAATGCTAATTTGAGATTCAGGGCGGTCTTCGGAGTGATTTCCAATTATCTTTGTGGCTTCTGGTGGCTCCAGGAACCCATACTCATCCAAGCTGAGTTCAGTCACAGTGGGAGCAAAAAGGTCCCCGCGTGGTGCCATGCACGCAACATGATATCCATTATCTTTCAACGAGCGAAACAGATTTGGCTCCCATGGTTTAATCAGGTTATCCAGCGAGCGATGGCCGGACACATGTGGATACAAGCCCGTAAACATAGAGCAACGGGACTGGGAGCATACAGATGCTTGGACATAGCATTCCGAGAAACGCACACCTCGGGACGCGAACTTGTCAATATTTGGTGTTTCCACAAATTGCTTGTTCCCAGTACAATGGAGGGCATCGTAACGTAGTTGATCTGGCATAAACAGCACTAGATTTGGCCGTTCATTGGGTAGGCCACTTGGCTGAGGCGGGATTCTGTGAGGAGGCTTTTCACCCCCGAGTGTCTGCATGATTTTCTAAGCTGAGAAACCACAAAGTTGAGAACTTGTATAGCCTTCCAAATTCCAAACTCTCCGGGAGGTAATATTTTATTTCAACTCAAAAGAACCAGCCGAGGGGGTGGGGGTTTGATTGGCTCAGACAGCATTCATCCAAAAGGGAATATTGCGTCAAGCCCACCCCATAGGAATAGACCAGGAGACATCCAACATTACAAGTAAGCCTTGAGACGGCCAACCACAGATCCCCCTGACCGACATCCGGTCCTTGCTTTAGTCGCCCCCGCATTGAAGAACTAGTGTTAATCCTCGTCAGGCGGGGATAGCTATAGAATGCCGACTAGGAACGGCAAATTGCGGGGAAATATGCACATTTGATAGAAATTGTAAGCTACAGATGCCTTCTTTTTAACTTTCATGAAGCCACAAGACCTAAAACCAAGTTATTCTGGGCTTGATACTTTCGCGCATGTAGAATCCAAGTCTTCCGGCTAAATTTCGGCTGTCGGTGATGGGTCACTCTAGTGTCAATCGCCATCGCCAGACCAAATGAGCAATAGATCCACAATTTACTATTTAGAGTTGCTGACCGAAACGGAGAGAATTGGAGTTTTACTCAAACTGTCACTGAAGCCTATCAGTATGGATCGAATTTAACTTGAAATTCTAGTACTACTCGTTTGAATATTGAAATTTAGATGTTTTGGCGTGCAAATACTTCGTGTTCCTTCGCCAAGATGAGTCTTCCTTATATTAAAGCTACCTAGTAAGCTCCGATAATATTTGCCTCAATCAAAGCTCCGAGTCATCGATATCTCTTTTCGGGGAGGCTGTTACCTTTGATACATCGTCATCAATATCCGTCCGGCTAGACAGTTCCCATTCTAGATTGGTTAGCTCTTGAACACTTCAAGGTTGGAGAAGAGAACGGCAAACATACTTCGGAACTTGCGAGCGGGTACGCGTTGAGTCCACATCTCTTCCAACTCTTCGAGCGATCGCCCTGCCATGTCCGGAAGACAGAAGTATGCCCAAGTCAAACCCAGTATACCACACCCACCATAGATAAATCCCACTTTGGATTGGAGATTTGCCTTATCAGCATCCAGGAGATATGGCAGGGTAAATGAGACAATAAAGTCGAAGGTAAACTGAGTACAATACACCATCAAGGCATTTTTGTCTCGAAGTCGTAGGTGAGGAACCTCAGCAGCCGTCACGGCACCACTGCAAAGTCTAATTAGGAACCGGGGAGCGAAATCCAATATTACGTTCGAGAAACTTACATGCCACCAAATGACATGATGTAGAAGAAGCCAAACAGCGCGCAGACAGTCACGATGCCTGTTTTATCAGTCGAGGAGACATTGCCAGTCCCTAGGCCACCGCAGATAAGGAGGACACTTGTACAAGCCGTGCCGCAGACCAGATAGAAGACACGCCGACCAAGAATATCCACGAATGTGAATGTTATGAGGGGCCCACAGCAGGTGATTGCAGATGAAATTGTCTGGAATGTGAACGGGCTCACTGATTCTAGACTTTTGATGAAGATGGCACCATACTGGCTCATGAAGCTCTGGCCTGTCACTTGGTTGAACATGGCGACGGCAATTGCGATACGAAGTCGTCTCTAGATTAGAATCAAAGTTAGCCTCTTTCAACTGAATGTCAAGATCAATTGAATTTACCCTGTTTGGACCCTTCAAAAAGTCAGACCATTTCCCCTTGGTCTCACGGTCTCGTTCAATACTTTGCTTTAGGGATTCAATCTCAGTTTGACTTTCTTCCTCTGAGACACGAGACCCCCGTAGCCATCGTAAATGCTTCAAGGCGCTTTCATGCCGACCTTTGCGCACAAGCCAGCGTGGACTTTCAGGGATAAACCAAGAGAAAACAAAAACGAAAGCGGGGAAGGCAAACATGGAAGCAAGAGGAGTCTTCCATGATGCATCACCGTCATATTTTGCAGTTGTAAGTGTGATGAATGAGCAGATGAGCGACCCGAAGACATGTGCGAACACATAGATTACCACGATCGCACCCCGGAGAGCCGTAGGGCTGATTTCAGCCAGAAACATGGGGACTAGAAAGTTATCCCATCCGACAAAGCATTGGACTAGAATACGTCCTGCTAGTGCCGCACCAAAAGAAGTTGCACTATAGCTGACGGCAATACCGATGAGAACAATAAACTGCATCCCTATGTATGATATCCTTCTGCCAAATCCTTCTGCAACAAGGAGACCCATTACTGCTCCAACAACCTTGGCCGGAAGACCGAGAGAGTTCAAGAAGGATAGATGCTCCGTACTGAATCCCCATTTTTTTGTCTCAGGATTATAAGTGCCGAACTTTTTTTCGTATGCTAAATTAAGAGGTGAGCAAAGATAATCGTTGACAGTAGCATGGGGTGAATAATACCATTCATTGCCTGTATTGTAGAGAATACGCTATTGTCAAACCCGAAACTGAATACGCTGACACTCATAACTATGATTGCAAGCACCATGTTCAAGGACGTCTGCTTGAAAGCGCGCAAGTCCTTCAGATTCGCCATGATGACGATCTATACCAGGTGCTAGTAGATAGTACTGAGTAATAAGAGTTTTGAAGACTTGATGAACTTGAATAGTATTCAAAGTCTAAAAAAGGTTCGGAATTTATAGAAAGATGCTTGGATTTGTCAATTTCCCCGTCCATGTCGTGATCAACCTCTCGATCTCCGCGTTCAAGGCTGGACCGCGTGTTCAACAGGATATGGACGCCAAACCAGTGTTTCTACACTGTAATGAAGATTGCTTTCTAAAGCCAAAGGAAGCCAAAATCGTTTCAGAGCTAAGCGTTTAGTGTCGTTGCGCCATAGCTCCGGCTGTCGGTATTTGTGACACATGATTGGTGCCCGGGGCAAAGGGAACACTATATAGGCAAGGCCAATCCCGGAGATCATATGGCCATCTGAAAAACGTGAAATCAACCTCTTTCACACTGGCACTTTCACGATGTCGACCGGGAAAAGACCTAATTTTCTAGTCATTGTTGCCGATGATTTGGGCTTCAGTGATCTCTCGGCTTATGGATCCGAGATCGACACCCCCAATTTGGACAGGTTGGCACAGGAGGGTATTCGAATGTCCGATTTTCATACTGCAGCCTCATGCTCTCCAACAAGAGCCATGCTCCTGTCTGGAACAGATGCCCATATTGCTGGACTGGGGGGTATGGCTGAGAGGATGAATCGCTTCCCGGAGATTTTCAAAGGCAGAGAAGGATATGAAGGGTATTTGAACTTCCGAGTTGCTGCTCTTCCTGAGATATTACAAGACAATGACTATTTCACTGTCATGTCTGGAAAGTGGCATTTGGGTTTGGAGAAAGAATTGAGTCCCTCTGCCCGAGGCTTTACCAAAGTGCTCAGCACCCTACCAGGCGCCGGGAATCACTACAACCATGAGCCGCAGCTCTATGGGGAAACCGAGAAGCCTCGGGCCATCTTGAAAGAAAATGGACTTTGGATGGAGCATGATCAATTTATCGATGGAAAGTCCGATCTTCCCAAAGATTTCTACTCTTCCAATACCTTTACCGACTATTTGATCAAGTATATGGAAGAGCGAAATGAAAAGGAGAAAGATCAGTCTTTCTTCGCGTATCTACCATTTACAGCCCCTCACTGGCCATTGCAAGCCCCACCAGAGACTGTACGAAAGTATCGGGGCTTTTATGATGACGGGCCCTTGGCTCTCCGAGATCGCAGACTACGCGGCTTGATGGAGAAGGGGATTGTCCCTGCAGACGTCGACCCAGCGCCACTCCACACTCTCGACACAACCCCTTGGGCCGATCTGACCGAAGATGAGAAAAAGAAATCTAGTCGATCAATGGAGATTTTTGCTGCTATGGTCGATTTAATTGATGTGAATGTCGGTCGAGTCCGCGAATACCTTGAGTCAACTGGCGAATGGGATAACACATTTGTCATTTTCATGTCGGACAATGGTGCTGAGGGTCAGCTCCTCGAGGCGATTCCAATTCTAGCAGGAGCTACGCTCGAGGACCTCCTTCGAAAGTATTATGATAATTCCCTCGAGAATCTCGGGAATCATAATTCGTTTGTTTGGTATGGGCCCCAGTGGGCCTCGGCGGCAACGGCGCCAAACCGAGGCGCGAAGTCTTATACTACCGAGGGGGGCATTCGATGTCCATGTCTGGTTCGATATCCAAAGGGCACTAATCTTCAACCTGGAAGTGTGACCCATACGTTTACCACAGTTATGGATGTGCTTCCAACAGTACTAGACCTAGCAGGTATCCAGCACCCGGGAAAGCAATTTCGAAACCGTGAAGTCGCTCCCATACGAGGCAAATCGTGGCGACCTCTGTTACAAGCATCAGGTGATCTTAATGTGACTTTGTATGATTCAGAAAGCGATATTGTTGGGTGGGAACAGTTTGGAATTGCTGCAGTCAGGGTTGGAAACTGGAAGGCGTTGTATCTCCCACCTCCCCGGGGGCCTGGAAAGTGGGAACTATACGATCTTAGCAAGGATCAAGGGGAGATTAATGATCTCGCAGAAAGCCACAAAGATAAGTTGCTCGAGATGATTGCACACTATGAGACTTATTATCAAGAGTCGGGCTTGTTTGATACTTATACTATGGTCCAGGAGGCCTTGAAAAGACAGGGAGCGAAACGGTGGTGGTAGTTTGGTACCTAGGTAGTTGTGAATGCTAATTGAGGAAAGACTGGAAGAGTTGATTCTTTTACTATCCATAAATTGAGCCAAATATTTTTCGTGCGACTTGAAGTTCTCACATTCGATCTCTCACTTTAGGGCTCGTAGTATCCAACCCATCATGGACCGTAAAATCGACTCATTACCAATTCGCCTCCTCCAAACTTCTTGAAGAACATCAGAAAAGCAAATATCTCTATTTGATGCATGACAACTTCTCCTCCAATAATTACTTTCTAAATGCACCGATTTTCCGGTTTTTTCTGGATCTTCGGAGTTCCAGTTCCATTGTTGTATGCAGGCGGAATTGTGATACATGCCATGCATGTACAAATGATCGAAAATACATAAAATACCGTATTTACCATACATCTACATCCAAGTTGACTTGAACGACTTCCTCTCTTCTTCTTCGCTTCTTCTTCTCTTTTCTCTTTGTTCTCCTGTCAATCCACTTTTTCCCTCTCCAATTTCAATTAATTTCTCTCCTTGTTTTAGTTGTCTCACCTTATCAATATCAATTTCCCCTTCTTCTCTCGCCCATCCCACTTGTTCGAAACCACTCAGACCCACCTCGGAATCTCATCGAGTAAGGGTGTCCGCTGTCTTGTGTCACCGATCAGCCCTTGCGGCCGACAGCTGCTACATCAGAAAGGGCACGACTCGTGCTCCAATCCGCCTTCCACGAGCTCCACCGATGATGTCGATGGGCGAGACAGTTTCACCCCAAGTGCTTGTCGCGGATCTCCCGTGCAGACGGCGAGGATCTCCCCTCCAATGTCCCCATCTTCTTTCTCTATCACAAACACACTAGTGTCTAAGCCACCTTGACTATCTTAGCTCTGCACCTGGGAGGTCCTACATACACATACAGTATATGTACTTACAATATTTGTGTGCACGAAGTCCTGCGCACAGACAAAGAAGCCCTCCCAGACACGATCGACACCGACTTTCAGGCCACTGGTCGTTGGTCGTTGTTGTTCAGCCAGGATTGGGATACACGCACGCGCCCGCCTTTACTGGTCCACGCTAACTGTCGTCTCACTGGATACTCCACTTTGGCCCGATAATAATAGGAATGGCGTCCCTGGGCTCCGGTGGCTACTCCACTCGCGCCTAGACTTGATTACTCTGGTGGCTGAATCCTTTGTCCCTTCAGCCGCTCCTCTTCTTCGACTCTTTCGAAATCTGGGGGAGTTCATTCCATGCCTTCCAAATATCTCTAGGGCCGGAAGCCCGCTCGACTCATCATGTATATCCCTCAGAAACGGGATCTGGGCCGCAAGAATAGCATCTTCATCATAGTATGTCTACACCGATCTGCTTTCCGGTCGCATCCGAATATCTTCTCTCCTGTTTCATGTAGTTCTTTACGAGCAGCTGATATTAACACGGAACTTTTCTCTAGGTTGCCTCTATCCTTCTATTCCTTCTGTCCTCCTGCACGATATGCTACTTTGGAGCTCGATGGCTGCGGCAACGGTACTACGAACCAAAGTATATACCCGGCCAATACTTCAAACGCAAATGGAAACACTGGTGCCCTGGTAGCGCCTCCTATGGCCAGGTCCCTACCCAAAATTCTGGAGCAGCTACAGCTGCAGAAAATGACACCTCGTATCGCGGAGGAGGTGGCATTAACCCTGAGATGACCACAACCGGCACCAATGAAAATGTTCGACGAGAGACCTCTATTCGATCCATCATCACCTTACCACCATACTCCGCTAGCCCCAAACCGACCGAACAAGTCGTCGCTAGGGAAGGCGAAAGAGGTGGAATGGATATGGTCGTGGAGTTCCCTGAGACCCAAGACGAACAAGAAACACGCCGCGAGGAACAAATGGACGCTCTGTATCAGCTGCGCCTTCAACGACGCCAACAGATTGCCGATCGCGAATCCCGCCGGAGAGAACGGCGAGAAGCACGATCTCGCGGTGATTCAATACGCCTTGAGGAACTTGCAGCGGAATCTCGTGCCCGAAATAACCGTCGTCGTGGGGACAGCAGCACTACGCTCAGCGCATCGGCAGTCATCGCTGAACATCAAGCGCGGGAACGAGATCGCCGTATCTCTAGCGTGAGCTACGCAGACATTGGGCACGTCCGACATGATGGATCTCGTCTTCGAGCCGACTCGCATGAATCCGATCACCATCCTCTTCTACAAAATGCCTCGAATGATACATCTTCGCCATCGTTGACTGACCACTTGATGCGCTCGCGAGGAGAATCCATGGCGTCGTCTATCATGACGACTGACACCGCCGCGACCGAAGTCGATCCATTGGGGTTGCGTCCCACATCAACACGTGGGTCAGGCCACCCAATGCTCCAAGCGGACGAAGAAGATATCGGAACTTTAAACATCACCCCGCCACCACCAGAATATGATCATCTTGATTGGGGTGATGCCCCTGCCTACGAAAGTCCTGTCCGAGAAAGGAGGGAAGAACCAGATCGTCCGTCTCCTCTGCTCACACGCCTGCCATCGATCCATGTCAATATCGCCAGCCCCATCACCCTTTCACCCTTAGCATCCACAATACCAGCGCTGCCGTCGCATGCAGTAGGCAACGTCCCAGAGACGAACGTGGCACGGACTGCAGAGACAAATAATATTTCGGACACGCAGCAAGAGCCCGACGAAAGCCACCCTCTGGTTTCGAGATCAGCCGTCTAGTTTACTAGCCCCGATACATCGATACATCGCGTCATATCTTATCAGACGCACCTAATGAGCATGATTTACGATTTGTACTAGCATTTTATTTGTTTTTGTGCCGTTTGCGTACAGACTTCGTTCATTTTTTGGACATTCAAGCGTCGCCTAGGAAGGAATCGTCTTTCGAAGCTAGCAAGGCGTTTAGGACAGTCATATTTGTTTTGAATTTTGTTTTGGATGTATGGATAGGATATCATGGAGATGGTTGGGTTTAGATAGGAACAATGAACACATGGAGAATCAACTTTCTTTAACTTCTTTCCTCCAACACTTCTAGTAAAGTCGAACCAACGCATTGGCATCGGCACAGAATTTGGTGCCCAGGTGCTGACTGCAGCAGCTCCTGGATTGCGGTGCTCTCGAATCGCAAAACTATTGCAGGTACCAATGGTGTTTCATGTGCAACAATTTGAAGCCTCGTGAACAAAGGACGCCTTCTGGCAATAACTTGAAGTACACCACATTCGAGGTCAAGTTCTCAGCGGTAATACTACTAAATAGTAGAACAAATAGCTACTGATTACCCATTAATCTCTACTAACAATAGAAATTCGAAAAGCTCGCCAGTTCCGTCATCGGCAGGGTCCTCACCTGGCTCTGGCCTGTTTCTAAATGCATTATCATGCCATTACATCGGAATCCAGTCTCCATTTCTTTGGTTGGACATGATTGCATTGCGTAACGGGGATATTGCCTGTAGTTCAAAGGCTTTCCTGCTAACAGTAGCTAATAGAACTTAGCTGCACCGCTTGATGTAGCACAAAGCGTTCAGAGAAGATCAACATCAACGGCTTCGAATACTATCAAGTTCATTTCACATATCGACAATACTAGTCATTTTAACAGCTCGTCATAAAAGATACAGAATACATACTACCATCAAGGTCCCAGCTGTTTCTACATCTATAATTCACGTTCTGCTCTGACGCTGCCAGTGGACTACCCTAGTTCTGTGCTGTGGGGTTACTTTCGCGCCTGTTTTCCAGTTCAAGAGAAGAGAGCACCTCCGTTCGACGTATAAAGGAACAGATATTGGATATTATTGCCAAATAACTCGGACTTAAACACAGAACTATTGAATAATACATTGATAACGTTGGGTATAGCGCACGAGTAAACATTCCCCAGGCGAAGCTCATGGCTTGCTTTCAGATCTGTTTCCCGCTAACTCATGGGGTGTTGGCATGTTTCCTGGCAGCTCCTGCTGGGTACTAGTAGTATTGCTATAAGACCCGGTCCATGAGCTGCTATTGTTTCCTGGGACAGCAACGGAATTCCCAGGAACTGGAGGTTGACCTGCTGCATTGAAAGCGGTATTTTCGGAGTTGGACTTGGCTGCTGCTGCTGCGGAACGACGCCGGCGATTGAAGAACCATATCACTCCAACGATCAATAGTGCACCGAAGAATCCTCCAACTACACCACCTGCGATCGCACCGGTATTGGTAGACGAGGACGATCCTTGCGACTTCGAGCTATCCAGCGTTGATGAAGGAGCTGAGGTTGTCGTGGTCGCTGAGGCTTGTGAGGTTGCGGAAGAGGTACTCGTAGATGTCATTGTGACTTGCAGAAGTTAGCTACTTCACTTGCACAATGCTGCGTGAAGAAATTGCAGCAAATTGACAAGGCAACTCACCGGTAGGTTGACCAAGCTGATCAGCCCTTGTCATGGTATCGTTCTTCTGGCCTTCATTGAATTCATCCGTATCCACACAACCTTTCCAGGAGTTTTCGTTGATGAATCCTATCAGATCAACCTCGCAACAGAAGTAGCCCTTAGAATCCTTCCAGAGGACCAATGTAGGATCGGCACACTGATTTGGAAAGTCATCTGGCGGGCTTCCGATCCTGCACTGTTTATTGTCGTCGAGATCTGTATGGGCTTCCATGCCCTTTGGACAGCAATAAACCCATTTGCCCCAGGTCCATTTCCCTGATTCGGTTGCATTACACTGATCTGCTCGGCGGACAGCCCAGCCATTTCTCAAATCATCGCTCATTTTGTCTCTCTGGGATGAGGAAAGATGCTATGAAAGAAAAGGGAATGCTTGGAGGTCAAAGTATGACAAACTTCCAGCCGAAAGTATGGGCATTAAGGAGAGAAGACAGGGGAAGAGAGACCACTTTCTCAACCGAAGCCCTGAAAGACCCTTGGGCGTGTCACAATTTCAGACATCCGCATATACTAGCACCCTAGATGCACTTTGTGCCCCAAAAATTGGCAGGGCCTTGGTCCGAATGCCATGTTATTGGTCTGATACCTAACTTTGACCCCTTATGCCAAGCTATAGTCGCATATGGGTCAGCCTTGCGGCTGAAAATATGGAGAATATTAGCAAACCCATGGTTATTTTCTCAATTTACGCAGCGTATTGTCCTATCAACAGGGGCGAGCAGTATTCCGATATTATCATCAAACTTAATGGCAGTTCATACGGAGTAGATCCGCCTCCTGATGGCGTCCTTGATGACCTGCGTGGGCGCTTAGGTATGCACTGGCACTGCTATCCATGGGTTCAGAGAGGCTGGGATGTAACGTATGCATGTACATAAGTAGTAATAGTACTCACTTGGTCCAATTTGAAAGACAAAAAAAAGCAATACAAGTCCCGTGAGAAGGTGCTGCAGCTTCTACCATACCCTGAAGACTTCAAATATCGCGTCGTTAGTACTTTAATGCCCACACGAACCTTCAAGTCGAATATCTCATCTTATTAAGTATCAGTCATACCCCGAGGCCAACACAAAACGATACAAATAAGTTCCAAATGAGACGAAAACCGATTACGTGCGAACTTTACTTGCAGGGATCCTCGCAGCCTTGATGAGCCAAGCCTTGGCACACAAAGCCTAGTCGAGACAAAGATAGTCTGCGACGCAAAAACCATGTGAGCAAACGGAAGACGTCTTGGCTGTGCGAAGGCAATCAATTTGCACTGAAGGAAAGGGGAACGGCGGCACCGATTGGCCGGCGTAGGATTCCCTACAATTGCAAAGGAACTAATTTCAAATATTAGAGGACTTTGAGCATTACCAAAGTAGTACTGCAGGTAGAGAGCAATTGATATCAGTTTCACTTAAACAATTTGAACAAATAAGATTGATGCTTAAAGGGTTCAGCATATGTACAAATGGTTGACTCGATCCTCGAGTCCAGAAACACAAGATCGACTCGAATGTGATAAAAGAAACTCAACAGTATTTTCCACGATGAACCACCCACTAGTCCGTCTCCGCGGTATGTCTCCGAATAAAAGAAGCCACTTCATCAGGACGTGAAAGCCAAGGGGAATGCGCCGCCTTGATCTGCTCGGTCTTGAAAACACCTCCTTTGCGTTGAGCACGGTCAACCATGACTTGCTGCACGGGCAAAGGAATAGCCTGGTCATCTTCACACAGCAAGTAAGAAGCCGGAAGCTCGAGATACGCAGAATTTGTCGCAGGCGCATTCTTTGTAATCCAGGCATGCGGGCGGAGTGTCTTAGCCCACTCCGCGCCATCTGGCACGTCGTGGAAAAAGAGGGCGTGCGGGTCACTGGCTGTGACCGTCCCATCTTGTTCCTGTAAACCAATCAGTATGCCGCTCACTTTTCTTGACACTTTCTCCGCATCCTCGGTGAATACATGATGTTTACTTACATTTCGCACATACCACGGCGGCGGAACACCGCCAAATGCCCCAATAAGACTTTCTCCGAGGGCAGGGATGAATGCAGAGATGAAGATTAATCGGACAACACCGCCCTTTTTGCCGGAATCTTCACGTTCATACTTGGCCAGTCCGTCCAAGGCGCTGTTCACGGGTAGCCCAGACCAGCTGTGCGATACAACGAAAACATCCTGGCCGGCATTGGCGGCTTTCTCGACAAGTGAGCGTACGGCAGCAATATCTGGCTCCAGATCTTGAACGGTGGTTGGTTGTTGAACAGATGGGAATGCCACGGTATGGCACTCAAAGTCGTCGAGTTTCTCAATCAAGCCATCGAAAATGGTTGGAGGGTACCAGGCGCCAGGCGCGAAAATCAGAGCTGGTTTAGACATAATAGAGGATGATATTCTGCGATGAAAAGAAAATAGATATCCAGAAAATGTGGCTTTAAGAGTAGCAGCCACTGGTGATGTAGGGCTGATCAAGCCCACGTTTGTTAAGTGGCTGAGTTGAAATGGCGGGGCGCGGCCAGCGCGGACAAACGCGAAAGCGGCGGGGAGCGGTTCTACTGGTGGGTGGAGCGTAGGGGAGTGGAGAGAGTGTGGGCTGTTTTGACGGAGAAAAGAGCAATGAATGGATCGCCCAGCACGCTTCTTTTGGAAATTCAGTGCGATTCGTCTAAGACGAATCGTCTTCGGGGTCCTTGATTAGGTCGTACAATCTGCCTCCGGTGCGTTGGACAAGGCTTGTGTAAGCTCCGTCTTCAACAACAGCACCCTGGTCAAGCACAATGACATGGTCTGCAATCTGAATCATCTCTTTGGAATGAGTGATTATGATAACTGTCAAGTTGTTTCTCGCGGTAACAAGCTTGTGAATAGTTTCGCGGACGATCCGTGCGCCCGCAGGATCGAGGCTTGAGGTGGCTTCATCGAGGATGAGTATCTGAGGCCGTCGGAGAATAGCCCGTGCTATCACGATACGTTGCTTCTGGCCGCCCGAAAGACCCACTCCGCCGTCGCCGATTACAGTTGAATATCCCATTGGGAGAGAAGAGATGAAGTCGTCGATACCGGCGGCCAGAGCAGCTTCGCGAACATAACCTGAAGCAACTAACACAGAGGCTCGGCTCATCCCGTAGCAGATGTTATCCTGGATGGTTCCTGGGAAGATAGTCGGCTGTTGGGAGACGACTGCGATCTGTGAACGAAGGGTTGGAACATGTAATCGCAGGATGTCATGACCACCAAGACTCACCGTCGGTCGTCCGGCTCGGTCAACGGGTGCTTCGTATAAGGCAAGCAAGAGCGAGGCAATTGTAGATTTGCCAGACCCAGATCTTCCCACGATTGCGGTGCATGAGTTCTGGCTGATATTGATTGTGACATCTTTCAGGACTAGAGTCTTCGGTCGAGAAGGGTATCGGAAGCTCACAGCTGTGAGCTTGATCGGTGTGAGATTAGTAGCCTTCAAATGACCTCGGTGCTCGTGAGATGCATCGCGAGGGAGCCTGGCAAGTCGGAGGAGCTTTGCGGCAATTTCCCGGGCCGTGTTAATTTGGGGAACTGTGTTCAATGTTAGTATTTCTTCTATGAAATGCTAAAAGAGAGAGAAAGCAGATATTCACTCACTCCAGGATAGAATTTGTGCTGCATATCCTATGCCGAATAGAAGTAACGAGAAAACCAGCATCACCTGGTTCACTGTATATTCATAGCCCACAAGAACTCCTCCGTAATAGAAGAGTAATGCTGCCGATGATTTGAATTAGCCACGAGCTCACATGAATAGTAGGAGATATGCCCAGATAAAGCGAATCAAAGCTTCGACTTACCATTTGCAAAGATGACAGTTGACTCAACCATCCCAAAAAGCATACCTGTATAGATAGCACGCTTCAGTCCCACTGTCAGTGCCCGCGACATTGCTTTGTTATGCTTTTGATGGAAATATCCCTCAAGCGTCAGTGTTCTGACAGTTCGGATCTCCGCGAAAGTCTCATTAAAGATGTCAGAAACAAGAGCATTTGCCCTGTTAGTTCGTCGTTCCCACAAACCATTCGTAGCTTCGAAACCTCGAGTTATAACGTAAATGAACGGGCCACACGCAAGAGCCACCAGCGTCAGTTTCCAACACACAATCAGACTCCAGATGATAGACATCACAGTGATAGATGCGGCAACGATAACGTATCCGGCAAAGCGGCCGAGCAAATTGCGCATGTCTTCGCCATTTTGATCAAGATATGCTGTTATTCTCGAGGCGCTGTTCTCATCGTTCTCAAACCATGCTCTTGGTTGATCAAGGACCCGCTTGAACGCACGGTTGCGAATGGTATCCATCCAAGCTTCTCCCGAGAACTCTAGGAAATAATGCATGAAGAATGATGCGAGACCGTCTCCGAAAGATACACCGAGTACTGCTAGAGACCATATCATAGACAGTTTAGCGCTGTTGCTTCCGGCGTAGAAAGTTGTAAATAGCTTTGACAAGCAGAACGAGAAGACCGGCGTAGCGCTTGCATGAACCAGTGAAGAAAGTATCCCGAGAAGTAGAATGAATCGTTGCTTCGTTGTCAAATTTGGGAAGACGGTAGCCATGATGCGTGACAAAGGAGTTGGCTTTTCATGTTTTGATCGTCGTGATCTTCCCAGTCCTCGCAAAGACTGCCCCCGTGACAATCTATCTCTTTTTTTGGGCCTTTCTGTCTGGGCGGGGATCCTTGAATCATCCCCATCAAATGTCTCATGTATTGTATCATTCTCGAAATCAGAAGTTTGGATCTCATGCATCTCCACATCTTCAGGGGTAGCTTCCAGTGATTTCAACCAGCCTTGCGATGGGAGCTGGGTTCTTTTGGGCACTACAGAAGCCCTTTTGTTACGAGTTGGTCGATCATTGCGACTGTAAGTCCTGACATTGAGGAGCTCGCCAGGCTGCTCCAAAGAGTTATTGTATTTCATCGAGGCGATGTCCATTGTACTTGACCGGAAACCAGGCGGAATATGATGTTGGGCCCAAGTGCTCTTTTGTTCTTGGTGAGCGCGTGGCGGCAAAGACGGATTCAAGTCATCGAGCATGTCATCTGCTTCCATTTGACTTATGCTTGACTCTCCGTTTTGACCTCGATTTCCCCCTGTTTCCTTTTGTTGACTCGCTGGTCTTTGGGAGAAATAATGCTGTGCGCTGGGCTGCTTTTCCACATCCCGTCGATACCCCGAATGCACAATGGATCCTTGTTCTAGTATGTATACAAAATCTTCTTCCATAATTTGTGACATGTCATGAGTGACAATTACTGTTGTTTTCCCTCGTCGCCATTCCCTTATTGATTTCATGACCGCCACACGGTTGGTGTGATCGAGCGCACTAGTCGGCTCATCCAATATCAAGATTGGAGTGTCACGCAATCTTGCCCGAGCTATAGCCACTCTTTGTCTCTGACCACCACTCAAAAAACTTCCACCAGATCCAACACTTGTATCCAATCCTTTTGGTAGGGCATCAATCGTACTCTGAAGCATAGACAGTTCAATGGCCTCGTCAACGTCAATCCTTGTGATATCTTCATGATTTTTGCTACCAAAAGCAATGTTTCGTAAAACGGAGTCATTGAACAGCACGCTTCTTTGTTCGAGGAGAGTAATGTTGTTCCGAGTCCAGCTCACATTGAGCTCATTCAGTCGTTTCCCATCGATTAAGATTTCTCCGGAAGTTGGTAGGTAGAAGCGCATCAGGAGCTGGCTGAGTGTACTCTTGCCGGAGCCACTTTTGCCAATAACGAAGGTTGTTTCGCCCGCAGGAAAGAAGAATGTTGATGGTTTCAGAACAAGCGTGTCTGGCTGGCCTGGGTATGCGAAAGATACCTAGAAAATTTGATTAGATTGTAAGTATTTTTTTTAGCTTGGTCAGTTGAACTTGCATTGTTGACTTCGATATCCCCTTCACAATGCATCGGGTATAAAGAGCCTTTTGCTTCACTCCTCCTACGATTTTCTGGGCGGGTCTGGAGTATCGATTTGAGATGTTCGCCTGCAACTTTACCTTTCTCAATGACGATCATTTGGGGTAGAATCTGCTCGATTGATTGTGCTGCAGTGAGACATGCCCAAAATGTTCTGAGGACCTCTCCGGAGGAAAGTTTTCCAGCTCGGGCAAGGGAACTTCCATACCAGAAGCCTTGGACAAACATGCCGAAAACCATCCATCGAATGAATGCAATTTGGAGTGAATTCAATCTTGCTTGTCGGAGATAGTAGATCGCAGATTGCTGTATTCTAGTTGAGAAATTCCTGATCTCGAACCCTTGACTATTCAGGCATTTCACTGTATCGATGGATGCGATTGCATTGTTCGCAATTTTTGAGGCCTGTGTGAGTTCTGCTTGTTGCAAGACAATGCCTGTCTTCATCTTTGAGGAAAGAAACGCGATTATCATTGAAAATATCGGAAATCCAGCAAGAGTTACTAGTGAAAGACTCCACGACGTGTAAAATCCAAGCCCAAGTGAAGCTAATGATCGACATGAGTATTGCAGCAAAAGTCCGAGAGGCTGAGATGTCGCAATTTTGAGATATTGTATGTGACTATGTATCACGGAGTCAGCAAACATCTAGTCATATCGTGCGATTATAATAGGGGAGCAAGTATCCTCACGCTTGTATTCCGGAAAGAAGAGCACCAGATCCCTCTTCCTGGGCCTCAAACCATTCCACGTCCCGACTCAACAGCTCGACGAAGACCTCTCGTCGGACCGTCGAGGCTTGAAATTCTCCAAACACAATGAATGCTGCATAGTAAACGCCATTGAGGAGCCATCCCGCTGCCCCCAGCCCGATCATCCACAGGGAACCTGTCAATATCTTGCTATGTAAGGTGTTGTAGTCTATTTCTCCGGCCCCAAAGGCTGTAAAGGCGTTAAAAACATTTCCCAAGAAAATGGCCAGGGCCGTCGTGACACAACCGGCGAGTAGAGCAAAGACAGACCCGAGAAGCGCACTGGGGAGATGTTTTCCATTGCTGAAATAGAAGAGAGACTTCCAGCCTGTCTTTGAACCAGACCTCGACTCGTTTCCGCTGTTCTCTTCGCCTCGATCGAGGGTATCGTCGGCATGTTCGACGAAGCGGGATCTTCGAGCCATCAGGACAGATTTTGGCCAGAAATCAGCTCTGGAGTATCGCACATGAGAGAGAGTAAGTCCGAGTGGAAGCTATAGTACGAATGAAGCGAAATGTGATGAAAGACCAAGTGTTGAAAGAACTTTCCCGCAGCCAGGCCAAGGAGATGAAGTCTGGTTTGGAGTCTTTTTGATTCATTCTGTCGTCGACTGAGAGCAATAACACACCTCCAAATGCGGAAGTATTCATAACGAGTGAATCGACTCGAACTTGGTCAGTGAAGAATCTCGGAACAAAGAGTGTTGGCGGCTGCCTGTCCCAGTCTGAGCCATCACGTGTCCCATACATAAAACGCTCTCAAGAATATGGTTGGCCAATGCAAGATAATTAACAATGGAAAATATTGAAAGAAATAGATCAAGTGCTCGTAAAATGCAGTTTATTTGCGGGTATATTGCCGATCGCCCACCAAATCTCTTTATGAGAAGGGCCTGGCCAAGTCCACCTGACAAAATGCTATGGAAAATACAAAAGTCGTTTTGTCTATAGATCATAATCATCACCCAGGTCCATCCATCTAATAACATTCGAGTCCAACAGGACCAGAGGATCACGCTCGTCCTTTGTGTGACGGAGCATAAAGAAATTGGTATATGCCGTCGGTGCCAGGCCGGATGTGGAACCGTGCTTGTTTCATGTCGAGCACAGTGGATAAAGAAAACAGCAAAGAATGCGATCAGGCCTTGGCCTTCTCAGCGATCCAGTCGTTCAGGCCAGCGCGGTTACTAATCAAGCAATCAGTATTTTCTCCCTAGTCTGCTTTCCATGTAAAGAAACCCATCGAAGACTCACCGGGCAATCTCGATCGCATAGAACTGCATGCGCACACCAAAGAAGGTGGTGTCCTGGTCATATTCAACATCGTGGCGTGTGCGAATCATCGTTCCGAAGTTGTAGTCATCGATGGTCTTCTCGTACTGGTTCATCCAGTTGCGCCACTTCTCCTTGCCGGCCTTGCTCTTCATAGCGTCCTCGTTGATAGGGGCAGCGGGGTCGAAGTCGGGGAACTCCTTCATGAAGGACTCGTAGATCTCGTCGTCCATCTTGGTGAGGCGCAGTTGCGAGCCCTTGACCTTCTCCAGAATGGCCCAGTAGGTCATGAGGTGTTCGACAGCTGGCATTATGTTAGTAAGGAGTGAATCAATGGGCGCACTAGAGTACTGCTTGGTTATGCGCAGCAGTACCAGATCAAAGTGGTAACGAACCCTTCACAGCGAACTGCTTCTCCATCTGTCGAAATAGTCAGTAAACCAGCACGATATAGTGATTGCGGTGTTTACAATTGGGTAACGGGGTCAGGCGAAACTTACATCCTCGAAGTTCTCAGCATTCTCAGCATCGAATGTTTTGGCCATTTTGACTGATTTTTCCACGAAACAAGCTCAATCACAATGATAATCGCGAGAAAAGTTGAAAGGCAAAGAATGCGCGTGGTGACAGTGATAAGTGGGGGGAAGTGTGCCCCGCGAACATTTTTTCCGGGCGGAGAGCCATTCTGCCGCTTTCTCCCACGACGTCATTGGCTTTTGCCGCTTACCAAATCATATCAGTTCTGATTATATAATCTCTTTGAGTAGGGGACCTGGAAGTTGCTGGAACAACGTCGACGATACTCGGTACTGACTCGAATTAGATCCAATTCTAGTATGAGCTAGTAGTGACAGCGTTGTCTCGGGACTAGGAGGGGAATGCATTGGATTTTTGACTTACCCCACTTTTACTTGTACGTCGTAGAAATCTTATAAAATCACACCTTCATTCAAATCTCTAAAGAGAAGGATCATAAAGTACAGAAGCATAGCAAAACAAAAAAACAAAGAAACAGAACTGAACCCACCCGAAAGCCAGAAGTATGATGCAATGAACGCTGTTTTTTAGGTATGGTATGGTACGTAGGATGGATGCATGTGGGGGAATAAGCACAACGACTTCAGCTTCAACTTTGACTTCAACATGAAGCAAAGCCATGAACAAGAAAGAAAAAAAAAATAAAGAAAAATAAAAAAGTAAAGTAAAGTAAAGTAAAAAACAGCAAGACAAAACAAAACAGTTCCAAACGCCATCGCTATGCTAACTATGTTCGCCGTGAAGCATCGTGGGCTGCGACGCGAATATTGAATAGAAGGTCATCGACTTGACGGAGGGTGTCGGGGCTCAGAGTGGTGATTTTCATCTCGTCTAGAACACGCTGGAGTGTTGATGGGATGTCCTCGGTGGTTTGAGTTTCGGACTCGGATTTGAGGATGGGGGTTGGTTCGGTCTGGACTTCGGAGGTGAAGACGCTTGTCATTGGTTGGTTTGTGGTTGCTGGTCCTTCATCTGGGATCACGTCGATGTCCATGGCCTGTGCATCGAAGCTGCTGGTAGTAGGCTCTGTTGATTCGGCTGTCTGTGCCATTTGGGAATCGGTGGCTTCTTCGGTGGAGACTAGAGAGACATCGGGAAGCTCTGGCTTATCATCGGTGATGATACTCTCGGGAACCATGACCTGAGAATCAGCTTTATCAGACTCAACCTGTGAAGGAACGGCTTGGGATTGGGATTCGGGTTGAGAAGCTGCCTCAATGCGTTGATCCTGAGACTCGGTCTCAGTGAGGGTTGACCGGGACCTGCGGGAACGAAGAGACTTGGTAATTTTAGGTTCTTCCTCAGAAATGGGCGTAGGAGGTTGATCTTCCAAGCGGAGAGATTTGCGGGATCGCTTTGAAGATGGTGTTGCTTGTACACTCTCTTGAACGGACACTTGAGACTCGGAAACTTCTGTGGCTGGGGTGGTGTCCTCCAGCATGGTTTCATCCTTGCGTTGGGAGTTGCGAGTTGACCGGCGAGAAGTGGTCGTTTCTTGCTTAACAGTGACCTCTTGCGATGGAACTGCATTGGAAGATTCCTGAGTGGGTTCCTGGGAGGGAGTAGGCGAGGGACGATCCAGATCTAGTAGATCCTCACTCTTTGTTGTTGTGAGTCTAGTAGATCGGCGTCGCTCCTTTGCACCGGTTGAACGAGCCTCCTGGGAATCTTCCTCTTCCCTCTTTCTCTTCTTAGAAGCTTGTGTCTGAGGTTGCTCTTCAGCAGTCGGGACCATGTCAACGATATTAACATGGCCACCCAGATCCACTGCAGACACGAGGTCCTGCTCCAACTGGGACGCGATCTGAGTTTCCATTTCCTCGCTAGAAGAATCCACATTCTGCTCAGGGGGCGCCAAGTTCAGAGTAGAATCATCTGCAGCCATCTCGTTCCGCTGACTTCGACGCCTAGCGGACCTAATCACATCCCTCCGTCTTTGACGCTTCGATGTGGACCGAGATTTCGGGGTTTGCGTTGTGACAACCTCCTTGGACTTTCCAGGTGTCTCGAGTGTTACTGGCGGCACCGAATTCTGCTCGTTTTCTTGGCTTTGACCAAGTGCTGACCTAGTTCGTCGACTGGGTGGCCTTTCGTCTACTTCAGAAGCATTGGTGTTCTCCTTCGGATCATCTTGGATATCGGGTTTTGTGAGCGTCGGGGGCGTGGGAGCCTCATCCTTGGGCTTCTTAGGGCTGAACTGTCCAGTAGCAGTCCGCAGCATCGCCTGTCTGGCCTTAGCAGATCGGCGGCGTTGACTCCTATTGGACCTGGAACGCTTCTGTGGACTTGGACTCCGGGAGCTGACTTCTGGGGGTGATGATGGGAGATCGGACGAGTCAGCCATAGTCACCTCGGGAATTGTCAACGCTGGACAATCCTTCTTCGCGGCTGGAGTCGGATCTCTGGTTGCGGGAGTAGGCGATGATCCGATGAAACCCTCATCGGTTTCCGTAGGCGCCAGAGTGGGAGTAAGCGGGACATCACCAGTGCCATTGGAGCTGCGAAATCTGCGTAAATGAACAGGAGTCTCGCATGCCGCTTTGGAAGGCGTGTTTGCTGGTGACGACGAGCGGATTGATTCGATCATCTTGAACATTTCTCGTCGGTTGGATTGAGGATTGATAGTGGAGACGTCTTCCATGGCAGGCTGTTGGAAAGCTTCCCGTTGCGCGTTTGTAGGTAGTTGAGGCTCGTTTGATTCCGTTGATTCCACAGATGATCGATGCTCTAACCCAATTAAAGGCGATGAATTGATATTTGCTGATCGGGATTCCATGGTACGGGAGGCATGGCGCTTCTCCTGGGGCTTGACGACAGCTTCTTGGGTATGAGAGGGCAGGACATTGTTCTGTTTGAGCTTGAATTAGCATCCTGATAGAAACGGGCATGTCTGCATATCTTACCTGCAACTCTTTCTCTTGCTCGGCTGCACCAGCTGACAGTGCTGTCATCTTCGCCAGAGATTGACCCATAGGGGTCTGTGGAGCAAGAGGATCGGCGTAGCTCGCGGTCGAGCACCAGAAGTCAAGAAACTTTTTATTTCGCGAAGTATGAGGAGATTCGAGGCCAGCACAGATTATGACTTCGAATTTCTGGAGAGCAGCTAGTTGATCAGGTACCGAGCTCTGTAGGACGTTGATAACAGCGGAGGAGACGGCACGGCACTGGAGATAATTTAGCACAAGTCGAGCAAATCAAAAGGAACACACTTACTGCGGTCAACGTCCGACTATCAGCACCGCGGTGCCAATCGATTTTGCCATCTGCATCCTTGATCCAAGAGGCCAGAGGGAACTGAAGGGCTTCAAGCGCTTGGGCACGGGACGAGGGAATACCAGAACCGAGGAATGAAGTCAATGATTCGAGGAAGCTCGGAAGGCGATAGTCTTGTGACGGGGAGAAGGTCTCATATGCCGATTGCAAGGTTTTCCGAATGAGCTCGATGAAACTTCGAGGGAATTGTGGCGGGGCCACTTGTTGTGAGACAGCATCGACACCAAGACCAATATCCTGCATGAACGGAATAGACATTGACTGCTCCAAAAGTGCTGTTGCTGGAACGTACGTCTCGGGGATAGTAGCAGCTGCGAGGCTTTCGGCGATAGGCTCCACAATCAGAGTAGTCAAGGCACGATCACCCTTTTCAGTTCGAACGACGCGCATAAATGATGCTAACAGAGACGACCACTCGGTATGTGCAGTTGGGAACTGTACACCAGCGGCCAGTATCTTGTTGACATTTTCATAGTCTCGGGAGACCGAACCATCCCGTTCACGAGATGACTCGATCGGGAATGACCGCAAGGCCTCGGCAGCTGATCCAGCGCTACCTTTCCACACAACTTCGGGGAGTCGTGGGAGGTTAGAAGCCGACTGCATCTGGACATTGGCCAGACTTGCGCATTGCTGGAGTAGCTCTAAACGAGACCCGCGTGAAATCTTGCTTCTGCAAGCAGCTTCAATGATAGTGCTGATCAGTTGATTATATCGCGTTGTCGGGTTGATAAACAGAGAACCAGAACTGACAGCCCGAAGAAGATGTAATATCGGGCTTTCTGGAATTGTCCCTGTTGACGACTCGTGTTGGGGGATGGTATCGGCCACCTGGAAAGTATCCTCCATATTCTTTGCGAGAAGTTTCTCAGTGAAGTAGATTCCGCCAAGCGACAAAATGATGGTTGTTGACAACAATTGGAATCTTTCCAAGAAGATGTCGTTCTTGTTGTCGCCGACGGCGTTCAATGACGAAGGACCGATGGACCAAAGGTGTTTCAAGAGGCCCAGAACACTGGCGATGGCTTGAGTGGATTCTCCGGACGGTGTGATTTCCTTATTCGAAGCCAGAGACAGAGCGCTGGAGAAACTGGTCCAGGCAAGAGCAATGTTGGACTTCTCAAGAGCTTCCTCACTCCATACTGAGGACTTGAGGATATGCTCGAACACCTTCACAATTGACGTGGCTCTGGACCGCACCCATTTGGGATCAACAGATGGCAATTCTTCGGGTTCGACCTTTGCCGAATCAGTGATGCGAGTCTCTGTCCAAACCTTGGCTTGTGATGCCCATAGAAGAGTAGCCAGCACACGCGAAGCACTGTCACTGAGAGTGGGTGATGATGAGAACAATGTCGACGAAGGAACAGAAATATACTCTTCCCAGATGATATCGAGATATTGGTAGGCAGGAGAGGGGCGGAAGGCGTAATAGAGTAGGTTATGATAACTGCCTAACGCGAGTTGCGTAGGCGCTGCTCCGGACTTGTCTGACTTCTTGCGTTCAAACTGAGAAAGAACGGGCTTTCCAAGCATCTTCAATAGCGATCGGCTAGTCGACTCATTTGGACCGACAGCAAAAACAAATCGATTCCATCCGATGATTGCTTGAGCTTTGATTGCGGGCTCGCTGCAGTTGAAACATTTCTGGAGAACAAGAACCCATTCTTTGAAATGGTCCCATTGATCCAGACTGCGCGACTTGTTCCGCAGAAGGAGGATGATGATGCTCCAGATCTGGGGAACATGCACACCACTTTCAACAGTGCTGATCATCCGTGACATTCGCTCGCGGATCTCAGTAACGAGCTTGCGATCATTTTCGAGGGGCCTATCAAATAGTTCGCGAACACTTTTGCAGAGTGTCATGCTCGGACCAATGGTCATGGCTATTTGGAAACCGAGTGAGATAGCTTTCAGTCGCGTATCTTTCATGGGGTGAAGCAGGCCAAAGATAAGTTGTTCGATCCAAAGTGAGGCCTGGGCGACAAAGGTTGTTTTTGATTGAAGGAATAGTCTCTGATAGATGCTCAGTCGGTGAACAGCGATGGCCTTACCAGTGACGTGATTTGTGACATCCTGCAACGCTGATAGAAGGCGCATAACTCGGGCATTTGTCAAGATCTTGACGCCGAAATTTTGAGTGGACAGGATAGACATGTAATGAGTCAACACCGACTTCGGCACCTTCGCTTCTTGCAGACAAGTAATGGAGTGTTCAACAATGAAGACTTTGAATTCATCCGATAACTGGGCGGAAATTTCGTTATGCCAGACGAATGCGGCAGATAGTTTCAGCGCCTGGTTGGCGAGGTTTGTATCCAAAGGGGCGCCATTGGTTAAATCACGACTGACGTCGCGTTGTATGAACCCAGTAATCATCCCCAGCTTCTCTGCGACATCTCTTCCGGCGGGAAGTCCATCATATGTTCTCAGGGCCCCGAAAAACTGCATATAAGCATCCAGGCGAGAGGTGAGGGATTCACCGGCCAGCTGCTGGGTAACCGACTCTAGGAGCATGTCGAGGGACTCGGTGGTGAACTTGTCGACGTTCGGAGACCAGACGGGTATAGGTGAACCGGTTTCCTTAAGAATCGACTTGAAGGGCCTTATTTCGGATGTCTGAGGACTTGAGGGGTTGGGTGTGTCTTTCAGATCGGCAGACCTAGCAGTCCAGGGCGAGTGTATTTCGGTTTGCAGCCATGGTGAGAAAGTGACGCGTTTCGATGCGCGGCTGGAAGGAGGAGCCCTGGAAGAGTTCGCTTGCTGGGGCGTATCTCCCGGGGTCTGAGTTTGGGGCTTTATCTGGGTCGCGATTGGGGTATTTTCGATGTTGGGTGTTTCGTCAATTCGTGAACCTGGCCTCGGAGGTGTTGGCGGACGAGCAGGGAGAGGGCCGAGGGTCTCCACCATGGTTTTAAAAGAATGGAAAGGTAGAAGGAGAGGGGTTTAGAACCATTGCTAGGAGGAGAGGGAAGACGAATGAGGCCCTTCCATGAACGATGGGGGGGGAGGGGAGGAAGGTTGGAGCGTTAGAGGGTAATGGTGGTAGTAGGACTGGAGTGAAGACGGCAGGACTTAAGATAGAGCGAAGCCAAAAAGCAAAGTCAAGTTCGAACGCGCCCCGTCGCGGGATCGCGTAAAGTGGCCCAGCCCGCGTGAGCTAGCCTGAAGACACCTGAGCCGTGAGGCAGAATATCCAACCACCTCTTCTCAACTGCTACACTAGTGTACTTACGAGCTGGTATATTCAATTAATTAAATAATTAATAAAGCAGTCATCGCATATTATTGCTCTTCTAATAACCAGATATCGGCAAATATCAAATCTAAGGTTGGTTGCTGTACAGAGACAAAGTACACTCATTTCCGAGGCCCTTGAGTCAGCCAAACAACTGCTACACTATAATACAATATTGACACCTCCGAGTCATGCATGGTATAGTAGATTCCAAGGTAGTAAGGTTAAAGCTTCCATCAACAATACTACTTGAGACTGTGGTAGAATGGGTGCTGAGCTAAGGTTCAAGTTCATTGTAAGGCAACCTTAAATTCCATGGAACCTTGGAACCGGCTGTCTCCAATTCCATTTTCGGAAATGCCTTAATCACCTGGACTATCAATGGACGGCCTTATCCCCGCAATATTGAACAATGAAGTCTGTCCGCGAGCAGCTGAAATGGCGATGCCCTCCGATGCTTAGTATCAGAATCAAAGGGAAAGTGACTATTACTCTTACTACGAAGCTCCCAGTGAAGGAGCGTCCTCAGTATGGTGTTAGTGTACTACCGAATAATCATAACAGCAATCCTACTACATGCCAGTATCTAGGTGCTGATAGCACTGCTGTATATCCGGAAAATGAGGATGCGTCCAAGAAATCCATTTGGCATAGCTAATTTGAAAGAAACGCCATCACTTAAAACCACCCTGGTTGACTCCGATCCCATTTCGTCCATTGATAGCAGGCCAGCTGATATCATCTCTTTAGGAGTTCATGTAGTCTTGTAACGTCCGGGAGCCGTCCCTGCCACCACATCACACCCGCGGTGGTGATCCCACCCAGAGTCGCCGTCGTCAGGAACAAGTTGCGCAAGAACCGGATGAAGCGAGTCTTGACAAGTTCATCTGAGCGTTCACTATAACTGCCTGGGTTGTTGGTTCGGGGGAAGGGTTCATCAGGAATAGGCTTGTTCAAAAACTATTGCTTCTCGTTGGCATCCACTCGGAGCAATCCCAAAGGGAAGTAGTGATTCATACCTTGCACAAAGGCTCCCACCCGTCCTCAACAGACCACTCTAGCAAATTCTCCTTGGGAACCATACCACGGATCATATTGCAGTGTTCACGATAGACCCATTTACCATTCCGCTGGATAGCATCGGTAGTGCGGCCCGGAGCACTGCGAAAGATGCCAGGGTATCCATAAGTCAAATATAACTCATAGAGCCAGAAGAATTCTGGAGAGAAAAAGCTCATGGCCCACATAAGCCAATTCTGGTCGATAGTCTGCACAACAGTCTTATCAATGCTGCGGTGCCACGCGTCCTGATCAGGACGCGTATTGAGAACTACTTTGGCATCTGGATAGGCGGCGTATATCTCTGCGGCGAAAAACGCAGGGAGGGTGTCGACAATGGCTTGGCTGTCGCCGATGAGAATGTCGAGATCGGCGGCGGTGATTTTCACATCGCCATCGCGTTCCCCGGCGTATTTCCGAATCACGAGCTCACAGCAGTGTTGTAGCTTGCCACCGTCTGGTTCGAAGACTAGGTCCCAACCGTGATAGGTTTGGAGGCCCAATGTTCGTAAGGCCACGCTCAATGATTCTGTGCCGGTGCGTGGTAGGCCTAGGCACATTACCTCGAGAGGCTTGGTACGCTTGTGCGGGGCTGGTTGGGGAAACCCATAGAGTAATCGCTGGAGCGCAGACATCGTAAATTTGAGAAGTGGTCAATCTGGAGAGTTGTAGGGGAGGCTCTGGAAGGAGGCTCTCCCCCTTATAAATAGTCGATTACATCATTAAGGAGTATCATATTTAGGCCAGCCAGATCTGCAGTTCAGGCGTGCCACGCCAGAATCGGGGTGGTGGTTGGGGCATTGAAATTGGGGATTGAAATTGGGGATTGAACCATGTAGCTGAACAAGGTTATAGGGTGGTAACCAATTGACGGAAAGCCTGTACTGTATCAGGCTATTGGAATGTTGCACTAGCGAGGATTAGGAAGAGTAGATGCAGGTGGAGAGATACAAAATGTTTCTTATGGTTCATTGGATTAGAGTACGGACCCAAATGGTTCGGGAGGAACTAACCTTAAAGCGGATGGTCCACTATTCCATGGTCAGTGACATGTCACGTGAGGTGATCTGTCTCAAGTGAATACCAGCCACAGCTGTGCCACATTGTGGCTGTGCTCGGCCACTACCTTAAGGCAGCTTCCCTGCAGAGCTTAACTCGGAACTGAAGTGGAGTGGAGTACTTCTCCCCTCCCCCGCGCTACAGGGTAAACCACGCGCATTCGACATTATGATGGCATTTGGCCAGCTGCAAGGGGCAGGTGAGCTGGCAAAGATATCGCGCAGTCTTTCTACTCCGTGATTATGACTGCGCTATCCATGCTGAGCTAACCGCCACAAACAGCAAAGCTCCAGAAAGTGACCGCATTGCTGGAGACCCTCCGGAACGATTTGCAAGACAAGCATCTCACCTCCGCGCGTGAGTTTCAAAGCGACCAACTGTTTCCTCTATCCCTATGTCATATCCCAGACTAACCCTGACTTCTCCCATTTATAGAGCGTGTGCAGACCCTACTAGAAGTGCGCCAACACGGCACGAGCCCAAACGACGCCGGTCCAATTTATTGCAGCGATGTACGATGTTGATCTTGGATGATATAGCGATATAAAAATGCTCTCTGACAGGCAACACAGGGAATCAACACACTCATGCAGTATGGAATTGACGGCGAAACGGTTGATGTGCGGCGAGCGGCCCTGCGCGGTGTAGCCAATGCTCTTTTGCTTGACGCCAAAATGCGCCAGGTCCTGGTGGACACTGGTTATGCGGGCAGATTGGCCGAACGCCTCAAGACCGATATCTCCGACGACGAAATGATTACGAGTCGCATCCTTTTTCTGATGACTTATGATACCACGCTGGACTTCGAGATTTTGATCAAGAAGCACTCCCTGGCAGACAACGTTAACTATGTGCGTCAATCTTCCCGTATATCTTGCCTCCAAAGTGCTTCACTGACTACCCTAGCAACTCGCTCGTCATGCCAAACAATTCCCCAAATCCGGGCGAGCGTCTTTCTCCCAAATGGATGAATTAGGTCTTATCGATACCCTCAAAGTGATCTTCAATGTTTCCAAGATCTACCCAGACCTAGCCGGCTCCTTCTCACCTTCCCTCCCGCACATTCTGAAAATCATCAGCCGCATTGAGATACCAGCGAAGCCTTTGGATGGGCTCATCAGCTACCTCGTCAACTGCCTTTCTGTCCTTGATCTTGAAGAGAAAAAGAGCAAATTCGAGAGCAACCCTCTTTTCCCAACATTCGATAAGAACTGCAATGTGGACAAATTAATCAACATTCTGGACCAGGCCGTCTCGCTCTATAGCCCCGAGGAGTTGGAGGAGAAGGCTGTTCCACTTTTGCATTCCCTTATCGTCCTACATGAGGTAGCCCCGGATGGCCCGCGCAAGTACATGCAATGGCTACTCCTACCAGAAGACAATGACCGCAGCCAACCTATCGGACAATCCGACACCCTCGCTTCAAGGCTTCTGCACCTCTCAACCAGCCCTTATCCCAACCTGAAGACTGGCATCTCGGAGCTCATGTTCGTTCTTTCTGGAAAGGATGCTGAGAACTTGACCCGTCGCATCGGTTATGGTTTTGCCGCTGGATTCCTCGCGGCGCGTGGGATGGAGATTCCTCAAACGGCCGGTGAGGCCTATGCGACAAATACCGACGGACTGGACCCGAACGTCAACCCGATTACTGGACAGCGCTGGACCGCCGAGCCTGCCGACACGGGGCCTCCTATGACAGACGAGGAGAAGGAGAGAGAGGCAGAGAGGTTGTTCGTGCTTTTTGAAAGGTGAGAAAATGCAACTCCCATTTGTGAACTACTCTGCTAATATTCCAATAGGGCCCGGGCAAATGGTCTCTTGGGTGTTGAGAACCCAGTCAGGCAGGCTGTTGAACAGGGCAGATTTGAAGAGTTGCCCGATGATGCCGACAGCGATTAGATGTTTTGAGCATCTGCGTTTGTTCTTGACAGTACATATGAAGATAGCTATATTGTCAAATAATGTGGCGCCAGTACGACTTCTTGCTCATATAGCATGCATTTAGCCATGATTCCCCTGGATATAGGACAGTGCGTACCAAGGTATCTATTCGAAATGTACAAAATTCCTCATCTTTGCTGTCTATGTCCATGGCTGTACGCATACCTACGTAGCTTACTACGATACCTGTTATCTAATTTGCCACAAACTTGATGCGGAGACTCGGGAAAGCAGCAAGCTTTGAAGGTTGCAAAAATGCAAGACGGCAATCTCTGAACCCCATAATACTGTATAAATTCATATTCTAGATTCATCGAGGTGAGTGGTGGCTCTGAATGTCACCATGATGCCCTCTGACGCCAATTGCCACCAAGCATAGCGATGTCTATAAAACAAGATGTTGAAGTTCAATCTACCCATTGCCACATCATCAAGATCCTCAATATTCCAATTAGTAATCTCAACATCAGTTTCCCGAAGCCCACAGGTATTCTTCGGCTTTAGAAACATCATGGCCACCCCCGGAACACAGTATATGATGCAAGCCGGGCTTGCAACAGGCATGTCCGCCACAGAGGGCGTACACTCGCCGCATTCGCGCCCCGTGGACCCTAAACTCAGCGACCCAGCCCACGTCCTACCATCCGATCTCGTGCCCAACTCACACACCCGAATGGCTATACACGGTAGGGGTGGACAAGACGTACTAATCCCCTACCTGAGTATCGGTGCCTGGTCATGGGGCGACAAAGCCACATTCGACTACAACCCGACTAGAGATCTCCCAAAGATCCACGCCGCATGGCAAAAGCTCAAAGAAGTCGGACTTACCTTTGTTGATACCGCACAAGCATACGGCGATGGCGAGAGCGAGAGAATATGCGGAACGCTATTCGAAGGAATGCCACGGGATTCATTCGTCGTGCAGACGAAATGGCATTCGACTTCCAATCTCCGAAATACCTTGATGCAAGCTAGCGGGCCGAAAAAGATGTTGCAGGGCTCACTTAGTCGATTGGGTCTTGACTATGTGGATATTTACCTCGTTCACGGACCCATTCACCCCAGCATGATTTCCACGGTGGCAAAGGGGTTAGCGGAGTGTATGTCATCCGGTCTAACTCGCGCAGTGGGTGTTGCCAACTACGACACGAACGAAATGATCAAGATGGCGGACGAACTAGCCAAACACGACGTTCCACTTGCCGTGTCGCAGTGCGAGTATTCCGTTATCCGTCGTCTTCCCGAGACAAGCGGCATGATCCGCGAGTGCAAGAAGCGTAGTATCTGTTTTCAGGGCTTCGCGTCTTTGGGTGAGGGTCGGTTGACGGGGAAATATTCGCGGTTTAATCAGCCTCGTCGGACGCTGCGGTTTAGTAGTTATCCGATGCATATGTTGGAGCCGACTGTTAATGTTTTGAAGGAGATTGCGGGGAAACGCCGCGTTCCTGTGCCTGCTGTTGCACTCAATTACTCGATTAATAAGGGTGTGGTGCCTCTTGTGGGTATTCGGAATCCGGAGCAGGCGGAGCAGGATATGCAGGCGTTAGGATGGCGGTTGACGGAGGAGGAGATCAGACAGATTGAGAGTGTTAGTTTGGAGGGTCAGACCTCTTCAATGCTGCAGCATGGTTGGAGCATTACAGCTGTGTATAGATGAAAATAGCAGAGCAAGTTGTTTCCAGACGAGCAGAGTTGGCTGTTGTTAAATGGTGACCGTTGGCTGTTGATAGTTAGTTAACTAACTAGTTAACTTGTTGTCGGAGAGAAGGTGGGGCCGGTGAGATTCCCCCGCCATGACATCTGCTCGTTACCTTCTCACCTCTCGATCTGCTCTTTTGCCCTTTGAACTCCCTGAACTCCCTGAACTCCCTTCATTAACCAAGCATGGATCGCTCCAAGAAACCCTCCGCCATCGGCGTGGGTGGCTCCCTTCCCCAGCCCTCTGTTTCCGTCAATGATAGCTCTGTCGAGGCCAGCCTGCCCTCCGGCGAATCCGTCACCGTCCAACTCTACGGCGCCACAGTCACTTCATGGAAGGCCAATGGCCAGGAACAGCTATTCGTGAGCCAAAAGGCACACCTAGACGGCTCTAAGCCTATTCGTGGTGGCATCCCACTAGTCTTCCCGGTACTTTTGCACTTCTACCCCATCCATGCGGCTTTGAAACGACAAGCTTGTCCAAAGTACTCACATCTGACCAACTCTATAGGTCTTCGGCCCTCCTCCCCAGAACCACGTTACCTCCCCTCTGCCCCAGCACGGTTTCGCTCGTAACTCCAACTGGGAGTTTCTCGGCAAGTCTTCGTCCGAATCCGCCGAGACCGCGGGCCAGTCGAAGGCCGATTTGGCTGTGAAGTTGGACTTTGGATTGTCGCATACTATGTTGACCGATGAGTTTCGCAAGGCTTGGCCGTTCGAGTTTGGCCTTGTTTACAGTGTCACTTTGACTAAGGATACACTGGAGACTTCTTTGCAGGTTCGCAATGAGGGTACGCAGAACTTTGAGTTCCAGGTTCTGATGCACACCTACTTTAACATTGAGGTATGAGATACTTGCTCCATTAGAGCATTGCTGCTTTGGAAATTGGGGGTTTCCCAAGCCTATTCTTTCATCATCTCATCTGACTATTGATAGGATATCTCCAATGTTCGAGTTAAGAACCTCGAATCCAAGACCTATGTCGACAAGACTCGTAACGCCAGCTCGTACACCGAAACATCCGCCGCACTGGCAATCACCGAAGAAACCGACCGCGTCTATACAGAACTCGACCCCACGGTTCCAATTATCATCTCATCTGCCCAAGATGACTCTCCCATTTTCTCACTCACCCGCAAATCCCTCACCGATGTTGTCGTCTGGAATCCCTGGATCGAGAAGGCCAAGGGCATGGCTGACTTTGGTCCTGATGAGGCTTACAAGAACATGCTTTGTGTTGAGGCTGGTGCGGTATCCGGCTGGCAGACTCTCGAGGCTGGAGAAGCTTGGGAGGGTGGTCAGAGTATCAAATCTCGTCTGTGATTATGGTGGGCCTAGGTTGATTTGACGTTATGTCTGATGATTTGAGATGTTCTGCTAGCTTTATTTTTATTTCAATTTCAAAATGAGAAACGGATTATAGAGTTCGGTTTTCCTGGAGGCTGTTATCTGCTGTTTACTTTTCCACTACTTCACTCTGCCATCATGTCTGTGCAATGCCTATGATTAGTCCTGATTTTATCTACTAGCTAGGATTTGTTGTTCTCGAGATCGTTCAATTCTTCGAATAATAGGATGCAATTCTGATGTCTCTTCCGGTGCCCTCGGGATCCATTAGCACCGGCCGGTAGAAGTCTCTCAGTGTCATAAAAGATCTTGTTCTTGTGTAAATGAAAATTAATTGTAATAATGTTAGTAGACTACCTATCTGCTGGAGCTCAACATGGATCCCACCCTTTTCTTAGTAGTACATCAGCCCCGATGCAGACAACGTCAATGAGTAAATATGAACAGAAGAATTGCAAAACACGAAATCATACACATAGTAGGTAACACCATATCCAAACCATCCTATCAACCACCTCATGATCTCATATTAGTATGGCACCCCTCATCAGCACATTGCACCGACGTCTCCCCCATAATATCAATGAATGATCTCCGACCCTCCTTACCAGCCTGCAAAGCACTCAACCTCTCAGCCGCCTCAAAACTGTAATGCGGACCCCGATATTCCCGACGACCACGGAACACCCACCAAGAAGCAACCAAAGCCATCAAGCCCACAGTAATAACACTAGTATAATTCATATTCTTCACAGTCGCCGGCAAAACGAACGGAAAACAAAAGAAAACAACCGTCACCATGATATAAACCAACGCAACAACATTAACCACCATCCCAAATTTCTGACCCATATAGAAAGGCCCGGGTACCATATTGCGGCGACTGGACAGAACATGTGGCAAAATGGCGCCGAAATACGATAACGAGCTAAGAACAATGAAGGAGGATATCAGGGCCTGGAACGCAGTCGTGCTGCCGACGTAGATACAGCCCAAACAAGTAACGATGCAGCTCATGGCGACGGTTGCACGGACGGGACAGTTTAGTCTTGGATGGATTTGAGCGAAATAGTTCGCGAAGGGCGTGGCGTTGTCCCGGGCTAGACTCCACCACATTCGGCCGCCTGTTACGAAGCAGCCCATTAGGGTTGGGAATGTTGAGATGAATAGGACGGCGATTAGGCCTATTGCGCCGGCATTCGAGCCTGTTGCTTGTCGGTAGATTTCGGCTGTTGGGAAGAAGTGGTTGTCGCTGGCGTAGACGGCGTCTAGGTCTTGGATTGAGTAGAAGAGGGCGACTAGGTAGATGAAAGCGGTTGAGAAGCCTGTGAGCATTTGGAGCATTATTCCTTGAGGGACCTTGACTTCTGGTTTGGGGACTAGTAGTAGGGCTCGGTAGTTAGATTTTGGAGTCGTGATGAAGATTAGTTACTCGTCACATACCTTCTTCAGAAAGATGGCTAATGCAATCTGGTACACCGACTGCAAACGCTGCGTTCAATAACCCAGTCATGAAGCAGACACCGTCTGACCATCCGCCTGTCTTATTATGATATTCCTTCCAGACCTGCGCATTCGTCGCATGCTTCTTCGGCATAACAGCCAACACAATAACCGTGACAACGAGACCACACATCGAAACAGTTAACGCAATCCGATTGATCATCGGGATCAATCGATTCCCAAAACACACAACAGCACAACAGGTCCAATTCACAAGTTGAAAGGCAATGAATACCTCCCACGAATGCCATTTCACGCTCGTGTGCTTCAACGAATACATCGCCACGCATTCGTTTCCTAGCATCGAACTAACGGATGAAGCAGATAATAGCCACGCACAGGCATTTAGATATCCCGTGAAAAATCCAGCCCCACGGCCTTTATTTCGGCTGAGTACTGATGACCAGTAATACACGCCACCCGCGGAAGGCATGGAGGATGCCAATTCAGCCAGGGATGCTGAGATGGCCGTGTAAAAGATGCTGACAAGGATAAGGCCGTATATCACGGCCATCGGACCGCCATTCTGAAGAGCTGCGACGATAGTTCCACCGGATAGTGCCCAGGAACTAGAATTCAATTAGACCAAGCCCCCCTGAGTAGATGGTAGATTGAGTGATCAACTTACTTCGCAATCACAATTCCAAGACTAGTCAAGCTCCATAACCCGAAATGCCTCTTCAATTCTTGTCTATGTCCAAGTGCAGATTCGAGACGCAATTCATCAATCTCACCCTTCGATTTCATCGAGAACACCCCGCTCTGCGGTGTCTGTGGTTTAGCCACGTCCATGATGTGATGTGCTATCGCGTGCACGGCATAGAAGAGACGCGCGGGGTATATGGCACCTTAACTCGGGACCCAAAGGAAGGGAATCAAATAGTACTGTATGTAACAGCGAAGTCGAGGTCTGTTGACAAATTTCAAATTAGAAAAGGAGTGGCCCCGCGCAAGCGAAATGATCCATCCTTTTTGTGGCCGGGATCAGAACCCCAGGAATGCTTGATGCGAGGGCGCTTTCCCAGATGGCAGCCACGTGTAAGTCTCGAAAGAAGAAAATACTACGAGATCGATCGAGAATATGATCAATCGGAGTCTGTCATTATTTGCTCCGAGAGGGGTAGTAGATTTGATCAAATTATTCAAATGGTTCTGTGTATCGGCCCTTGTGCGATGGACTCGGAGGAGGGGAGGGGGGCGCGACGATGGCGGGAGACTAGGGTTGTCGCTATTGGCAATAGGCGTTGCTTTTGCAGCCACGGCGCTGGTAACCGTGTTGCGATAGTGAAATCTTGAAAGTTGAGCAGGTTTTCTGATTCGGTTGCTCATTACCGATGGCCAATCATAGGCTGTTTCCATTATGGAACTGCCTAAAGGGGTGGCGGGTGTTTGATGCATCGCAGCATCACTGCAAGGGGGGAGATCGGAGGGGCTGAGGCGGATGACTGGTCTATCAGGGTTTCCCTCGCATTAGAGGTAAAAACAACAACTCAAATCAGTGTCAAGCCTGGGCTAAATTTTGTAAATTAATTGTGTGCGAGTGTTCTACAATACCGAATCTCATGATGGTTTATGGGACGAATTTTGACAAACGGTAACGCGTTGTCCAACTCACGCCAGCCTCCTGCATGCATTGTTTTTGGAGGCCTGCAAGACATCAGCCCCTGATCCACATGGTCAAGGCTTTGCGATCGTGGTTTATGTATCTTCGATTACTTCAGCTGTCACTTTCGTCTGATCTCGTTTTAATAGGACAATTTCAATATGTGTGTCATCGAAGGTGCAGCGAACTAACTATCAAAGTTATCAAACAAGGGGACTTCCCCCGGTTTCTGAAGAATCGTCGATTCTCCAATAGGAACTATGCCGCTGGAAAAATGGACGAGAGAATCCTACTATAAGCTCATCCAATCCCTCCTTCTGAGAGACTCGGATTTGATCCATGCGTTGTGAGCTTAGTATGTCGATATCTTAACTCCTCTGGCCTGCTGCAGAGTACATCATCATTTGCCTCTTTGTTACAAGTAGCGTTAAATGGATACCTAGGTAAAGGTTGTCAAGCTTTTACAGCAGGTAATTTGAGTTGAATGCACACTACTACTAACCTTGATGGCTGACACTGCCCACATAGCTCTCTCAACCCGTACTACCAGAACGTGTACAATGAGTAGCAGACGGCACACGTTAAATTGTGATAGTCTTCGCTAGAAGTTGATGCATGCAAGATTACAATAACCCTTGCTTACTTTTCGCCCTCAAGTCGTTCGGATTGTTGAAATGCTTACATGACCAACGGTTACATCAAGTGTCACTGGCAACAGGTATGGCGGGATACTAGCATAGCCTCCAAGGCTTCGAGTGAAAAATATCGCGATTTGATAGAATACTTGTAGCTAAACTTGCATCCACCTAGCTAGTACTCCAGCGGAGGATATCCCATTTGAAAAGTTCACAAATGAGATTCACAATCTCCTATTCTGCCTTTTCAGTGCTTGTGCCCCTCTGTGACGAGAAACACCTGAGATCTAACAGCCCAGAATTTCTTTGACAAGCATTAACTATTGAAAAAACAAAATTGAATCCCAGAAATTTGACATTCAAAAACTCTAGATTTCTCCCACCGTCATAATTCATTGATGAGCCACCTGGGCAGCACCAGTTATTCCCGCGCCTGTCATGGAGTCCAAGGGTCCTATTACTACTGCTAATACGGTACTAGTAGCATTATCTAAACAAGAATCTGTAATATTTTCATCTATCTGCAGGGCTTCATTCTGTAGTATTAGCCTCGAGCACTCATGTTGTTCAAAAGGTTTTGCAAAGAAAGATACACTAGCCAGTACTGTGTCAATATGACTGCCAGTCGATTTGAAGCTGACTATGTGGGGATTCGATCATAACTTCAGGAGACGCTCAAATTGTAGTATTTACGAGCGGTATTAGGCTGAATTATACTACTAATTAATACCTGCCTTGATCGAACAATTCAAGATAGCATCCCCTAAATGTCCAAGTTTGCTAGATCATGAACATGCAGCGCACTTCAAGCTACCTAGAAATAGGGTTGAAAATTTCATCACAAACTTGAGCTTCCAACACGGTGCAATTTGGGATTTGGAAGTACCTTAACCATTAAGAAGATATCAAGAAACAAAGAGTGGGCTGATTTCTTCCTATAGCAGCCGGGCAAGGAGCAGATTGAGTAAAGCTTGCGAACAAGCCGATATGAGTGGCTATTACTATTATGATGGTTAACGGTTTATTCCGATCAAATCCCTGCTGCGAAATGCTATAATTCGTTGATTATAACCATCAAGACGTCTCCAACCTTGGAACCTGTGATGCTACTGTGGGGCGTGCAGCCAACCCGCCGAGACTCGTATGCATCACACACACCCAGAGCAGTCAGGTCTAAAATCACAACCGAAGACCGCAGTGCTGGGCAGAGTGGAATCATAATTCGCAGGAACTTCAAGTTGCTGATCAACATAAGATAACCATTTGAATGGTGAGAGATACGTGCTGAGCGACCTTGGAGCTGCAACTTGAAGTTGATACTTCAACCTTCACAAACTCTATTTCCAAGGTTATCTTCATCGGATATCGCGCCAAAGCTCCCACAGCGCCGTGAATGCCTCTGAAGATCACTAACGATCGGGTTCGGGAGCTCTAGGAAAGTCAAGATCAACTTGCAGATCAATCACACAATGAAGCCAATGACATTTCGGTCGCAGATTTTACGCGCTCACCATGGTCACTTCGGAATCTGACCTCTCATCTAATTTGCTTTTCCCTGGGGTGGCGCCGCTGATCACCAACCACACTATCGCCATCGTGCATACTAGCAGTGCGGACAGAGGAGACCCAACAGATCATCATGCATCAAGATGAACTTTGAATGGAGGGGCCAAGTCGAATATGTTCCGGGGGAGCGGTAACACTGCACTTTTAACTCGCTAAAGTGATCCAATTCTGGATATTTCACAGGACGATTGTGTCACACGGTGCAAAAGCACTACACGAACGCGCTCTCACTGCATGAGTTCGCGCCCTTTGCGATGTAACCATCAAGTCTTTACCTCCATGGTCTCGTACCTTGGGAGATTAAGTGAGGCTTGACCAAGAGGGCAAAAAAGCAACAAGAAGCTGTTGGAATAGGAATGGTAGGCGAGCGAACTACACTTTCACCTCCCATTACGATCAACATTCCAAAGGCAACTGCCATCGATCTGGGTCGGTGGCTCGAGTAGTGATCCCTTGCATTGGTCCCTCATTTCTCCTTGCTGATCACTGGATCCTCCAGCCTAGCACTGACATTTGACAACCAAGATGCATGACGCTGCAGCCCTGTCCTCCGGCGAAATTATGCTGACTCCTCTGATGTCTGTCCTTGACTTTATCGTTCTTCACCGACTGTGGCGGGGAGATGAAAGCTTTTCTTCAGCAGAGACCCCACTGAGCTATTGAATCTACAGATCTACTCTTATTGGCGATGAGATTGTGGACGAACGCATGATCATCATCCGGCTTTCCAGCTTTTCTTCCCAATTAATCTCGATCGCCCACTTCCTCACCCATGGCATACTCACCTTCAGTGTTGCCCAGCAGTTGAGGCGTTTTGAATACAGGGAGCCATAAGCGCTCCATAGGGCAGGATGGGTAACACTTCGCCCACTCCTCGCGCCCTTCTTGTTGAAGCTATAATATTTTGGAGTATTGGTCTTGTTTTGTGGGTTGGTCGAATGTATGCTCATGAAACAAAGTCTATAGCTGGTGCTATGCTAATTATGGAGCAGGACCTCGCGGATGATTGCAAATGGAGGAATCAAGCGTTTATTCTGTACGAGTTGAATCATCCTTTGCACTGTTCAGCACTTGCTAACAATGAATTGTAATATGCAGGGGACGACTATGTCATGTCGGCAACCTTTGTGAGTAGAAAACCGCCATGGAAATGGCTTTACTATGCTATCTATGTCTACTCCTGATGCTGATATGATACTTCTCTGCGGCCAGGCCATTTACACAAGTATGCTGATATTGATACAAATATCTGCGCGCTACGCGACAAACCTCATGGACCCGAAAGACTACAGCGAAGTTCTCGCGGATCCGCAACAAGTCAGCGATCGAATCTACGGTAGCAAGATCGTCATTGGTCTCGAACAATGCATGCTCATCTCGACTTGGGGCGTGAAGACGTGCATGTTAATACTATACTGGAGGATCACGATGAACCTGCGCTCGAACCTGTACATCAAAATTCTCTCCGTCTACGTTGCGCTTGGATTTGTGGTTATCATGATCACCTACTACGCCGTGTATTGTCGACCCTTCTCACAGTACTGGGCGATGCCAGTAGAAAACATGCAATGTGCGACATACCAACACTATTCCATTACTCAAGCAGTTTTCAATATCTCCTCCGATGCGATAATGTTTGCGATTCCAATTCCACTACTCATCAAAGCCCAGCTCAAGCGCACGCGCAAGATTCTCTTACTGGGAGTCATGAGCCTCGGTCTATTCACTATTGTCGCGGCAATCCTCAACAAATATTTTAATTTCGCCTCTCCTCTCACAACGACTTATCAGATCTGGTATATTCGCGAAGCCAGCACTGCGATCTATGTGGCCAACTTGATGTGCTGGTGGCCACTTCTCCGGAAACTCTTCGGCCTCAAGGCATTCTCTTACAATAGCAAAAATCGAGGACGACCGGGACAAGGCGGGGGCCAGAGTAAAGATGGCAGTGGATATTCGCAAGGGTCCCGATCACGACCGTCGTTTTCACTTCCCTGCAAGATGACTTTCATCCGGCCGAGTTTCCGCAAAAATGGAAACGGTCCGCCCGCTCCTGGTCGTGGAGATACACATCGATCAAGTCAGGAGGCAATTACTCAAGTCTCGGGTGATTATATGGATGATGTTAATCGATCGGATAGTTACCCACTAGATATATGGGATAGGAAAGGGAGTAGGTGTGGTGATATCGAAGATCCCAGGCCGCATAGTCAAGAGTCTGGGGCGGCGATGGGTTATGAAGAGTCCAAAGATCACCAGCGCACTCGAATGAGGCTGGATGTTTAAGATCGAAATTTTGTTCATATACACTCGTACTTTTAGACAGGGTTCCCTTTTCTGCAAGGTTGTTTATTTTTACTGCTATCGGTGCCCTGTGATGGAGTTATCAAATTCCTTTCTCAAGTTGTCTTGTCCACTCTCTACCAACAAGTTCTTGAAGCGTAAAACCCGTGCAACAGACACAGAGGTTCCAAAACAGCAATTTTTCGGAAAGATTGGTAGTTCTACGGCAAGAAAGAAATGGCGAAACAAGCAGTACATTTTAGTGCAAAAAAACTTCCCAGACAGAAAGATGATCTGGTAGGATGTTGTAAAACAAGGAACAAAAAAAATAGTACGTGCGCCGGCCGGGATTCGAACCCGGGTAGCTGCTTAGTCCTGAAGTCACATGGGAAAGCAGTATCTTAACCACTGGATCACCAGCGCTGGAACAGTCGATTTGATCCGAAAAAGGAAATCCATACATATCCAACTTCATCGAAAATGGACAATTCCCCGTGTTTTTTTGGGTCTGAAAGTGGATCGATATCGAGATATTTCTGGGGTAAACCCCTTTTTGGAATTTTGCTTTATTTTGGGAAGTAATCAGGAAGATTGGGCTGAATTGACAGGAACTATAAGAAGTTTCTTTTGAAGATGAGCTACTATTATGCCAGTGGTGCGTACTACATAGTACCTCTGTGTAATAGTCACCTTATCACATTTCGAATACTAAACAATAATAATCATTTTTAGCAGATATTATAAGATAAATCTTTGTTGCTTGCTCCTCGGATTAGTTTAGAAGTCACCTACGAATTGATCTAGATGTTCGTACATGCTTTTTACTATCTGCTGCCTGCATGGTAGCCCTTTCATACTGTGGCGACCTTCGGCGGACGGATATCGGCACCTTCGCCGATTCACCGAACGCTCGAAGGTGTGGGGGTGGCCAACGATGGTGTCAGAGCGGATATTTTTCCAGTCATTTTCAGTTTCGTTCATTATTTTCATTTTTTGCTATTGCATCCACCCACGCCCTGTTTACTCCATATCCATTTGTAAAGCCGGGGATCTTATGCGCCAAGAAGGATTATCCCAACTCGATCTGTATCCAAAGTTACACAACCCTCTATTCGACCATAGAAAGGTCGCGTGCCCCTGGTCTTGGCTGAATGGGGTCCTCCAAGTCTGCTCTCCACACGGATCAATCTCGGGATGGGGTTGAGCACGGGATTCGGCTTCCTAGCCAGCATAACGATGGAATCGACTCCCCACATCTAGACTTCTCTAGTGACTCCGATGAAAGCGATAGTGTCGATACGGTGGTAAATGATGGCAATTCACCACGGGTCTTAGACACATCTCCCCTCATTACGAACCATCGTCGGTTTCCTTCAGCCGACACGGACCTCAGTGATAGCGATCACGAGAGTGAAAATGGCGCTATTGAAGCAGAAGCCGAGAAGCCAGTAACATGGAGCTCTCTGCCAAAGAAAGGGCAATTGGCGATTCTCACCTTTGCCCGATTATCAGAGCCCCTAACCCAGACCTCGTTGCAGGCCTATATGTTCTATCAACTCAAATCGTTTGATCCTTCATTGCCCGACTCGACCATATCTGCTCAAGCTGGTCTCTTACAAGGCAGCTTCACTGCAGCACAGTTTCTTACGGCAGTCTTCTGGGGCCGGCTTGCAGATGCTCCTTGGATGGGTCGGAAGAGAGTCCTCCTCATTGGATTATTAGGAACTTGCCTTTCATGCGTTGGTTTTGGATTTTCTCGATCTTTCGCAGTGGCTGCGGTCTTTCGGACACTTGGTGGTGTTTTGAATAGCAATGTCGGTGTCATGAGGACATTGATTGCGGAAATCATTGCAGAGAAAAAGTGCGTTTGCTGCTTCATACAAACATTTGACATTCTAGCTAATCCGTTCACTAGGTATCAATCACGGGCTTTTCTATTGCTTCCAATGTGCTTCAACATTGGTGTGATAATTGGCCCCATTCTTGGAGGCTCGCTTGCAGATCCTGTGAATAGCTTCCCATGGCTATTCGGTGCTGGGTCGGTGTTGGGAGGTAAATCAGGAGTCTGGTGGATGCAACATTGGCCATATGCGCTTCCAAACCTTCTCAGCGCCTTCTTCATTCTTCTATCATCGATAGCCGTCTTTCTTGGCCTTGACGAAGTAAGCACCTTCGCCTCTAGAACTCATCATCTCCTATACAACGTACTCAATGCTTACACACATCGCTAGACCCACGAAACAGCCCGCTATCGAAGCGACTGGGGTCGCAAGCTAGGCAAGAGAATTAGCCGTGCACTTAGTAGAAAGCCTCAACACTATCGACCATTAACCCGTTCCAACGATGACGATTCCCTATACCTCGACGGCAGCGTGGGAACATGGTCTGCACCCTCCAGTCCAATCCGCTCACGTCCACCTCCACCCGCTCGCCCCCATAAGCGACCTGGATTCCGACAAATATTCTCTCGCAACATCCTCCTCACTCTCCTGGCTCATTTCCTACTCGCATTCCACACAAGTGCCTTCAATGCCATGACGTTCACTTTCCTCCCAACACCTCGTGCCCCGGAGGATTCCCGTCAAGGACTATTCCATTTCGGAGGAGGTCTCGGCTTACCTTCAGCCCGAGTCGGACTCGCAACAGCAATCATCGGTTTTATAGGCCTTCCATTACAGATTTTCCTATATCCCCATATCCAGACGAAGCTTGGGACACTAACATCTTTCCGGATGTTCCTCCCCCTTTCCCCAATGTCCTACCTTCTCATGCCATTCCTCGTCATTCTTCCACGTATCCCATGGATCGTGTGGCCTTCCTTTACATTCGTCGTCTCATTGCAGGTTCTCTCCCGCACATTCGCCTTACCAGCTGCCATCATCCTTGTCAACAATTGTGTCACTGATCCCTCGATCCTGGGCACGGTTCACGGCGTTGCACAGAGCATATCGAGTGGAGCTAGAACGCTAGGCCCGATGCTTGGTGGATGGGGTCTTGGCCTTGGTCTTGCTAATAACATGGTAGGGGGTGTGTGGTGGGCTTTGGCTGTTGAATCTCTGGTTGGGTGGGTTCTACTATGGTCAATCCATGAAGGTAAAGGGATAGAGCCAGCAAAAAAGGCAGTGGATGAAGAAGAGGAGTCTTGAAGGAAGTTCACTAGTATTATTGGAAACATGTTATGCCTGCCACGCCGGTGCATATTGGAACAATTTGATTTCATAGATAAGCATATTTGAGGTTAATTCAATTTCGTCAATCATTTGAAAGCAGCAGGCCATTTTGTTGGATACTATACATCAATAACACCGACTGCAAAGTTGAAAGGGGTTTCATTTGAAACAATCTTCGAATCTTGTCGATAAAATTGTCATCATTTCACTGTCTAATTGATGACAGCCGGGATGGCAGGTAAAGATATGAAACACCGACAGCTATTATGCAAAGCCCAGCTAGAAGATCAGGTCAATATCGAAAGATTTGGACGTCATGGATTTGAACTGGATTCCAACTTACCAACAAAACAGTTCATATAATAATACCCAACAGCATCATTGAGATAACCTCCAACAACAGGCCCAACACATAGTCCTAGAGTATAGGCAATACCGGAAATCGCAATCGCACGGGACTTTCCACCATTTGGACCGAAGCTCCCCGGATTTTCCTGTTGAATTGCACTAATGGCCACTTCAGATGAGTTAATAATCAATTCCCGAAGTTCAAATCCCAAGAACCTACCTAGGTAGGTACCAGTATGGAGCGCGCAGTGCTTACCTGTGGCTTCAATGGTCCCTGCACCATTCAAGTACGTGAGTTGAAACCCAATGCAAGTCATTGCGGCAATGTATATCGCAGGTCCCTTATTTTCCAAATTTATGGATGGAAACTGATCACTGCCCGGGAGTCCTAACATCCAAATGAACGGGGCCAGTGTCGCGAATCCAAATGCAGTTGGTGTACACGTTCCGACACGATCTTTCAGCCAACCTACAAATGGGGACATCACAAGACGCGGTGCCTGTAGAGCAGCAAAGATAAGCCCAGACTGAGCACCGCCCCAGTTAAACGTATCTCTTGCATGCAGTGGAACAGTCGCATTAAATGTAGCCGCCAGGAAACCAGAAACAAAACTGCAAAATAAGCCCGCATTAAAGTTGGACTTTCCAAAGATGCACCGGTAAAAGTTTGGTTCTGCTTCAGGCACTGGCGGGTCCTCGAGCTGGGCACGAAGGCCAGAAAGTAAGGGAGAAGTTTCAGAGATAGAATTGTGCTTTGCAACCGAGTCATCGCTCGCGGTATCTACAGAGCAAAATGTCAGTAATTAAGACACATTTGAGGTTTAGAATGTACAGACCAGTTTTCTCGGGTCTCTGTTCGATCATTAAGAGCCGAAATGTCGTATCAATCAGTAGTAGCACAAATGTGCTTGCCCATGCAAACCAGTACCCTGCTAATTGAAACAAGATACCTGCCACCATTGGACCACCTGAAGCACCTAATGCTGCAGCCATTGAAACAGCAGCATAGGACTTGCCAGTATTTTCAAGAGAAACGACATTAGCCACCGTTGTGAATCCTACAACCCACATCACACTACTAGCGAGAGCTAGTACCGCTCTGCTAATAAACAGCATGGTCACTTGAGATATCGTTAGCTAAAACTGTGCTTGATGAGAAAAGTTCTTCGCAATGATTCAAACATACTCGATGTCCCAAATGCCGTTGCAGCAGTACTAGCAAAAGACATCCCCAAGCCCCAAAGAAACCAGCTACGCTTTGATGTAGACTTGTCTGCAAAATGCGCCAAGGGCATTCGAATGATGACACTCATGGCCGCGTGCACAGCCAGTAGCCAGGACGTCATGGACTGTGTATGGGACGGGTCTAAACCCACTCTACCTTCAAGCATGTATGGTAGAATGGGAACGATGAAGCTAGCCAAGAATGTATCTATTTTTTTTAATCAACCGAAGGGGCCCCGGGTCAGTCATTTAAGCTTCTTCAAAATGTGGTGGGGGCGGGTGGGGATCATGGGTACCTGTGAAAAATGCGGCGCACATGGCTGTTACAATGAACCATGATGAGGACCGCCATTGTTGACTCCATTCTGCTTCACTTGGAGTATCCATAGCGAGGTTTGCAGCTGGGAGACTTGAAGTTCAAGTTTGGATGGCTGAGCATTGTCGAGGAGACCCACGGGCAGAAACTGGCTTGGCGTTAAGGTGGGAAAAGAGATTTCCCCTTGCATTCCATCCTGGTCGTTGAAAGTCTCAGGTGGGGTTCAGCCATGAGCATCTGGCATGAATGACCTTCTTCATTCATCTATAGGTATTAATCATACAGAAACTTGAAGTTCGATTACCCTGATGTTAATTTGGGTTAAATTCAACTTGATTGGCTTGCATTGTTTCGCAGCATGGAGTCTACCTCAAACTCAGGCTCGGGAAGTGGACAGCTCGAGATACTAGAAATAGTAGTATACAGTATTGCTACCTAGTACAATACAATTGAAACAAATCTATTTCAAGTTTCCAGCAGACTTTTCTATCATTTAGATCAAGACTTTTTGGGTTCTTGCGATGATTGTGTAACTCGAACGAAGCATTGGGCCACACCAGCCTGAGGCTGAAAGACCTACTAGTATGGCCCATTATACATACAACCTGAATTGTACTGCCACAGGTACCTACTAGGTAGGTACACTATCTTAGTATGAAAGTGGAGATAGTCAAGTTGGACTTAATCGGAGCATTCACTGTCAAGTCTTCTCGGGTTCCAGTCATAGTAGATGGCCTATACAATCGATTTTGATCTATAGCAATGGTACTGCCTACTACTAGGTGCCTAGGTATTCCAAATACTATTGTTATTCGACAGAAAATTCCGACTGGTTGGTCAGATCTAAGATGAGATAGATACTATTAGGTGAATGATTAGTATTCCTCATAGTAATAGTACATCGTGCTAAGTAGTAATGCCTGGACTGAATTTGATGTGAATTCCAAGGATTGAGTTGCTTCAGCCTCAAGGGCCGGCACTTTCCCAGGTGGACATAATTCGAGCTATTCACCTCTGCTCTTCAGGCACACACATCAAAGAATTACTAGCATTAATCTGTCCGAGCGATAGGAACATGAGTATTCGTAGAGTGTCGTTTTTGAACAACGTAGTAGATCATCCCTCGAACCCTTCCGAAGCCTCTATACTTGATTCTCAGACAAGATTACATCGACTATGGCTAAGAGAAAGAGACATCCACAGCCGCCAAGCCCACCTGATCTTCCGAGCTTGCCAGAAGGAGCTTTAAAGAGAAAATACTATATTGCAGGTGCTGCAGTCTGGTACTGCGGCGAGTGAGGTTGGTCATATTGATACTTTGAATCCACCAGGGCAAAAAGCAACATCTAACCAACCTTGGAACTCATACAGAAACAGAGTGGCACATGGGCAAAATGGATGAAAGTACAGCAAGCAGACTGCTGCAAACAGTATGTCCCTCTTTCTATAGCACTATACGCACATCCTAGATGTATTCAAGTTTCTAATTTTGCGAAGGTAATGGACGAAGAAACTAGTGAATTGTGGGAGGTGCCGGTTGAGCGTATTCGTCTGAGACCGCACTAGGAATGTAGTACTACTATGACACACAAGAGTGATCCGTCACGACATGTCCTCCCAGTCTTCAATGAAGCTATGGATCCACTTCCATAAATTGGGAGATGTAACAAACACATTGCCATCCTGTCGAAGCCTCGATGATTGACTGCTGTTGTACTGTTCTTTCCATCCAGATACCAAAGTCAGCTTTCTAGCTATCGTCTTTCTAAAATCTCTATTCCGGAATGATTCATTTTCATCTTTTTCTATTTTCGAAAGCGGTTGGTCTTCTTCTTGGAGTTCTTCGTAAAGTTGGGCGTAGTGGGGTGAAGGTCGCTGGCTTAAGAAATGTTGGTTTGGGGTTTGTTGATCATTATTGAAGACCGCCCAGAGAGTAGCAAAGAGATTGTAGTCGTCTGTTGAGTCCAGGTTGAGAAGTCGACTTAACCTCCACGAGAAATGACCCTGCTCAAGCAATTCACGATATTTGCATACAGAGCCCTCCGTCGGTTGCGGAGCAGCAGCAAGGAATCCATCCATGAAGGATATTTGCAAATCTGAAGTCAGTTCATCACCATATTGTGGCAGTCCTGGCGGCGCTAACAGCATAGATTCGGGAATAGATGAAGCGAATGCCCAGTCAATGATGCAGGAAATGTTGAAATCATTATCAACAAATATGTTGTTCACACTGAGATCGGGATGAGATAGTGGAAAGGTCCCTGGCTTGATTCCTGAAATATCGAGGTTCCGTACGACGTCGCGGAGGATATCACCCGCGATCATGTAGTCTAGTCTGTTTTCCGCCGAGTCGATCTTGCAACCAATAGTTACGAAGTCGTTCCAAAGATCCACAGCACTCTCATACTGCGTATGGGATGAGTAGTCACTTTGCGAAGGAACAGGCGCTATGAAACAATGGTGTGATAATGGGAGAGTTCCCGCATGCTCATAAAACGCATAAACAAGGCTGTCATAGAATTCAGCTTGAGAAATAAAAGGCCCCCGCGGGATTCCCAGAGAATATCGTTCATGCAATATGTGACCACGTGAGAGACATCCATTCATGACGAAAGACCCATTTTCTTCGAAGAGAGACCCGATTTTATCGAAACGCAACTGCGCTAACTTCCAGGTAATTTTCCCCAGTTGTGAGACGACTTTAGCCTTACTGAGAGAATCTAGATCGGACTGGGGAGAACCTGCTGGCCTCCAAATCTTCGACAGCGGCCGGCCAGGTGCTTCGCTCATAAGAATGAATGGAATTCCAATCTGGTTATCGCCCGATGCACTGTGATAGATTTTATTAGAAAGGGCTCAATATATGAAGGACAAGAATGTGACATACCAGTAGTCGTACACCTCTGGAACTGGAATATCGCTGTGAGCCCTGAGGTATCGTAGTGTAGCAGCTTCACTTGCGAGAATTTTTCTCCCGATTTCCGCTGGCTGGAACTGTTTAGAGTGCGGGGATCTAAATATCCATCGTACCCCATCCTCGAAAGAAACAAAAATTGTCCAGTTGAAACTTCCCGAAGCGGGATGTTGGTTTGGATCACCGATACACGAGACACCCTGTCGCAGCGTGGTTGCTCGACTGCATAAAGCTTCTAGATCGAATTTGGCATAAGTGAATATTTGGGAGGTCGAAGTTGAGAAACTTTCAAAGGGCATAATTGCGGTAACTTGAATTCTGGAAGAGGAAGTAAGGTGAGTCAAGAACGTGGAGTGTTATGTGAGTTTTGACAACGTCGAGGTCACCTGGTCACCCTCAGAACTTGAAAAGGCAAGAGCCGGCGACATCGACGCGCCTACCGCAATCGAACTCCGAAATAGCTTTAATTCTTTAGTTGTTGATTACTAACTATACTTGATGTTTACTCTGCTCTTCCAAGACCGTTTGCAGTAGAAATTTGCATAGCCTGTACTTTCTTGGGTTCCACCTGGTCGTGGTCCGTTCTAGTACTATCATCTTCAGCTGAATCAAGTTGAAAAGTTGCTTTCAGTATCATAATACCAGTATGTACCTAGGTACATAACTAGCAACAAAAGGTTTTCATTCTACTTGAAATGTTAAACCTGAAATGCTACTATCAGTACATACTAGTAGTACATCCGAGTCTGATTCTCTGTACAAGTTGACCATAAACCTTTAGAGTATCACTCTAGTTGCCCTTCCAAGCTTTGAAGTTCTCCTCAAAGTTTATACCTGAAACTAGGTGCTTTATCACCCAATTCAACCAATTGCTCAGCAGTGTATTGATACACGCTATCTGCATCCGCATCTCTCTTGGAATTCAACCTCCGAGCAATGAGATAATAGACGACCATCGTCGCCAATCCAATCACGGCAAATACAAGCACAAGTATATGGCCAAGTCGGTACCTCGGGGAGTCTTCAGAACGATAGAAATTGGACGCGGCAGCCCCAGCCATCGTTCCAAATCCCATCTGCGTTGCCATTCCAATGGCTCTCTTTGCATTTGGCGCCCAGTTGTTTGAAGAAAGGGCGAGAAGACCAGGAATCGCTGTAAAATAATATTAGTACGAATATTTGATCGAGATTGGGTTTGAATCACCTGGATAGATTCCACAGGCTGCAATAAAGCAACCCGCATATGTGAGTCCCGGCATGAAATTTGAAGGTGCCACCGCAATTATGTATCCAATAACAATAGCACAGTAGCAGAGGACAGTGAAGAGACTACGTTGACCAGTTTTGTCGGCAAAATATCCGACAAGAATACAAGATATGGTGGCAGCTGCGTAGACAGGGATCGTAAGAAGCTGGGCAATAGCGGCTGAATACCCAAGACCCTTAATGATGGCAGGCAGAAATAGCGAGAGTGCATATACAGCACATGCCTTTGATAATCAGTAACGTAGACAAATATCTGGCATGTACACTTCACTTACCACTCCCCAATAGTTGAGGCAATGGAATATTGTCTTGTTCTCTTATTAGCTTCCAATCCTGGATGGAAAGAATAGGTATCACAAACCTGCCAATCACAAAGGGCTGCTTTTATATGGCCCCATTTCGCTGATTGTTCACCTCCCAGCTGTGGGCTTGTGGATATTTCCGTCTGCGCGGGAGTCAATGCTTGGAGGATAATCCTTCTTTCATCTTCCGTGAGGAATGTTGCGGTTGCTGGCTCATCCCAAACAAAAAGATAGGATACCACGGCTGCCAATACCGTGAATATTCCCTCGAGAATAAAACTACACGAGGTTAGCACCAGATAAGAAGCAATGTGAAGTTGAGCAAACTTAGGATCTTACATCCATCGCCACCCCTCAATTCCACCAACGCCATCCATCATCCCGATCAAGTATGCTAGAAGACCAGAAAATGCTCCTGCCATTGACGCCGATGCAAAAATAAGGGCAAGTCTGAACTGAGCATTCGCGCGAGGATACCTGTTTCATTCAGCATATGCACATGTATCGCCGCTAGCAGTGGTCTTGAGAGCCCCTTCTAGGACTACTGCAATTAGTACCAGTAACCTACCAAAGAGAGATGTAAAACGCAAGACCAGGAACTAATCCAAAACACACTTCAGCCAAATATTCAAGGAATCCGATATTAGAAATGAGCGTTCATACATAAGCCAGCTTCGGTGAGTCCTGCACGAGGAGAGAATGGATGTTAGCAATGCAAGATTACAAGATAAGAAAGAGTATGGGTTACCTACCCAGGAAGAATCTCGCGGCTAAGAGCCCGGAGTAGTTTTGCACTATCCCCGTCAATGTCATGACAATCCCTATCATAATGTTAGCTTACCCCCCGATAGGTAATGAAATATTCGAACACTATACCCCACGCAACCATGATCGACGGGAGCCAGATACTAGGCTTCAAGCGAACTAGCAACAGATTGCATACTGGCTCAGTAAAGCTGTATGGGAAGAAAAATATCGTCAAGCACCTAGAGCCCGTTTCAATATTCTGTTAGCATTCAGTTGTCGGGTGAGAGGTTTCAGCAACTACCACTGGCAGTACTCACCAATTGTATTGTTGACCAACTAGTCCTAGGGAGTCAGACATCCCTTGGATATTTGCATTCCCAATGCTACCTATTCCGCTTAGCTGAGACAATATCGAACTTCACTGAGTCATCTGCTTACCTCTGTCCAAAAAGCTCAACAAATAGAGAACAGCCAGAATGGGTATGACACGATAGTCAACCTTTCGCAAAACTCGATTGTATTCCGTTTCAGACACACCCGCAATTGTGACCCCCTCCGATTGTTTCACGGAACTTCCATCCTTCATCTCCATATGCTGAGAAAGGCCATCGTTGTCTAGGCCCTTTGTTTCCATCACTGGTGATTGGCGGTGAGGCTCGTTCGATGAATGCGAATTTGTCGAAATAAAGAAGACTTTCTTGGTCAATGGTGATTTTCCTGATGTCTAGAAACACGTCGAGCTTCTGAACGAGAGTGTAAGAATTTTCGGAGAGCTCGGCAAACCTCCGCGGGGCGAAAGTTGGAAAGAATGGGGGGAAGCATGCAATGCTTGCCAAGCGTCGAGAATGCGGAGTTCGCTGTGATCTCCGCATTTTACCTGCGATCCTATCTTGATGAAGTTAGTCTGGCCCGACACCGGCTTTCCCCCCCAATGAATTGATCAGTATTAGCCTCGGGATTAAGATCCCACCATTGCTCTCTTGCCGACCATCGGTAGGCCTGACCTTAATCCAAAGTTGAACCCGAGATGTTTAATCCATGTTCCTGCAAGGATCTCGGGGTATGTCTGCCTTTCCAGTATGTATTTGCTGGCTGGAGACGGGGAACTTCAACCTTGGAAGCCCTCAGGGTGGAGTTCATGAACTACCAGTGATGTGGTTCAATATCGAAAATTTCGGATGTCATGAATGTGAACTGGATTCCAACTAACCAACAACGCAGTTCATACTATAATAATACCCAATAGCATCATTGAGATAACCTCCAACAACAGGCCCAACACATTTGATAGTCCTAGAGTATACTAGGCAATACCTGCAATCGCAATGGCACGAGACTTTCAAGCTCCACCATTCGGACCAAACCCCCCGGATTTTCCTGTATACTACAATTGTAGATCAAAGAACCGACTGTTTACGTGAGTCAAATATTTGTATAGTAGTACAATTGTAGTACTAGATAGTAGTAACATCAAATTCATTCAAATAGAGGTTCTTCTCATCGTAAAACATAAACCGTGCCAGCCCCCTTCATTCATGATACTTAGACAATGATGAATACTACTAGTATACTATACTGATGTACATAAGAGAAAATAACTACGTGCCATTCCGGTGTTTATGAGTTCCGGCGCTTATGAGCTGTTTGTTCCCGAAATTGGCTCATTCCAGGTTCGAAGTCGGGGGAAGTATAAGAGGGGACGGTTTCTAAAGACCGAAGTGCTGGATGGGAGGGTTGAGGGGACTGGACGGGGGGAGGGACTGTGGAGGAGGCCGTGGCGCTGCTGGACTGTATTTCTCTCCCTTCTTCTTCCTGGTGTCCTTGCTGGTTCTCATCCTCGCCCTTCGGCTCGCTATCTTCCTTCTCTGGGCGCTCCTGGAAGATGTACTCAAGCCACCCCCAGCGGGGAAACCAGACCCGCTTTTGGCACCATACCAAGAGCGTGCCGGCCATGCCCAAGGGGGTGAGGACCTTGGCCCAATCGGTTGCTTTTTCTAGAGTACTGCGCTCACAGTGCGCTTCTATTGTCGATATGCATTAGCAATTGAAGTCTCCCGAGACCTGCGAATTATGGGATGTGACATACTAGGCGGGGCGGTACTAGTAGGACCTCCGAGTCGGGAGTAGGAGTAGGAGTAGGAGTATGATCACAGATTTGCTTAATCCTTGCCAAAGGCAGGTAGTATATCCAGGTCATCGGAGTTGGCATCCGGTAGATTGAGTGATGCGGCGAGGTCGGTGGTACTGCAGTGACAGGAAAAAAAGCACTATAAAACCATTGAATTAGTGATTGTTTTTCTCCGAGTCGTCTTACTCGTACACATCGATGAGCGTAGAAGTGGATCGTGTTGACACGTAGTTATGCACGGCACTGCCATGCATTCCGTCTGGCAAAATGTGCTTATATTCGACATGCAATCCAGATTCCGTGTACATATGCCTATATATTCTTGAAGTAATAATCACTTGCCAGGAACCTACCAAGACGAGGGCCAAGAGGACGAGGCAAGAGTAGAGTAGGAGCAGAGGCCGGTACGTGTAGAAGTGCGCCAAAGGAAGAAGCAAAATCATTTTCAGAGCCATCAAAAGGTTGATCATGGCACCCTTGGATGAGAACCAGCATAGAGGGAAGGAGGGAAGAAGCGACTCTGGGTGCAACAGGCAGCATCAAGCTCCTTCCCTTATTGCTCTCTTGCCGACCATCGGTACCTAGGTAGGGCTGACCTTCAATCAAAAGTTGAACCGGGAATTTTTAGGAGTACCATAACGATTGAATTAAACGTACCATCAAAATTACCACATCCATATTCCAATTTAATTACAATTCTGTAACCAAAATAGGTAGCGTAGTATGCCTGGGTGTTCGATTGGTTTGAAACCCTCTTTCTACCACTCTTTCTACCCATCTTTCTATTACTCTTTCTATTACTACTAGTAGTATGATTTCTACTAGTATATACCAGTTATATACGCAGAGAGCTCAGATAGGTTGGAATATAGTGAGACTTTCAAATTGCAGATCAGGTATCTTAGTCTTCAAGTACTAGTAGTATGATTAGGTTCAAACACGGTACGTTTAATAAAATCTTCATGGTACCCCTAGCAAGTCCCGTTGAACCCGAGATGTTTTGTACTAGTAATCTATGAAGTTCCTGCAAGGATCTCGGGATATACTTGGTCCAGTGTCTTTCCAGTATGTATTTGAGACGGGGAAGTTCATGAACTGATGTGGTTCAATATCGATAATTTAAGCATCAATCATGCTGTAATCGCTAAATTGGATGGCAACTAGACCTCAAGTTGCTGCTGGGCCTGATTTTTCAGCTGAACTCTGGATTTTTCTGATCACTATTGCCTCTTTGGGGGTCAGACATGGGGTATTGTCGCTCTTTGAACAGACCGGAGGTTGGTGCAAAGTATCATAATCATTGATCTTCTGCTGCGTACTCAAGGCCTTCTCCGATGAGTGTAAAGTTTACTCTCTATGCTGCTTCATACATTCAGCCCGCCCTCAATTATAGAAGGATTTCGCTCGATTTGTGTTGTACAAACATTATGGTAGATGTTGTCAATTGGTCAGGCATCAATAACACCTCATGCTTACATCAGCAATTCTTATCGGACCCCGGAATCTCTTATCAATGACGTGAGGGGTCTCCATCCGAGCTGACTGTGACCTGACCTTAAAGTCAATAAAACCAACGCCTCATAAGATCCCTGAAATAATCAGACACTGTCATATGCTCGCTATGTCGGACCCTATTCCATCTGCAACCGCTGATCCAGATGCTGTCGAGCAACCTCTGCCCGCCAACGCCGAAGATCGCAAAGCGGCGGCTGCTCTTTCATCTCTCAATACAACAGAAGTGGGCTCGGATGCTGTCCCCACAAAGGGTCGTTCTAATGCAGAGCAAGAAGCCCTAGGAAAGGCAATGAGTCGTCTTGAAATTGCCACTGGGCAGGGATCTGGACAGAAGAAACCTGCCGAGCCGACGAAGAAGCCGGCGGAGGTGAAGAAGACAGTCAAGATCGCGACCGCGGATGTTACGTTCCTAGTATGTGGAAGCAATCAATACAGCGCGTTAAGCTTTTAAGGTCATTTGCTCATCATTTTCTCTTTCATATAGGCTGAACAGCTCGACGTTCATAAAACCAAGGCAACCGAGCTTCTTCGGGCTCAAGATGGAGACGTAACCCGGACCCTGAGAGCCTTTGTTACCCCATCTTTCTGAGTATGACATGACATCCCATATGTCTAGCCAAAACCCCGTGGGTTATCCTTTTTGTTGATTGCTTAAGCCGGGCGAATCATACTGGTATGATTCGAGGGCCTATAAATGCCCTATTATGATGTTCAAAATTACACTCATATACTAGTTACACATAATTCGCTTCAAGTGGCCAACAAACACGTTTTCTTTCCCCTTTTGCCTTCTCTGGCTTTTGGGGGCCTTGAAGATACGACGTGGAAGCTCTCTTTCAGATTTATCATTATGAATATGTCTTTTTTTTTATCTAAATGTGTTTTAAGTGTTCTGGTGGCTTCTTGTATGGGATAGTCATCAGTGGGCTCGAACTGGAGAATCTCAAGCTAACAGTTTACAACAATGTTGAAGTCCAACTTTCTGGGTTCTCTCTTTCTGTCTTTTTAGTCCCGCTTTTCTCGTCCAATTTCTTGCTGCATTCCAATAACTTGTACCAGCTGATCTTCTGCCCAGATTCGTGGTATACTTCGAGACTGCGCTAGTTAAGTGTAAAAGTGTCAAGATGATGCCTTCGTAGTACCAGTCCTACTTGCAACACTCTAGAAGTATGTGGTGGTTTAATGCTCGCAGATTCATTTACATGAGATCCCATAACTAGATCATCTGGTCGACTCATCCCCAGCACTACCCGTGGACACCAGTAGTAGTAGTAGTAGTAGTAGTAGTAGTAGTAGTAGTATGGTTCCGTGGTCAACCTTCCGAACATAGTACACTCCCGGTGGTCCCAACCTTGGTAGCACTTTACTACCAACCTTAGTGCTAAGTTGAAATTACTATTTATTGCATGGCAGTATTAATTCTAGATCAATGTATCACGTCACATCCTGTCGTGCTTCTCTCTTTACCTCCCACTCCTAGGCTATTCAATCCCGAGATATCACGAGAATAATCGCCACAGTGTAGTATCTGCCAATGGCCACGATGGAACTTTGTGAAAAGGTTTCTCAAGTCCTATCTCAATCTCCTACATCAACTTTTAATCGGCCATGAGTCTCACTGTATAAATAGACTGATCGGGCTCCCATCGGAGTTATTAGTTCAAATATGCGATCTGCTCTCGCCTGTCGATATTGTCTGTCTTTGCCTCTGCAACCGTCGACTCTAAACCCTCTTCAAGACATACTATCGATTTCCCATTCTATGGGATGATAACCGTTCACTTTTTGTCCGACTGGAAAGAGACCTCCCAGAATACTTTGCATGTGATATTTGCAATATTCTTCATCGATACGATGGCTCCGAGAGCTTTGGACTCAGCGGGATAGCCCACAACAGATCTAGGCGACTTCCCTGTATTAGGAACTCGAATGGATATGAATGGCGTGCAGACTATTTTAGAGGCTCATCAATTAGTATGAAATCCCATAGGGAATTCTCTCTTGCGAGAAATCGACTTTCCTTTCTTCAAATTAAGCTTGCGATGAGAAGATATCTCTACGGCCCCAATTCGGGAATTAGCACTGATTCTCTTGCTTTTGTACAAGTTCGTGAATACCGACATCCTTTGCAGAATGCTCAATCACCATGGCCATTCAACTATCAACCTATCAGAATGCTCTTCTCAATAGATGCTCAAGTATGTTCTGTGCCATTCGGAGTTCATATAAGAATGCAGGATATTGTGGTTCATGAAAAATGGGAGGATTCAAAGATCCAATTTCATTCGACTCGGGGGTCCTACTACTCTCTAGATCTCTTGGAAATATGCCCGCATACACCACTTGAGAGCAAAGCCTCTGATATTGAGTCTTTGTATAATGGAACGAGAGCATCATTTTCATATACTTGTCCAAGATGCAATACAGTCTCCTTAATTGAATTCCGCAGGATCAATTATAAAATTGCCCTTGTCATGACAAGATGGATTAATCTAGGTCCTGGCATTCACAGAGAAGATCCTTTGTGGAAAATTCACATTTTTGATCGCTATCTTCGTGGCGACCGATACAAAAAGGGGAAGCCTTTTGCTTATGAAAGGGCTGATCTTGTTTGGCACATTTCATACAAAGAATCATCCAAGATATGGATAACCTCATCTCTTTTCTCTTGGCTAGGGGCTTTGGTGAAATCCAAGGGAAATGGAATTTCAAGAAAGGGTATTGATGAACGCGAGGAAAATCAAGGTTGCTGTGACAGAGCCATCATTACACGACCTATTGTCACCTTGTTCCTTTTCTTTTGTTGCTCATGGATGCTTGCAAGGTTCTTTAGTTGAATTTTAATACATCACTACCCTACTTTTCTTCATGAAGATTTGCCTCCTATAGCTGGGCCTCTCGGAGTTTCCATTTGCCAGGAGTATAGAGCATTCCTCAAACCTCGGAGACTTTCGACCAGTCGGAGACCGTTGCTAGATGTCCGCGGGACCGAGGGATCAACTGAATAGTAATCGGAAAATCCCTGAAATCAAGGCGTTTATCGGCGTTTCTTAGAAACACCGGGGTACTTTATTGACGTCTAACTTGAGACCACGCTCATTTCCCTTCATTTTTATTATTTGAGCTACATTCCATTGGGCCCCATATCCAGATCAATGGTGACCTTAAGCCAACAGATTGCGGTACATCCATTGAGTCCTGGTTGCTATGCTTCGGACTTGAATCCAGTGAGATTGGGCTCTCTGGCATCTACCAGCTTTGGTGGAAGCTCTCTCGCAGTGGCTATCAGCGCCGCATATCATGAATCCCATCGTGATTTTCACCTCTATTCCATCGGAGGTTATTTCATTCGCCCAGCAAGGACCGACCGCAAGCTTTTCTGTCATGTTGAGAAAATAAGGAATAGCAAAAGCTTTGAGACAAAAGAGATTCGCGTTTCACAAGAACATGACGATGGATCTTCGAAGGTCTGCCTCATTGCTTTAGCCGACTTTCATATTACCGAACCTCGGTCTATGGTGGTTTTCTCGACAGCCCCTGATCTTATCATACTACCTGCTTTCAAAAGCGATCAGTCTTTAAAGGAGATTTCTCGTAATGTCTGTCCGAAAATTGATCTCTATCGCGATATCGAAAAATTCATAGAGATGAAACCACTTCCTGCCAGCGGCCTATTCAGTTCCAAAAGTCAGGGAGAAGAGACACCGAAGATCTCTTCGCAACCGATTAACGTGGAGGTATTTCGAGTCCGTGATTGTCTAAGTAATGAAGCAGAGCAGATATCTGCTCTTTCTTTCTACATGGACAAGGGCCTCGCATACAACGCTGCGCTGCATCATGGCTATCATCCGTCTGAAGCAAAAGCCTGCGCAAGCTTAGACTTTTCTCTTCGCTTTTTTGAACATGACATTAATCTCGAAGACTGGCATTTTACGGAGCAAAAGAGTTTTGTTGCAAATCATGCGAGGGTTTATAGCGAGGGTCGGGTTTGGGATGAGAGAGGTAGACTTTTGGCAGCAATGACTCAACAGACGATCCTGCGCCCTAATTCAGATATCAAGACGAGTCGGTTATGAGTTAACAAATTTAAAAGAGGAGCTAAATCATTTACGTTTGCAGAATAAGGATAGCTTGTTTCCGAATTCTTGATTAAATTATCTGTATTTGAATTCCAAGGTTCTTTTCGTTGCCGGCCTCCTCAATCGAACCTTCAACTTGAAGAGAAAAAAATCCCCCCGGAAATTTTTCGAGTCTCAGATTCTTTAGGAGTTCAAGTTGTCTAATATGTACATCCCCAACCCGAGTTCTCAACCACTAACTCATCTTTTTAAATCAAACCTTTGCATCGAGTGACGGTCCAGCCTTTGCAATCCTAGCCGCCAGCGCCATAATCGCACCAAGGAGTATACAAGAGCCGCCAAACATTTGAGCCCCCAGATAGCTTCCATTCCCTTGCCTGATCAGAGCACCACAGATTGCCGGCCCCGTGAGATTAGCAAAGCTCACAAAGCCCAGAATAATTCCCACCCTTGTTCCAGTTCTATTAGGATGAGGTGTCATAGTGGTCGCAACCCCCGGGAACAAAGCCTGTAGCGCAGCTGCGAGAAATCCATAGACCACGGCAAAAGCATACAATCCTCCCACTGAGTGAATAGCCGCCCAGCAGTACACAAGCAAGCTCGCTCCAATACTCGTGGGAATAAGAATATTGAGAGGACCAGTCCATCTGTCCGCAATGATAGGTGGAAAGGCACGTCCGATCACACCGACTCCGTTCAGAACCATCAATAGATAGATCGGCTCGACACCTCCAACCTGATCGCGGGCGAATGTTCCCAGATAAAAGAAGGCCAGGTAAAGGCCCCAGAAATTGAGGAACATGCTCAAGGAGAAGAATATGAAAGGTGGCTCGGAAAATGCAGAGGTATCAATCCATGGACCACTTTTTCGAGCAGGTAGACGCGGTTTAAACCATACCAGACATGGAATGTAGGTGGCCATCATGATGAATCCCATGGCTCTCAATGCCCAGCCGAAGCCGACAGCATCCTTGAATATCAGCCAGTTGATCAAGACTGGGTATACAAGCCCACCGACAGCAGCACCGGCAGCTGCTAATCCGACGGAGAATGCTCGTTTCTTTTTGAAGTATTGGGAGAGAATGGCCAAGGCTGGACAAAACGTAAAACCGTTGCCAATGCCTAGACAAACGGCCTGGGAGAGGAATATTTGCCAGTATTTTGTCGCCAATGAGGTCATGAAGAGCCCCAAGAGTTGGAGAAAAACGCCAAAGGCGAAAACGACGCGGAAATGTCCACCGTCTGTAAGACGACCCGCGACGACGCCCACAAGAAAAAGAAGAAAGACCTGGGCGCTGCCAATCCATGCAACGGATGATTCTGACTCGCCTAGTGTCTGGGTGTAGTATTGTTGAAAGATTCCATAGCCATTGGCGACACCCCAAGTATTGAAAAACACTATGTGCGTAAGGGCAACTTGCACCCAAGCTGTGAAGCCTCCATCTGGGACTTGATCTGGTTGAGTTGAAGATGACTCGGAACTACATGCAGTATTTTCCACATCAACTTTCTTCTCGCGGTCGGATTTCTTGTTGAATCCAAGCATCGCTGATGCAGCCTAATGAAGTTGGAGTGTGAAGGCAAAAGTCCACACCTGACGAGTCTCGATTTGTTCAAATACGGGTATCACTCCCAGTACTATTTCACGATCGATTTATTTCGCAAGGATGTAGCGAGGGGTGGGCAAAAAGAGTTCTGCAGCTCGAGAATAACAAGTGAGTCAGAGGAATTAAGATCTGAATGATCTGTAAAGTAGCAGGGATATAAAGTGGGTTACAATAGAAATCTTGAAGGATTGCCGTATAGATCCCGCAATTGCCGCAATAACCAGTTGACACCAATCATTTGCCTCGGCTTTCCACTCCAAGCTCCGACGAAATATCCCCGAAAATTGGGTTTCTTCGACGATTATTCATGGATTTTTGGAATTAATATTTCAAGGGTTGACCAATCTTTTACTTCATAGTACTAATACTGACCAAGAGCCACTTGATTTCAAAATACGTGGGTTTCAATTCAAATTACTTGTATTCATCGACATTGAGTAGATTCGGAGTCAATCATTTCAAACGTTCTCATTGGTCCTTTGTCTCCGAAAGCCCCACTAAATCCCATGAAATCACTGTTGAGTATTGAACATGTTTGGTTTGTCATGAAAGATCTCGTGCCCAATTCCTTATTGTTTGTAGAATACGCCTGCTTCCATGCAAAGATTCGTCTCCAACAGACCTTCTGATTATTCTCTCATATGGTGGTCTTTCTCGCAAGAATCCCAATCTGATTCCAGGTCTTCGGATGTAATAGAATGTTGTCCGACAAGTCGGACAGCTTCCCTCGAACCTGCACAACCAAACATCGATACAAGGGATATGGAAACTATGCCCGCAGCAAAGCTCTCTGTAAGCTGGCTCTGTTTTTAGTTGCTCGAGACATATCTGGCAGGTTTCTGGGGGGGCTATCATAGCAATTAAAAAGTCAGTCTTTCAAGTCCGTCATGGTATAGAGCATGAACCTCACTATGGCCGACGACTTCGGAGTCGAATTCTCGCTTTTGACTAATTTGGCCGATGTCTTTCTGGCATATTGGACCCTTGGGGCGTGAACAAAGTATTTCGTAGAAATCATAACCTTCCATGGCCACTTGTGTACAGTATACCAGCACTTCAAATATTAAGAGTTGGCCAAGCTGATGGATCGATCGTCCCTAACAAGACACGAACAAGCTAAGCAAGAGAAAGTTTTAACACCCAGCTGTGCTCTCCAGGATCTTTATTAGAAGACAAATCGACAGGGATACCAATAAATACGATTACGTCTATGGAAAAAGCTGTTTCGCTGGAATGCAATACTAGTCAATATGATCGGCGTCATGTGGACTGTAGCGCACGGCCGGGGAATTTGATTGCTTTGTAGTCGGATGTTCGGCAACGGACCTTGTCGATCAACTGGAAACTCCCCAGTTCTAACTAAGAACCCTCCACATTCATCAAGTTGCAGCGTATGGTAGAAGCTGACCAGGCTGACCTCCGCGGACCCCACCTTCTCAATGGCTGCACATGCTTCAAGTTCAAATTCTCACCGGCCCACTCAAACACCTGGGGCTGTGACTGGTAGTGATGATACTGCCAACAGTACAGCTAGAAGACAGACCAGGGTATCCTGTGATGACTGTAGTATGCTTAACCTAATGACATTCCGACCGCTTCAGGCTTTTCCTCTCACACCGGATCTTAGGAACGAAGAAGCTCCGATGCAGCGGTGACCGCCCAATCTGCTCGCGATGTTCCTCTGCTCGTCGTGAATGCTCATATTCAAGCCGACTTCAAATGGGCAGACCAAAAACCCGACGCGTATCGCGACAACAGATCTCAAGCTCTAAAGCTCCTGTTCCTGTAACAACATCTCCCTCGGTCTATTCAAGCTTAACCGAAAATGCTACTAGCCATGATCAAGGAACTGCACTCAGAACGCCGATTGGTGGCGAATCTTCAGTGCAAGGGCCCATCACTCGGCCATTCGACATAACTTCCGAAATTACTTCCGAGACGCCTTATCTAGATGATTCATATCATTTATATGAAAGCGCAAATACTAGCAGTAACCCGGAACTAGAAAATACGACGTATCCAGTTCCTGCTTTTATCCCAGGTGTTCTAAGTCTGAGCCAAGTTGATAAATGCGCCTGTTCATCTGTGCTTTACTTATTGCTCGAGCAACTCCGGAATAAAACCCAGTGGGTGATACCAGATGATCTGATGATTCTCCGAAACTGCAAAGAGAAAGCGTTGGCTGTCGTTGGCTGTGACCAATGTCCTTTGCGATACTTTTCCGTGATCCAGAACGGCTTGATCTTAGACGTCGTAACGACCTGCATCGCCGAACGTTATGCAAGACTACTTGAACAGATTGACGAAGAGGAACTACAAGCTACAGGAAGAGGAGAGAAAAAACTATTAGATATTTCCAGTATCAAGTCGAACCTAGACCGGGAATCGATTTCTGCACGACCTAGTTTCACATTTGAAGTCCCGCCCTCGGAATGGCGAGAATTGATGCGCAGAATTATCAAGTCCGAGATACATAGTGTACAAGGGCAAAGGGAGAATTGCTTCATGTCGTTTGTTCTTCAATTGGAAGAGAGACAGAAGAGCTGGCATCGGATACCACCTGCGCATGATTGTCCGTCGCATTACCGGTCTAGTTGTGATCATCCTGATCGGTTTCCGTCTTGTTTGATTGTTATTGATGATACTAAGAGGCTCATTAACAATCTCCATCTTTGAACGGGATCACTTGAATGTTTCAATCTGTTGAATACTATAACAGATTGGGTGGGAGTCTTAATGTGAAATGTCAAAGTCTCCGACGCTCGGAGAATTGCATCGGACTCGGAGTTTTCCATCCTCTCATCTCCCCGAACCACGAGCACTCTTTGTCTCGGATGTCTCCAGCTTCGGCAATGAAGGTTTATTAAATTATAAAGGAAGCCAATCCGAGGTAAATTTTAAGAGCTCTGTTATTGAGTTCGAAGTTGCATTGGGGTAGTAATTGATAATTGTAGCAAAAGAAGAACACCTCCAACCCTTGGGGAGCCACGCCATATCCAGCAAAATAACCGTAATCCCTCGAATCCCCAACCAAACTCCGGAAGTCCCCATATGTACAGTGGACGACAGAATGTATTGAAACAAAAGCAAATATGGCAGAAATAAGACAAAAAGGGGGCTAAACAAAAAAACACAATCACTTCTTCAAGGGACTCTCAACAGCAGGTCGATAAAATAGGGTCTTTCTTCTAGCAGCTTCCATCCTGGCACGTTGTTGGCGTCTAGCATCCTCCTCGGTCTCCTCCTCCAAGCTGAACGAAGGCCTCGAGACAGGGAACAAGCCCTTGTTGCTTTGCTTGGGTGGGCAAGACTGCTGAACGATTTGATTGCGGTTGGAGAGGAAGTAGGGTGTGGCAGGAGACATGCCGATGGCATCGAGGTTGGCAAAGTTGTAACCAGGTGTCTGTGGGAAGTTGTAAGGCTCCGAAGTCTGATGAGTGGGAGTGGACGGCACATCCTTCTGTGGCGAAGGAGGAGTGATCTTGCGGAATCCATCAATGGCACCACGGTCGGCTCCGCAGCGACGGCCACTTGCTGAGGGTGTAGAAGGCTCGGCAATTTGAACGACGCTTCCATTTACATTGCTCAAAGCGCGTGGCTCCATGCTCTTTCGGCGCTTGGCGCCTCCACGGGGGACAACAGAGCTGTCGACCACATATGGAGATTCGTCGAGCCATTTGTTTTCTCTCTCGCAGCTGGAAAATCGTTAGTATGATTGGGTAGTATAGATTTTGGATGAGACTTACTCAAGGACCCAGCCAACACCGACACACTTCACGAGGCCTGATGCCTGCTTGACCTTCTCCAGTGTACGTAGACCACCATCCTTGTAAACAACATGGGTGATACCAACACGCGCATCCTTGGGGTCTGCGCCATCGACAGGAGACAGGCTTGATCGACCATTCCAAGACCAAGACATCACACATCGGGCACCCATCTGCTGCAAAAGCTCGACAAAAATTCCCGATGCATCTTCGCCTTCAGTAGTGTGTACATCAACATGTACAACTGCACCCCGCAGCGCTTGACTGGCAGGTTTAGCCTTGCGCGGAGATTTAACAGGAGATTTCGAAGGACTGCGGACGACCGATGGGGATTTAGAAGCTCCCAGTGAGCTTCTAGGGGCACTGCAGCGACGCTTGGGACTGGGGCTTCTATCAACTTGTGGCGACTTGCGAGTTGGAGAAAGAATCGGTTCGTTATCAACGAAAGGTCTGAAGGCAGGCTTGCGGACGCGGGGCGATGAGCGAGTGGGGGATGCACCGGAAAGGGAATGACCACGTTTGCGAGGGATCTTCAAGGGAGACACATCGCCTTCACCCTTGAGAGGCACCTTAGACACTGTATGGACTGTTCGCTGCTCAGGGAAACTCCTGATAGGTGTGGCGGGAACGGTAGGAACGTCGCTGTTCTCTTTTTCGTCATCGGATGGCATATTTCCCTCCTCTTGTTCGATTGGTTCAGGTGTAGACGAGATCTGACGAGAACGGATTTGTCTATGTTGCTCCTCCAAAACACCGTGATCGGTATCTTCGAAAATGTCACTCTTGGATGGCGAAGATAAGGTGTCGGGACATTCTGTGGCGGTGGGGGTGTTGACGGCTACCACGGATACAGGTGACATGGAACTGTCACCGGCCCGTTCCTGAAGCGGCAGTTCTGCGAACAGAGATGGAGTGTTTGGGAGGGGAGTTGGCGAAAGGTCCGGGTACGATACATCCCCGTTCTCAGGAGTGCTAGGCTCGCTTGCTTTCTCCAAAGGGCCGACAAGGGAGAAAACACCACGACGGCGCGGTCTTCCGGAGCGATTTTGGGACGGGGTGTTTGTCTCCCAGTGTCCAAATTTCTGTGCTAGTGGAGTGAAACCCAAGTCAACATTGTAGTTAGACTTTCGGCGACCTGCATTATGAGGCGTGTCAACAGGACTAGGCACCCCTGGCGTGGGGATTTCCTGTTGGGTTATCTCGAATATGCTATCATCCTCGACATCCATGCGAGGCTCGAGATTGATGTCGTAGATGGGTTTCTGAGATCTGACGCTCTCCTGCAAAGAGCAAGGTGTTCCACGCGCTACTGGGGGAGTAGAAGCCGGGGGAGGAATAGAGGGCATTCGCTCAAAGGGGTGAGTCCTCTGGTCGCCGTCATTCGCTTCATCCTCCAAGCCAGGATTGAACAAGATTGACAATGTGGCCTCAGCTGGAACGACAGTTGGCTCATCATTATCCGTATCCTGGGATTCTTCCACCTCGTCAGGCTGGGAGATAAACCGCACTGTGCTTTCGGTTTCAGCATCTTCATTGTCGTCCACATCACTGGCCGGTTCGATGCTTGCATGAATTCGTTCGAAAGCATCGAAATTAAGCGTGACATCCGAGTCTGGCATTGGTGTGTCCTCTGCTTCCATATCATGACCCTTGTATTGAACGGAAGGCGGCTCAATAGGGCCAGCAAAGTCTTCAATTTCACCTTCAATGGTCTCAAATGCGAGCGTATCGTCATTGTCCGGCTCCATTTCTGACACATCGTCCTGAACGGAACCAGTATCTTCAAGAACCAGTTCATCTTCGAATACGTCCTCTTGATGCTCGAAGGCCTTGAAGGGTGCTTGAAGCGATTCCATTGTATTGAAACAGACAGTGCCGAAGTCCTGCGGTTCCTGTTGAACTTCCTCCTCCAGGACTGCCAACTTGTCATTGATGTCCGCGTTTGAAGAATGCTCGACGATCTCATTTTCAATTTCATCCTCCTCGAGGATTTCATTGTTCTCGATTGGATCCTCACAAAGTACTTCGGTCGGATCGCTCATGGCAATAGGATTCGGTACAACGTCATGGGGCATTTCATTGATTTCAAAGTGATCATTATCCATGTCATCGAGCGTCTGCGACGTAGTAAGATTCGGAAATTGTTTTGAGAGAGGCGATTCAGGTATAGGTTGGTAAGATTGAAGTTCCATTTCAAAGATGTCGCGGGAGACTTCATCTACCATCTCCATATGCCCATCTTGTTCGCTTCCCACCGATTCAGGGATAGGGGATGCTTTTGGTAGAGATGTCGGGGTTGTACTAGCGTCTTGATTCTGAGGGCTCTGTTCCAATATCGAGGACTTAGGCGCGAAAAGTGAGCTTTTGAACGGAGAAGCCACCTTCTTGGCTGGACTCTGGAACAACGAGGTCCTGGCTGGGAATCCAGGAGTTGAGGTCTTGGCTGGAGATTGAGAGAGAGAAGCGCTCAGTTTCCCCTTCCGGGGAGACATTTTTAATGGAGAGGCTGGACCTGGCGTAAGATTCGGCGCATTGAGAGACCGTGAGAGACCAGGGTTGGGGGAGTCTGCATGGCTAAACTTGAATGGCGAAAGTTCGGGACGCTTGGCGGGGGTGGACATAAACATCGAGTCGCTGAAGTCGATCTGCTTTCCGACTGGAAGAGATAAAGAGTCGCTATCAGCCTGAGCGTTCTGGCTGCGCTTCGGAGTAAAGTTGATTTTCCGAACTGGTGAGCTGAGACCAGTCGACCCGTGCTTCGGTGTGAGATCTTTGGGCTCGCCATTTTCATCGATCATTTGGGAAGCCTTCTTGGGTGTGAAGTTTATCTTGCGTACTGGAGATGCCAGTCCCAGGTTCTCCGGGTTCTGCTTCACGGGTGAATGAACAAGCAATCTCACAGGGCTGTTGGGATCGTCCTTGGCCGCGGCAAGCTCGTCTTCCTCTCCATCCGAGCTAGCATACGCGGACAGTGTCTTGGCCATCTGCTTGGTCTTCTTAGGGGAGAGAGGCTGTGGAGCATCCTTCTGAGCAGCTGGTTTCCGTCCGCGGGGTGCTCCAGCTTTACGGACGGGAGTAGCTGCAAATCCAGCCTTTCCGGCTGTCTTAGGTGCCTGAGCATTTCCAATAGGAGCAGAAATTGACATTATGCCATCCTCTTCTGAGCCTGAATCCATCACATCTTGGAAAGTGACCGTCTTCTTCTTCGCCGGACCACGCAGGATGTTAGACCGCATGGTGGTAGAATTTGTTGCAATCACAATTCGTTTGGGCTCTGATGTATCGCTTGTAACTTCTGGTTCTGGTACTTGACGCATATTCTTTCGTGCTGTTGATGTCTTTGTGCTGGTTTGGGATGTTTTGTTTATCGAACCCTTTGGTCGTCCTCGCGCTTTCGGGGCAGAGACAGCGGGTGCCGGAGTAGATGCGGCAGTTGTCTTCTTCGGTCTTCCAGGGCGTTTCTTTGGTTCCGCGTCGGTGTCTTGTCCGTCTTCGGAGATGGATTGGTGATCCTTCTTGATCTGTGCCGATACGGGTGTCGATTTCTTCCCACGTGTCGCGGCGGTAGATGAAGTAGCCTTCGTCGCTGGGCGAGCAGCTGGCCTTCCACGTCCCCTTGTACTAGTTTTGTCGGGTTGCTTGGTTAGAATGTCAAGCTCATCATCGGTATCATCGGAATCGGAATCGGCGACTGGCGCCTTGACAATCGTCTTTTTTCTGGCTTCGGCTGAAGCTTTCGCCCTGGCGGCGGAGGCAGCGGTGGTTTTCATGGCAGCCCGAGGCACTGTGCGAGTGCCCCGTTTGGCGGGAGACTTCGGTAGAACAGCTGCGCGTGCCATTGTGGGGTGGGGGTAGCGCAACGGAAGTTGTTGTGGTGGTGGTGGTGGCGTATTGAAAGGTTGTGACGTGTTGCTTTATGAATGTGTATGGCGCGGGGAGCTCATGGCGGGTATGAACAAGTAGTATTAGTGTCGGTGGGTGTCGGTGGGTGTCGTAAATAGTTGTTCAAGTCGAAGTCGCAGTTGGAGAAATCGCGGACGTTGGAGGTGGAGTGCGCCTGCTTCTGTTTTGGCATACCTTCCTAAAATGGATTGCTACCCACTCGGTCTCCATGGTAACGTTCACGTGATGGTGATGTTGGTTCATAGAGTTACTCGCACTGTGATTGGCTATCCTTGTAGCATAGTGGGTCCACCCCCCAAACCCAACCCTAATGACAGGTACCACAGCTGGTTTGTTATGTTCTAGTATAGTAGCTACCTGGGTACCTACCTCAGTAGGTAGTCGTAGCAGCTACCAGGAGTAGATATAAGTGTAATATTATCTAGCTAGTGCCCCTGGAGGTGTGGATGCATGCAACTCTCACTCGTGCTCATCCATTTATCTTGAAGTGAGTGAAATCCATCTTTTTGAAGTTCGTGGAGTCCGAGCAGTATATACCAAGCCTCGGTATGATACTTAGGTACTACTAGTAATGTCCCAGCCAAGTTGATATTTCCTTGAACTCCGAGTCGACTTGTACTTAAACTTTGGAAATTCAATGTTGAAAACTTCAAGTTGAATGCAAGCATTCAAGTTACTAGTTCACTTCCCACCTCCAGCGCTTCAATCTAAGCTAGTAGTATTAATGCTGAAATAGCCACCGTACCTCTAAAATCAACCAGTATGATGGAGCGTGATACGTATTGTATAATTGCGACTTTTGCACTACTATTACTAAGGAGATTCTTGAATCGCGGCTCCAGAATCGAAGCATGGAAACTGGGTTTGTTCTTCCAACGTGAATCTAGAAAATTTCAAGTTGCGACAATAATTCTCTTCTCGATTATTATTAAAGAAAGCAATAATTTCATACCGATGCCTATAAGAGATTACTACTATCTAGTATCGCCGAGCAAGTCGCACATGTCATGCACTTGGGTCTTACTCCAACGTCTACACACACAAGCGCAAAGGGGATTTACAATTGTAGATCGTAGCATCATTGAAAACTTGAATCTTCGCAAGGCGACCATATTGGAATACCATACTATTATACATCTGTGGGCTGGAACTTTTGGTCAAGTCTCTCGATAGAGCTATCCACAATTCAAATGTTGCGAGAACTTCAAGTTCTTGAACGTGAGTCTCCGAGTCCAAGTTGAGCACTAGCACTGACAATAGTATTCTTCCCGGATGGAGCCAAAAAGTTATTGACACATGCACACTTCCCCACGGAACCTCTCGTTTGTCGTGCCTGTGGCAAGTACTGCTAGCCCTCCCTTGTAGTGAACAAACTTGAATGCAATCCTTGAAGCCAATGCTGGTACCGTTCCAGCACCATCGGTGCACATTATGCAGCCAGTTTGTGACCTTGTGCCACACCCAGAGGAACCCAAAACAGCCGCATAACCACCTAGCCACCAGCCTTATATAAGACATGATGTTGTCAGTTGACTGCCCCCCATGCCGCCAGCCACCCTCTGGGTGGCATTTCGAAGCCCAAAAACTTGCCCAACTTGCCTAAACCACCGATTATATGATCGACGGCCTCCACCACCTCGAACCAGGTGGCTTTCTTAGCCTCTTTCTTGCCGGGAAGTTTCTCCTCAGGTTCCTTGGCAGGCTTCTTGGTAGGTACTGCAGTACCTACGGAGGTAGGTTCAGGGAGTCATTTCTTCATCTAATATCATCCAGTTAGCCTTCAGTTCCTTAAAGTCATTTGATTCAACTACAGTATTACTAGTATACATAGATGCAGTTGAACTGCCTGAATTACATCTCAACAATCATATACAAGCGTCTACAATACTAGGTAGTACTGCTACAATACTAGGTATCTCTACGAGTTGACTTACTCGCTCGTCCGATGATTGCGGTAGGGGAAGTCGGGGTCTGGCGGGATGGTCACACTAACAGTGACGGCCACGCCGCATGCATAAAATGCGCACATTTCACAAAGCCCATGGATGGGCGGTTATTCTTGAGAGAGCATCTCCACCGCGCGTGGGAAGCTGTTGTTCACTTGCTCCAAACGCAAAATCGGGCAGGCACAGTATGAGGAGGGCGATCAACTCCACGAAAACGAGACCACGATATGAACTGCATGCCTTCAAATCAGCGTATACTCATTTCCTGGCCCAAGGAAAAGAATTCTTTCACTACTGGTACGTACAATGAGTTGATGTCAAGAGCTATCAGTGTCGGTTGATCGGTTTGATGATTTGGTGGAGAGGTTGAAGAGGAAAAGAGTAAACAGGGGGCTTTCGTGTTTCGCGCTTCCTTTTTTAGTCTCAATTTGAAGACCAAGGCCCTTACCCTAATCCATGGTTGACAACACCTCACGTGCCTCGTCCAGACTTACTCTCCCTCAGGTACTTCAGGCTCTTTTATTAATGCTACCCTATTAGTTAGTACTAGTAGTAAGACCAAGGTTCAATATGCCACTAGTCTCGAAGCTTTATGCTGCGGGAAATTTCTGTCTTCATCCCACTACCACATTTCGAATTTCGAATTTCAGAACTCACACTCAAACGTAACGGAGTATATTTTCCAGTGGCATCTGATCAAAATATTCATCCAATTTTCTCGAACGTGCTCGTCTCCGAGATGGATTCCTACAGCAGAAGTGAACTACCTGGCGTCCTCCCGGAGTTGTTCCTCATTGGAGCATTCGACTCCCTTTCCCCAGCTGACTGGGTATGTCTGTCTCTATGCAATCATCGACTCTACAAGCTAGCTAGGGTAAATTGCGCTCAATTTTTGCCTCTCGGAGGAGCTGAAAAAAGTTCACTCCTAGCAAGACTAGAGAAGAATATACCTGAGTACTTCACTTGCCATATTTGCAATAAGCTACATTGGTTCGATGGTTCTGAAAGCTTCGGGCTTAGCGGTTTAAACCATCAGAAAACCTCGAGCCTTCCATGTGACTATAAAGGAGATGACTGGACGAGTGAACAAACTTATCATTCTGTGCCGACTATGAGGACACACGGGGGGGTTCTCCTACTCACACAGCCATCTTTATTTCCACCAGCTTAAGCTCGCAATGAGAAGATATTACTATGGTAAACGGGCTGGCATTAGTACCGAATCTCTATCATATACGCAAATGGGCTTCTATCCTCACCCTTTTCTGGTTCTCCCAGATCCTAATTGGCCGTGGAAACGGCTAGTTCCCTCAAGAGTCTCTTCACTATTCTCGAGAGAAGCACAAATATCTCCGATATCTCCAACTCCGAGCCTTTATATCCGACTGCAGGATATACTGATATATCAAATACGGGAAGATATAACGAGCGAATGGTACTGGAATCCTATATCTCAGTATGAAATTTGCTGCCACACTCGCCTCTTGCCAAGTTTCAAGACGGATCTAGAAGAATTGAAGAATCGCGAAGAAGCTAGGTACACTTGCCCTTACTGTACTACAGTCTGCAAGCTCGAAATAATCGAGGATTTTGAAGTTAATTCAAGCCTCGCCAAAGTCGCTCTTGTCATGACAAGGTGGGTCAATCTCGGCCCTGGTCTTGACCCTGATGATCCATTATGGAAAATCCATACATGCTGGGGCGGAACTCGACTCCATAAGCTTCCAGATGAATATTCAGACGAAGCCAAAGATCACCATCTCCGCTTTGAACAAATAGCCTCTGAGTCGGCCGAAGAGCTACAATCTCGCAATCTATCCTATCTGAATAGTAATATCCCAGGTGACAAAGGGGATTTTTCTCACGATGCAGTGCCGAGTGGAGGGTTTGTCTGGCATATCTCGTATCTCGAGGAGCCAAAAACTCGGGGACTTAAGTATATGTGGTATTTAGATCGCAAGGAAAGAAGAAAGAGGGACGGTACCTGGATTGAACCACATGATAGTGCCAGTGAACGAGACCTCAGGCTGCCTCGCAGGCAATTAGCTACTATACAACAGAGGTGGGATCGATACAAGGAATTGCCAACCCGACAGGCGTAATTTTCAGCTGGAATGATGAAGTCTGAGTCTATTTATAGAGGAATCTCTTGTGCTCTATGAATGAAATAATACTAGGAGTCACCCTCAAATTGCGCTGTTGGAATTCAAGTTGACTTTATTTGAGCTTTTGAACACGGTGACCTACCAGAGCATAGTACTATCTGATACTAGTAAGGTTTTCAATTGTTCAACGGCTTGAACTTGGTTGAAGCTGAAGATAGTAGGGTGGAAACTTTTTGTAACCTTCAAGTTCAAGTTGGAAGCCAAAACCAGTACAGGGAGCCGCTCATCACGGCGTGGAGTTGATCTATGCCTTTGGCAATTTTCACGACGCTCTAAAGCAAGCGGACCAGGGGATTTTGCGAGGATACGACGATCCGGACGCGGCTCAATCAGAAGCCAATGTTGACGAAACACCTTCAGTCAACGCCAGAGTGACTGAGTATTGCAGGTCCAATATTGACCTCAGCCATGAATTGCAAGATACCTGGATTCGATTCGTGGTTGAAGATTGCCTAGAGACCGATCAGCGCGCAAACGCTGATGATATCACGACGTTTTGTGCTGACAGATCGGTACGCATTGAGAGTTCGGATCATGACGAGAAATGGTTGGCAAGGAGAAAGCGGATTGAAATCCTCGACAAGAATTTCGACTCTATGACAACTGCCACGCGGAAACTTATTGGAAGCGTTCTCGGTATGTCACTTTAGCAAGTTGAACCTACTAGGGCTTCCTACAAAGCCTGAGTGACTACCGAAAGTTTGCCAATCCTAATATTACATTTGCAAATCCTTAACGGGAGAGAAATAAAATCAATTGAATGTTCATGAAGCCATTATCAGAAGTAAATCGAACGTCATTATGTACGAATTCTACTTGGAATTGTCTAAACCAGGTTAAGAGCCGCCACACCCGCAGCAATGGCAATCGACATGAGAGAAGGAACAATAGCCGCGATGGCAGCGGAATCAGCATCTTCAATCATGACGCTAGGCTCAAAGGTACCGGGGTCCTTCGAATCAATGGTGCCGTTCCAGCAGAAGTTGGTGAAGCACTGGGTGCAGACATCAGGAAGGGTGGTGCCAGTGCGCTCAAAAGAGCGGCTCAGGATGGCACAGCCGACGCAGGTTGTCCAGTTACCGTCACGAGTTCCGTTGGCCATGGTAGCGACTTCGTATCCGTTGTTGATGATATCGTCGCGGCGGTCATCGTCACGGCTCAGAGTGAAGGTTGTCTCGTTGGAAAGAGTGGTGTAAGGGGTGTTGGGGAGATAGACAACCAAGGGGGTGGGACCGGTTGTGTTGGAGCTGTTGCAGCCGAAGAAGGTAGGGCGGGTGTTCAGGCCCAGGTTGACGAAGGTGTTCTGGTCTGGAATTGCAGGGAAAGATGTGCCGTTGCCAATTCCGGTGCTGTTGAGACTGCGCTCATAGGTTGCAACCAGGGCAGTGCCGTTGGGCCAGCTGTAAGTGGTATCGGCGGATGAGTCGACAGCGAAAATGACATCGACGTGGCGCTCGGGCTGGATCAGCGGATGCAGAGGAACGTTCTGCAGATCCTCGCCACCATCAACAACGTCCAGGGCGGTTTGCTGGGCGTAGGGAGATGAGTGATTGTTGTAGTGATAGAAAGGGTTAGGATCATAGGAAGCGATGTCGTCATCGGCTCTGTCCAATTTTTGGAGAAGGTCATTGAAGACATTTTTCACGAAGGTTGGGAGGCTAGTGGTGTTCAATTGAAGGAGGAACTGATTGAAAAGGGTGGAGGAGGTTCCAATAACGAAACCGGCATTGTCATAACCACCGATGCAGCTCTCGTTACTGGGAAGAGAGCCACCAACAAAACGTGAGCCCAGACGGTCTAGGGGAACGAAGCCGAAGATAGTGGGATCAAAAGTGCCGAACTCCCAAGGGTTGAACTCGTAAACGGTCGAGTTGCTGCCGACAACGAGCTCACCAGGGTTGCGACCATCCGCCACAACCAGGGGCATAGGGTAGTCACCACTCTTGAACTCGGAAGTCTTGGCAATGGATGACCAGGTGTAGTCAAGGGCTCCACTGCTGGCATTGAACATTTGATAAGCGAGGGCGCGTCCCCTATAAATAAAATTAGCATGGTTCATTTTCAGATGTTCCTTTCTTGGAGAAATTTGACTTACCAGATATCAGTGAGCGAAGTGTCAAATCCAGCCTTCTTCTTGGCCTCGACAGCCTCGGCAATGTCCTTGTAGTAACTGGCTGAGTCTAGAAGCTGGATACCGCCAGTATCCGGACCCTCGAGAATTGAGTTGCCGAATTGCCAAACGGAACCCTTGGAATGAGTCTGCAGCTTATCGATGGTCGTGAAGTTGTTAATGTAGATGGAACCGAGCAACCAGCTACCACCACTGAGACCGGCAACATATGTGGATGATTGGAGCAGACCACCGAGATGACCATCGGCGGTAGCATTGTAAGTACGGCTATCAAAAGCCTTGATCGCACCGGCACCGTTCATCAGTGCACGGTAGCCACCACCGGACACAGCAATACCGATGTTAGGCAGATTGGACGAGTTTCCCTTGTGCTTGTCGAGATATGAAGTCACGTCGTAGTCGCCGACCTTAACATGGCCGAAGAAGTCCTTCATGGCGGACAGTGACTTTTCACGACGAGTCTTAAGCCAGTCGGTCTCATTGGAGGAGAGCTTCGCGGCGCTGCGCACCGTCGGACGAGTGCCGGCGCAGCTGACTTTAGTGGGAACGTAGCCATCGGGGGCATCGGGGAGAGCTCGTCCGACAACAGGAACCACGTTTTCAGGTTCGAATCCGGGGGGAGCTGCAATCGCGCCTGTAGAAAGAACACAATGTTAGTCGGGTCTCACTGAAAGGTTGCTTGGTGTGACTGAGAACTTGAAAGCCGAGTCGCGTGCAGATCGCTGCAATCAGCAGGGGGGTTCAACATACCAGGCAGTAAGCCCAGAGCGAGGGACGCGATTAGAACACCAGGCTTCATGATGAAGATGTGGTCGCGACCTCAACTCTTCAAAGTAGAAACTACCGAGCGAAGAAGCAGAAGGGAGAATCTGAACCTGAATCTGGGGTGAAGGAAGTCGATCACCTCCGAGTCGCCAGGGGTGATCTTATAATATTTATGCACCGGGCCCGCCGGAAGCTTGGCCAAGCCGGCGCCGAAATCTCAAGTGCGAGCTCTACTCTCACAGCAAGGTCGGCAGGCCCAAAGAATTTACTTTCAGTCTCCATCGGGTCTCCATAGTCCATTAGCGTTCCCGGGGGCCGACGAATGGTGGTGCAGCGAGTGGATGGTCATCGTGTGGATCTAGTGATGTCAGGACGAACAACCCTCGACAGGGCGGTGCATAACTCCAGAAGCTGATCTGGTGTGACCTGACGATTGCCGAATTATCGCCCGGCTGAGGTGATCCAGTAATGATTGAAATGTAAACCAAAATACTGTTTATTGTAGGCGAGACTTTCACATTTAGTGAGAGCTGTTTTTATGAAGTTGTTTACTTTCAAAGAAGAAAGAAGAAGTTGAAGTTGGAAGTTCGCGGAGAATCACGGGATTCTCTTCTACGTCATTGCCCAACACAGTCAATTTAGGGCATCAACATACATACAACACATCTCAGTATGTAGGGCACATACTGTCAGCTTGATGAATTCAATACTCAATCTAGTAAGCCACTCCGCATTATTATCTTGAATCATCACCATCATCACTGCGCATCTGCCTAGGTTCATAAAATTCTCGGAATCGATGCCGTGGCGGTGCATCGCACCACTTTCTACTTCTTACTCCATAATGAAAGCCCCGATCCCTGGATAATCTTCACAAGCCACTCTCATTCGAGCTCTCAAACCCCTCTTGGCCTGACTAAAAAACCGACGGCGTTCATAATTATGGGGCCAAACAAACCATCAAGCCCCACCTAACTTGAACCATTGGAAATAATCTAAAACAACAATCACCGGCCCTTCCGAGCGAACTTCCCCTTCCTACATACCAGCCCACCCTGTACTAGTAACCCATCCAGGCAACTGCATTTCCACAACGCCCATGAATAACGATACTTTCGGGGCCGAAAAAGTAACCGAGGATTAATGCGGAATCGGAATTTGAATGATGGTTGTTCCAGGTTGTACGGAGTACACCGCAAATTCAATGCTTAGCGGGCTGGGGCTACTGCGGCTAGCGGCCTAGTCGATGGGTTGCCTGAGTGGATTTCCAGCTGAGCAGGCAGAACAATAATAGCCACACAAAAGCCACATGTGTACGAAATACGGAGTAAACAACTTGAGTAGTAAGATTTGCAAGGTTGTACCAAGTAGTAGGGCTCAAAGTATGTATACAAGGCTGATAATTGAGATCAATTCGACATGAAATTAGAGTCGCTAACGGCTGGTCAGTGACTGCCGATCAAACATCTGGGGTTTCAGCCGTGAAGAACTTCCAACTGTACATAGCCCGCGATCGGCGGTGCCATGGTGGAGCAGATATCTTGAATGGCCATTTAGAACTTTGTAACAGCCTTGGAGGATCAGGAATCGGAGCGGGCCGAATAATCATTTGTGTACGGAGTACTTCGTGCATACTACATAGGTAATTGTTGGAACTTCATGTCGTGGAAGGACTTACATGTAGTATCACAGGTGCATGGGTGCATGCCTTGATGGTCTCGAAACTTGAAAATAATGTCAATATGAAGTAGCACCGTCGGACAAGAGTACTAACAGAATCTATGCTTGCAAAATTGCATTCCTTTGATCACATGAAACATTCAAAAAGGGTCTTTTGAATTCTCCAACTACTCAAATTGTCGTTAAACAGAACCAAGGCTGAACAATATCACCTATGGCTCGATCTCTGTGGAATAGGATCAATGCGAACCATCTCATACACAACCGTTGGGGCCAAACTATTCGATCAGCGCTACTACTACTAGTATCTCGCACAATTTACTCTATCTTGTCTAGATTACTAGTATTGAAGCTGCAACGTTTTGACACCGACCCCACGAGAATGGATTCGAAGGCCATTCGATGGCTTGGATTTCAGTCCTCGCATTTCAAGTACTAAGAGCCAGCCATGGCTTCATCACTGTGTGAAAAAGTAGTACGAGGGTATCTCATCTGCTATTACTATAGTGAAGAGAACATGCGAGAAGAACCCGATGCATTCAAGTTATGATTACATTAGTAGTACTTGCTTTTGTATCTGATGCTTTGAACTTCGCGGCATCGTCACTGGAAACAAGACCCGAGCGTTCCCTTGCCTTAATAGTATACAGCTACTCCCTCTGGAGGCTTCTGTATCATAATACTTATATGCTGCCTAAATCCACTTAGTACCAGTGTTCCACAAGCACGAATGCACCATATGAAAGTGATTCAAAGCTCACTGCAGGACCTTTCAGACCGGGCGTTTTCAGTTGAGTTCTCATTCTGCGCCCAATTTTTTTTTTGCTTCTCTTCACAAGATGAGGGGAAACGCTTTGGAGCCGGTGAATTGGATAGAGCTGTGAAAATCAGACAGAAAATACATCACGGTAGTCTATCAGATCAGTTCTCTACACCGAGGCAGCGAACTTAGAGCATGGATCATGAATGGCTCCGATCTGCCCTTAAATTTCACAATGAGCGGCACTCAATTGAGTCTGGCGAGAGAGCTTAGAGGATATCGAACCATATTTGACACACTTGCAATAGTGACCGTTCCGCCATGCCAAGAACTCAGAGCGCCTTAACCTGAGTGTCTCCTGGTTTATGAAGCCAAAGTTGGCACCGCTCTTCAACAGCCCTTGCCGGGCTAGCTCAATCGGTAGAGCGTGAGACTCTTAATCTCAAGGTTGCGGGTTCGACCCCCGCGTTCGGCTATTCCTACAAACAATACCTGAGATATCTTTTTTTTGCATTTTTTTGATGGTTCCAAGTTGCGGGTCGTTATAGTGGGTTTGTGAAAAATCCGATTGCTCTTCTTTCACCGCCCCGACCGTTGTCCAATGGGGAACTGGGTAATAAAAGCGGAAGCGGATTCGGGCGAATCATCGGCTGGGGGATGTATCCATAGTGGCAGAATTCTGTTCCATACGACGGATTGGCCCACTACGGTTAAACCGAGGCAGTACCCAAACGGTGTACATCTATCTACTACATCATGATGTACTGTATTTGCCTTCGAAGAAAACCAATTTCTTTTGCGGAAGAACAGTGAGCAGATACAATTACCAGTAACAATTTTTGGACAAGGGTGATTTCATTCATGGCAGTCATTTCTCTTCGATATTAATAAAGGCTGGAAAGAATTGGGCAGAACCAAAGCCACTGATACGAGTATATATGTAAACGTTCAATCTCAGACGGCCTTCCTTCAACAGATCAACCTTTCACAGGCGTGATCTCAGCGGCGATGAACATTCCCTCGGCCTTTATATCCGCATTAACATGACCCTCGGGCAAGTTATTAAGTTCATCCTCCTCCTTATCCAGGCCCCAGAACTGCCAGATAAAGAATAGACCACCGATACCCGAAAGAAGGGCAAAGACAACGTAGTTCCACACAAGTAGGGGATCACTGGACAATGGGTTCAATGCCTCGGCAATAGCAGCAGAAATGGCGTTGGTAAAGAGGCAGATGGCTTGGATCAGAGAACGCATGTTGCGGGGCGCCTTGGAATAGGCGTATTCGAGAGAGGTGATTGAGGCGAAGATTTCGGAGAGCGCAACAAGAACATAGCTACCAGTTTGAATCCACACGTTCAATGGAGCATTACTAATGCTGCCATCCGCAAGGAAACAGTTATTGGCATCGTTCCCACATGGGGAAGTCTTGTAGATATAGTGTTGGACCACGGCTGCCCAGACCATAGCAAGGGCGGCGAGCATGAATCCAACGAAGATTTTCCTAATGGCTGTGAACCTAATCCCGGCGCGGCGCAGTGCTGGATAAAGGAAGTTATCGCAGATAGGGATGAAAATAACCAGGGCCAAGGGGTCGAGATTGTTGATGACATCGTTGGGGACGCCGTGAAGAGCCATGGTTCCAGCTTGAGCAGTCAAATTGTTGGTCAGCTGGTTATATGCCAGCCAGTAGAGGGGGAAATAACAGAAGACGGCACATGCAGCGAATCCACGGCGCACTTCATCAACCCATGCATCGTCAAAAGTCATCCAGTGGGGGCGATTCTGAGGAGCAATGTTGGAGGGCTTTGCTGTTTCCCAGAGGGTACCATCGTGAGTCCGCTTCCAGAACTTGACAGGGTTCCATGACCAACGATTACCCAGTGCATAGAAAAGAGTTCGCACGGCCTTGGAAGTAACAGAGCCTTGGGGAGGGGCTTGGATGTAACGATTGCGACCCCACCACATAATGAAAGGAGTTGTCAAAAACATGAGGGTAGGGAGCAGATATGCCAGCCAGAAACCAACGTACTTCTCCGCATAGGCCATGGATATCTGACCAATGAGAGCTCCAATGTTGATAAAGAGATAGAAGTAGTGGTAGATACGGCTCTGCGTGATCGTTGGGTCGATAATGACGCGCTCGCCGGATGGCATAGTGCGCACCTTCAGATTCACAGCAGGAATCTGCTCCACCACCAGGGCGGAGATATTGGGCTTGAAACCACCAGTACCAAAGCCCATGACAATAACACCCAGCATGAAAACGCCAAAGCATGCATTTGTGTTGGTGATCACCGGGGGGATAGCGGAAATCACCAAGATAATATGTCCAAGGATTGCAAAGAAGATGGACCAGCAGATGGTCTTGTATCGGCCCCAGTACTGATCAGCGACATATGCACTGAATAGAGGGATAACATAGCACCAGAATGTGTTGAATGTGTTGATTCCATTCGCGATTTCAACACCCTGGCCAAGAGCACCCGAGACACCCTGGGAGCTACCACCGCCGGCACCCGTGTCGTGGTGAGATCCAGCCGGTCCATTTGGATAGGGAAGAGGGAGGGAGTGGTTCACGAAATTGGAGTCTATGGGGTTGGTTAACACTATTGATCAATGAATCCCAAGGGGGCTGAGTATATCCATACACAATACTTGCGTTCCGTAGTATGAGAATCGCTCGCACAGCTCCACAAAAGCAACTGTATAGACGGCCCATGGAATTGGGGCCGACACACGGCGCAGGGCGTCTGGGCCACTTAGCTCCTCAGCGGTTGGATCTTCATCGCCGATCTGGAGGTGGTAGGCGGAAGAAACAAGACCCTTCTGGGGGTGGGGTTCGGAGACAAGTCCAGTCTGAGGCTTTTCCTCAATGACAGGCTCATCTCCTTTCAAAGTGATGATTGGATCATCATGGATCTTCGAGGAAGGATCCTCGAGAGCCATTTGGGGTGGAGAAAGGCAGAAGAAGAGGCAAGCAGGAGGGAGATAGAGAGAGAGAGAGAGAGAGAGGAAGGTGGGAAGAAGAGGAGGAAGGAAGGAAGAGCGTGAGAGGAATCAAAAGAAATAGGGAAGGTGCAGGGGGAGCACCTTCTTATATTCCATTCGCGACTTCCTTCTTTTTACCTTCAACCATTAGAACCTCCAAACCTCCAAACTGTCAATTTCCAACTTATCATCTCCACTCTCCTACTCTCTCCCACTCACACTCCCACAGTCAATCACCTGCTCCCACAAGATTGGCCACAAAGGCTTAAATTCACCATCGCTTAACACTAGTCGCATGCAAATTTCTGCGAGACCACGTTTTACCCCAGACTTATCACGCCATGCGCCTGCGACACTAGCCACACTATCCCAAAATGGGACATCGTCCGTGGCCACCGGCAGATAAGGCTTTCAATGGATCCCACAACCTCCCTGGATTGGCTTGGAAAAGAGTTCAAGTTGACCTCGGGACATGCACGTCGACTCGGGCCATGTAACCGTGAGATCCTTTCAATGCACGAATGCCCACACCTCCCAAGCCCACCAAGACTCCCAGGAGATCGTGTCGATGTCCATCGCTCCAAGAAGCTTATCCTAAACCACCGGGTTTCCGCCGTGGGGCCGCGCGACCAGGCACACTAGGAACGCTAGAGGTGGGGACCAGGAAATGAATTTCCCCGGCTTGCATTCGCAATCGCGGCCAGCAACCAGAACATGACTCCAGAGGAGTATCGGACGAATTTTCCTCATGGATACTGCGCGAACAATTGCCACAAGTTGACTCTTGAGATATCGAATTCAGTCCCGGGAACACCGACGGGATAGCGAGTACACAGACCTCCTCGGCTTCAAAGGCTTGGATTTGCTTAGCATGCAATGGTTGGGTATGGGTCTCGGGCCTGGCCTTATCACAGCTTAGCGGCACTTCAAGTGGGGCTGGCTGGGGCTGGCCCCTGCCCAGTGGTCGTTCCTCGGTGGCCAGCTGCCCATATTGTTTCCCCTGGTTATCTCGAGAGATAACACTGCACGCACACACCCTCAGGCAGTCTTGAGAGAAGGTGAATGGGTTGGCCAATTTCCACCATCTATCTTATCATTTGCTAACCAATGACAAACCTTGCGACTTTGCTGACGCCCGACAGTGCATGGTATCAACAGGGATATATCTTTTCTCCAAGGGTTCTGGAATTCTGCCATTTGAGCTAAGATCTTGTGCCGCTGTGGCAACCCACTGACGTGCTTGGCGAAGAACTAACGAGTGAGTACACTTTCACACGATGTGGATCAGGTCACTGGTCCTCACAAATAGTTCCTTGCAACTAGATTGAAAGCCACTGAAAAAGTGTTTTCCGCTGGTCAGATCCATGTCCACGGAACGGTTGATTTAATTTCCATACCTGATGGGAACTGTGGCTATTTCCATAATCCTAGCTTCGGTGGCGCTCAAATTCCTGTTTAGCCCCCAGTAAATCGGTTCTCATTGCGACATAGGTCGAAAGATGATAACGCAAACCAATGAAACTCTTGAGACCATATCAAGTTGCAGGTTGTATTCGCCTCCTCCCTACGTGCGCTACATGGCTCTTTCAGCCTTGTTGAATCCATTTACAACGATGGACAGACCTGTGCTTGGGTTTTTACCTCGTGAGTTTCCAAATTAGAGAGGTCCAAATATGAAAAAATCCGGACACACCCAGAAGAAAAAGGGCGGGATTTCACGGCCCACGTAAGGGAACAACGAGGGCTTTACATTTTGCACCCGTTGCACCTGGGTTAACCGGCCCGGTCTGTGAGACAGACAAGTCGTACGGCGTGCGACATCAACCCAAGGCCCTGACTTGAAGTCCCAACTCTGACAAACACAGCGGCTGAAGCACGGACCCGATGAATCTATAACAGAATCTGTTGGGACATCAGGATACCTGCGTAAGGTGTGTACCATATCAGGCATCCCGAAGTTCATGACTTCAACACTTCAGGTGAACCGTCGAGGCGCGGACCAGCTACCGTCACTACCCGGGATATACCGAATGAAAATCTTCTCGAGTGCCAGGTCAAAGGGTATCGTGATGACAAGAGTTTAGTAAAGACTGGTCCAGTGAAAGAGGCAAGTCACCCCCTTGCAGTGACAACACCAATCAACCGCGCGCCACGGCGCCCAGCAAACGACTCAGAGCAACTTGTCGCGATGTTCACGACTATTGGCGGAGCCAAACCTGTCGCCCCAGACTTTGGAGGGACCGAGGGTGGCTGCAGTAAGAGCTGACTGGTAGAAACGCGGGGTCGCCTCCACTTCCCCAGAGTCAACGACGACAAGTCTCTTGGCTCGAGTTTCGCTCGCCCAATTCCGTGTCGCCTTTTCATCAGATGACTTTCGCGGTTCTAAACGTGGTAGTCTTGAATTCGCGGCCTTAGGGATTCCTGGGCGTGACAAGTATCGTGGGGACCGGGGTTTTCTCTGGTAGATCAGCAAGTCATTCGGTTGTGCTTCTATGATGTGGTCGGTTTCAACTGGACAAAAGTTACGGTGGGAGACCAATCCCACAACAATTCTAACTCTTCTCGAACAGATGCAGGACAGAAAGGCCGTGCATAGCCCGTGACCGGACCTGAGTCGCTCTGTTTACAAGAAATCTACCGTGGGGTCTCCGAGTGGAGCCGATCTGTCAAAAAAAGGAAAAGTGGGTCGGATCATCACTGCATTAACTCGAGCGATCGATGAGTCTAAATTATAACCAAAAAAAAAATATTGCAACGAGAGAAAATATTGATCACGCTGATAAAAATCGCACAAACAAAAACAGAAAAAAAGGACAACAAATGTGTTGAACTGCCAATGGAAATCCTCGCTTATCCCTGGATAAAAAGAGAAAATTCAAACGCCATGCCATGATTGCTCGCCAGCCACGTGTATGCATACAATTTATTCCTTGTCCCCTGGAAGGATGATGGTGGGAAACCTGAATAAGGGGTCACTCGAGACAGCGAGGATGTTTACCAAGCAGCGTGACCACCATCCATGCGCAGGTCAGAGCCAGTCATGAAGGAAGAGGCATCGGAGAGTAAGAAGACTGCTGCACCGCGGTATTCCTCAGGACGAGACAGACGGCCAAGCATGTTCTCCTTGGGCCATTGGTCACGACGCTCTGGGAATTGAACAAACAGGTTCTCCACCATGGCAGTGACAATGTATCCCGGAGAGATAGTGTTGACACGAATATTATACTGGCCCCATTCAGCAGCAAGGTTGCGGCCCAGCTGGATGACGGCAGCCTTGGAGGCGTTATAGGCGGGACAGATGAGGCCCTATTATTATGTTTGTTAGTATATTGTTCAGTTGAATAGAGGATGAAATAGGCATAAAGGCGGGGCAAGGAAAGCGGGATCCAATACGAGACAGGGTGGTTGATGAGACCATCCTACCCAGCCAGTCACCCGGAGATGGAAAGACAAAGATAAAAGTGAAATGGAAAAGCGGAAGAAAAGGAAAGGGAAATCAAGATCCGAGTGTGGAGGGAGGGGAACATACCCGATTGGCAATGGTACCACTCATACTGGCGATCATGGCGATGCTACCACCGTTTCCAAAGCGAATCATCTGTTTCGCAACGGCCTGGGCAGTCATAAACACACCAGTGACATTGACTTCGAACATGGTATTGCTGTCTTTGGCCGAATACTCCAGAGCCGGAGTTTCCTGTTGGATACCAGCAGCAGCAACAAGGCCGTCCATGCGGCCCTCGTCGTGGGCAATACCCTCAATAACGCTGTTCAGCAACTCAGTGTCACGCACATCGATGCGGCGATAGTGCAACTCAGTGCCCAACTCTTTGGCGCGAGTCTGAAGTTCGAAAAACTCCGCAGCTGGCTCCTCCAGTCGATCGAGGGCGTAAACCTTCGCGCCGGCTTCGAGAAGGGCTTCACTCTGAGTGAGGCCCAATCCACGGCCAGCTCCGGAGACAAGAACGACTTTACCAGCCAGACTGAATTCGGGCATGCGAGCCTTTTGGCCCAGCAGGACTGGCTGAGCAGTCATAGGGGCGGTGGGAACCTCGGTGGTTTCAATGGAGACAGACATTGCGGATTGAATTATTGATTAAGGGTGTGGAGGTATAGAAGAAAGGTAAAGTACAAAGCTTGAAGCCGGATGATTAGTCGAGGGAAGTATTAAAATGAATTAAGATGATGATAGATGGAGAAGCATTCAAGGTTGAAGGTGCCACGAACGAGGTCTTTAAATATTCTTTTGAAGCCAGCACATCAATACTCTCGCCCACAAATTCGCCCTCCTTTCCATCGCATCGGCAACATGGTGCCGAAGGGGGTGTGTCTCGTGAACAATCAGAGTCTGTCTGAAAATGGCAACGCAAAGCCAAGCGAAGAAGCTCGGCCCAGGCCCCGAGAATGCAAAATGTGGGCGGTGCACTTACTAGCATCAGGCCTAGCCTAGTCCCGGCCCAGCCTACGAGAAAATGGACTAGTAATTGACCCGATGAGGCGTTCCAACGGCGTGGCAAGCGAACCCCTCCAGAACAAAAAAAAAGTACGGGGAATATAGTACAACTACAGTGTACGTTCGTGTTACTCTCCATCGAACTAGGATCGTGATTTCGCAAAAGAACTTGAACCAAGCTAAATCAAATCCTGCTAGTGTAGACCCCTGCGCGAAACCCTGTTATTGTCCACGCAAGCGTTCCCAAGTATTTGGGCAAGCATCCCAGTCAATGATCTAACAATTCAGTCATGCTTGGACTGTATACCGTAATGTTGAGCCAATCTCAAATCCAAAATCAACTCATCAGACCTGTTGATCTTGTTTGAGGTCAACTTTGTTGGACAGAACAGAACAGCGCAGAACATTGAACACTGACAGTCGATCGGATGCCTTATTCGGGCAAGCCGATCTCCCCAGATTCGACGCCACTTTTACTTCTCACCTGACCATCTCCATGTCCCGGGGGAACCGTCCCGGGTTGATCGCCCAGCTAATCTGGGATTTTTGTTTTTCTGTCACTGCCCTGGGGTCCTTTGCGCTCCCACCGACCCGAGTCTCTAGGGCGATATCCAGGGTCATGTGGGCAATCCGACTTCCCCGTGTTGGACCCGTCCCCCTAGCCCCGGGTGGTGGGAAACTCAATGGCCTTTCAAGTATCACTTTTTTTTTTTTTTTTTTTTTTTTGAAAAAAATACTGCTAACACACTTGGAATTATCAGATCAGGTCTTCTTTACGCCATTCTCTTCTAATCTCTGAATAGATCAAGTTCTGTTGTCTTATCATCATCATTCGCCACCACCATTGTCTCCAACCATGGAATTGTCAACCCAGACCAAATGGCAAGACAATAATAGAAAACAACAAAAACAAACAATCATTCAGTACTCCGTGTATGCATACACATTACACATTGAACACCCTAGTGATAATCAATTCGCAATCCAGGGGAAAGAGGCGCAGTATCAAGTGCCCGTGTGACCAGCAAATTTTCTACTGGGCGCTTGTACCTGGAGGGAGTGTACTGAACCATACTAAATCGGGCAAATCCGAGATAAACCCATCAATCATCCCCATCCCCGAATCCCCTTGCACTGACAAAAAAAAACTCCAGATAAGCACTGAAAACTCCGCAGATCCCGTGAGCAGTTAAATGGCAATAAACATTAGCACGCGCAGTTCCGCCCCGCTTCTAGATTTGTTCTATCTCATTCCATTCCTCAGCAAAGTGGCCCGGGATGTTCAACATTACTCCTATGTATACAATATGCAGTGTACATACTGACACTGCAGTGTGCAGCCAGGAACCAGCCGGTCTGGCCAGATCTAGATCTGGCCAGTACCTACATCCAATGTTGCTCTGCGTCCACATTCCTTTTCTTAGCAGCAGTCAACATGAGCCACAAATGATAAACTCGAACTCTTTTGTTACTGTCCCATTTCCCACTGGCACTGCAGCGGTGAATCACGACTATTACTGGTCAATTCCTCCTTCTCTGGTCCGTGCCCTACTATCCTTGAGTTCCGGGACCCCGCGCCATCTGCACGGGTCCCCGGCTAGACGGGTCGATAACTATCATGATAGCGATAGCGTTGGAGCTATGGTGGATTCGACGTTCCATCAAGTGACCTTATTGTGGAGTGGCGTGGGGGTTTATCTCCTAAAAAGGGTTGACCCTTAGACTGGTCACTAATCCATTAACTACTAGCTAGATGCGCTGTGTACCTGGGAGCTGGTCTATCTCGAGACTTAACATGGAAACAATCCCTTCACCAGCTGAATGAGCGCCAATACAACTTGTGGCTGGGTATACCTGATTATTCATATACCTGGGTGTACCTGACAGCTCTGGCCCCTCCTCGAGACTCGTAAGAGTTAGGTATGGTCAAAAGAAGAGCCCTGCGCCACATCTCTCTAGCTTGTATTGAGATGGTTGGTGTTTCTGACACGGAGTTACTCCGATATCATCCCCATCTGGGCCGGAGTAATATTATAACTGTCATTAAGTTTGGGCAGCAAATTGAGCGGTGCTGCCAATCTCATACTTCCAATCAGTTTTCTAGTCTCTTTAAGTTGATCGTAGTAGGTCTAGTGAAATGGTAGACCGTAGGAGTTGAATTGCTCTGTGTGTTAAAGGGGCCGCCACGTCACCTAGCGACGAACTTGGAAGAAAACTTTTGAATTGAAGCTTAACAGGAAAGAAAAACTGGTGAAGCAACTTTTCGTTTGATGAAAGGAGTATTATGCAGCTTAAATTGAACATAATCAATTTGATCACCTGTCTAGTACAAACACGGTCTGCTTCAAGCTAACTCTCAGATAACTAGTACAAGACCCGTGATCAGTACTCATAGTTCTCATATCTTCATCATGTTGAATCTAGAAAGACTCCAAGATGGATTGCTCTAAGCTGGAAAATCTATTACCTGCTCCTAATGTTACTTAGTTTAGCCCTATTTTGTCCTCCAGGGCCGGCCCGTCTGATGGCAGATGTCACCCTTTAGAGTAGACTCTAACAAGGGGCAACATTCCACAAGGCTATTTCCTACCCAACTAAGCATTCCCAATCGACGATGATCACCAGTTAATCCATGAGCTAGCATAGAATATCTTAGTTCAAATACTGGCATCTATGCGCGTACGCGTGCTGACGGTGAATCCAGACAACCACATTTGAGCCACATACTACTAGAATCACCTTAATCTTCATCCTCCACTGCATCAGGTAAGTTGAAGTTGGAATCCAAGGTTCACCACAAATTTCTGTGCTTAGCTCCGAGCCGTCACATGCCACTATATCATTATTGGTAGTACTGCTACCGGAACTTGTAGCGGTATTCGCCTCACAAGCTTCCAAACTAACACTTCCCAAGGTTAAGATTAAACCATCACGATGCACGCCTCAAACACCCTCACCCTCCTCACCCTAACCCTCACAATGGCAACCACAACAATAGCCTGGGACGTCGCCTACTTCCCCAGCGCGCGCAAACTAGGACACACCTACAGCGGCAAAGGCTCGCAACACTGCCGCTCAGTATCATTTCCAAAGGGCGGATTCATGATGGCGCGCCAATTAGCCGAGTACGAGGATGTGATTGCTTTCGATGATGATATGTGTACGGGGAAAAGTGTCCCGCTTAATTCGGTTTATAATGATCGGCCTTTGCCGGTTGAGGTTAGGAGTTTTGTTGTTGTTGATTTGAGGAAGGTGGATTAGTACTAGTAGTATGGGTTTGTCATGGGAATTTGATCGTGATGTTGGCTACTAGTATTATCTTGGAGATGCGACGGGCGGCCGACATGGATTGCATGTCCCAAGCCAGCTTTGACTCGGAGATGGGTGAGCATATTGAAATCCAGCGACGCCCGGTCCGCGGGGCGGTTAGTTAACAAAACCAGTGTGTAGTAGTACTACTCTATACTACAATAGTATCGGTGCAAGGATTCTACTAGTCATAACTTCAAAGCGAGATGGGGATCAACTTGAAGCTGGTATAAATAAATTAAGGCGCATAAAATATCGACCAAGGCAAGTTCATGGCGTACTATCAGTGCCCAACGATCGGCGTTTGCTACCCTCGAAAAATGATGAGGGGTCATTGCAGTGTGAGGCTGAAACTTCTTGGCCGCTTCTCCCGACCTCCGAGTCCCTTAAACAACTTCAACACCTAGTAGTAGCAGCCATGATATTCCAAGGCTCAGCAGCCTGAGGGTAGTCATACGTGAGAAAGTGTACTGCTATTCCTTAAAGTGGCATGTTGCAAGCATCGAAGTACTAGTACTATGTCTGATTCAAATAGTACTTATACCGTCGGCTGGATCTGTGCATTAGAGGTTGAATACGTTGCTGCGCAAGAGGTACTCGATGAAGAGCATGAAAGACCGAGCTATGTCTCACCAAATGACTATAACGATTACACACTAGGAAAAATCCGTGACCACAACGTTGTCATCGCCGTTCTCCCAGATGGTGAATATGGATTGACTTCCGCCGGCAAAGTTGCAACGAGCATGCTGCACAGCTTCCCTAATATCCGCATCGGCCTCTTGGTCGGTATCGGTGGAGGCGTGCCAAGTGAAAGACATGACATTCGCCTTGGCGACATTGTTGTTAGTGCCCCCGGAAATGGTCATGGCGGTGTCTTTCAGTATGACTTCGGCAAGTCAATACAGGAAGAGGCGTTTCAATATACGGGGTTCCTGAACCAGCCGCCCACTATCCTACGCACGGCTCTGACTGGTCTTCAAGCGCAGTATAAGAGAAAGGGACACCGTTTGAAAGAGACAGTGACAGACATCTTGAATAAGAACCCGAGGCTATGTCAAGACTATGCGCGACCACCTTTGAGCACAGATCGACTATTCAAAGCCGATATAAAACATGGCCCGCAGGGCTGCGATTCGCATTGTGCCCATACACCTTCAAATTTACTGCTGCGACCCGAGCGAACGAAGCTCGAGGATGATCCTGCTATACACTATGGCCTAGTAGCTTCGGCTAACAGGCTAATGAAAGATGCTTCGCTTCGAGATAAACTTGCAAACGAGGCCGACCGTGACGTACTTTGCTTCGAAATGGAAGCTGCAGGGCTATCAAATACGTTTCCTTGCCTAGTTATCCGGGGAATCTGCGATTACTCGGATTCGCATAAGAACAAAGAATGGCAAGGATATGCGGCAATGGTGGCAGCAGTATATGCTAAGGACCTTTTGAATCGAATTGTCCCGAACATGATTGAGCATGAAAAGAAAATCAAGGATGTCATATCCGGTGAGTTTCGGAGTGCTTACTACCAGTGATCTTATTTCACTGAATAGATACTATCACGACAATAATCGACATTGAAACTTAGCTCTCTTCAACTGTTAATCTGTGTGATACAATAGGCCTTCAGGACGTCGTGGAATCGCATGGTGCAATTGTACAGAAACAGCTCACCATTCAAATAAAAGCAGCCGAGAAGAAGTGGACTAAGGAACAAGAAGAGTGCCTTCAACTATTTCGTCTCACAAGTGGCAGTCGGGATATCACTTATGAGTGGTATAAGGATCGTATAGAAACTCGTGTCGATGGCACTTGCGAGTGGCTGATACAACACCCGAACTTCAGAAAATGGCTAGAAGACGACGATTCAGGTCCACTGCTGATCTCAGCGGACCCAGGATGTGGAAAGTCTGTCCTGGCGAAATACCTTGTTGATGGGAGACTCGCTCCGTCCGAGTCAGTAACGGTATGCTATTTTTTCTTCAAGGATCAAGATCAGAATACAGTCCAACAGGCGCTCTGTGCTCTGATTCACCAACTACTTTTGAAGAATCCACCTTTGATTAGGCACGCTATTGATGAATCTAGGATAAATGGGCCTGGCCTGGTGAATTCCACCACGTCTCTCTGGAATATCCTGGAAAATTCTATCCGGGACCCTCAGGCTGGGCAAGTAATTATTGTTTTGGATGCCCTCGATGAGTGTGCCGAGTCGGATTTTCAAAGCCTAGTTCACCGTATAGAGCATCAATTCAACCATGGTCGAGGTGATCGTCATAGGCTGATGTTGAAGTATCTCTTGACGAGTCGACCATATGAGCAGGTGGTGTCCAGATTTGGAGGGTTAGCAGACAGTTTCCCTTACATTCGGATTCCAGGAGAGGAAGAATCGGAAAGAATCAGCTACGAGGTCAATCTTGTTATCCAGCACCGAATGGAGCGGTTGGCGAAATTGAAAGGACTTTCAGAGCCCGTCAAAAATACCTTAGAAGAAAGGTTACTCGGCATGCCACATCGGACCTATCTTTGGGTTTATCTCGTCTTTGATCATCTAGCGAGAGAAATTTTAAAAAAGACCGTCAACGGTATCCGATCCTCCATAGAGTCCCTGCCGAAAGATTTCAATGAAGCTTATGAGAAACTCCTCATCAAATCGTCAGGACAAGCAACCATGACAGTGCGAAAGGCTTTGGGCATAATTCTGGCAGCGAGTCGGCCGCTGACGATCTCGGAGCTGAATATTGCATTGAATATCGATCACCAAACAAAGTGTTTCAGCGACCTCGATCTGGAGGAAGATGAGGACTTCAAGTATCGTCTCAGAAATTTGTGTGGTTTGTTCATTTCAGTACATCAACACAAAGTCTATCTCATTCATCAAACCGCTCGGGAGTTCCTTCTCGCTACTTCCTCAAATACCACCATCAATATTGCACATGAAGCCCGCTGGAGAAGCTCATTCACCGCCGAAGCGACACACAAGCTTCTGACAGAGATTTGTGTTACTTACCTTAACTGGTTAAACCATGATGACGCTCTTACAGGGCGTAATCCGGAAGAGATCCGTTCCAACGACAGGTTCAAGATCTTTTTCCCTTATTCGGCTGAGAACTGGGCATATCATTTCCGTGAAGCTGATATTGGCCCCGCTGATGCCATAATAGCTTCAGTCATGGAAATTTGCAACCCAGAGTCAACAAGTTGTAGCATGTGGTTCGCCAATCATTATTGGAAAGCCAGGAGAAACGACCCCATCGAAGGTCATACCCCTCTCATGATTGCATCCCATTTCGGCCACGAGACAGTGGTGAAGCTATTACTCGAAAGGAATGTTGACGTCAACCCCAAAAGCAATCTCAGTTCTACGCCGCTATTCGAGGCTGTGAGCAATGGGCACGAAGCTGTTGTGAGGCTGCTCCTCAAGTACAATGCCGATGTTCATTCGCCCAACGACCTGCGGCAAACTCTCATCGAGGTGGCCATAGAAGAACGGAACGAAGGCTTCATCCAACTAATACTGGAGAAAAATATCAATTTGAATGCGAAAACCAGCCTGCACGAACCGCCCCTGATGTTGGCGGCACGAACCGGGCAAGAGGGTATTGTCAAGTTACTCATTGCAAAAGGCGCAGATGTGAATTTCCAAGATGAGTTTCGAGAAACATCGCTCCTTTTGGCTGCAAATCAAGGATACGAGTCCATCGTTAGACTACTTCTTGAGAACGGCGCTGACATGGAGGCTAAGGGGGAAGATGGCACGACGGCTCTCAGAACAGCTGTCATCCATAAGCACGATGCCATCGTCAATTTGCTGCTCGAGAAAGGTGCTAACCCAGCGGCGAAATAGTATGACTTGGGCGATCCTTTTTGGCTAGAAACCGACGGAAAATAGTAGAATTAATTTCAATAATCTTTTGTGTCTTTTCTCACGTTTCTTTGAGTGTTAATTAAAATACTCGTAGTAAGGGAACATCATCTTCTGACGATTCGGTTCAAATGTCTCCTGGGAGCGATACATCCATGGATTTTACTACGACTGCCTCTGAGCAGGAGACCAAGGACAAAAAGTACTACCAGTAGTAGCTTTGACGGGACAGTCTCGGTGCCATAATGTGTGTAGTACTAGTACTACTAGTATGAGTCTGGCCCTCCAGGGATGAGATTGTGATGATGTAGGGTGATGGTGACTATGCATGTATTATAGTGTGCGAGAGAGAGGGAGATATCTCAAACGGTGCTCCTGAATCATCGATGGGGGTTTTCGACCAACCTGGGCACCCTAACGGTGTTTTGTTATCTTCAGGAGGGCAGACTCGGAGCAGTACTTCAAATGCCACACCTAGGCAGAGCCCCCGGGGGCCAGTAGGTGCGGTCCACGGGTCTTAGTATTCGATCCAAACTTGGAACCTTCAAGGACTCGGAATAGTCTCAGCGGTCTGTATGGATGGATGTTCAAGTTTTTGAGTAATAATTCATTGACATTGCCGAGCTATTCAACATAAGACAAACCGGAGCCCGTAGTATATCATAAATATGTACAAAACACCTGGATCTCACTTGGAATATCTGAAGCATGACATCCAGAACCACGAAAAGAGACAAGTCCCGGTCGACACCATCCCATAACGAAACACCAACCTCCTAACCAGGATAACAAAAAACATAAAAAACCCGAACCAAATACAAAAAAACCCCAGAGTGTACATGAGAGAGCTGCAAAAAACTGCACAATCTCAACAACCAACTCCACCCCTCGAAAACTTTACTCCGAACACATTATAGCTCAGCCCAGCTGCGTATAGTAGCGAACCATGCAGATGCAGAAGCAGAGCGTGAAATGAAATGAGAATGACATTATATGTCCGAGTCCGCAATGACAAATCAAGTCGCTAGATATATGCACAAACAAACAAACAGACAGACAGATCAAAAAGAAGGTAATAAGTAACAAACAAGCCTTCTCTCAGGCTTGTCGATACCCCCAAATCCGCCTTTGATCATTAACGTACCACTTGGCGACCTGTTCCGCATCATCAAGCCAAGCAGCAGCGTCACTGCCGAACTTGGAATCGACTTCCTTGAAAAGGTCGTCGAGAGTCCATGATTTGATCGGGTGAAGTTCACCGGGATCTTCGTCTAGATGCGTAAAGACGTATTCATGGTCCTCCTTGATGGGGAAGATGAGTCGGTATGGTGTGCCGGCAGCTGTTACGGACATGATATCGCCGCCAGCATTGATCATGCCGAAGTTCCAGGCTAATTTCTTCTTTGGGTTCTCGGCGTTATCTCGTTGGTGGGGGTCATTGTCACGGTCAGATTTAGAACCGGAGTTCTCCTGGACAGATGTTGTGAAGGGGCGAATGAGAGATTGTCCCTGGTATTCGGGTAGAATGGCGGAGGCGATTGCTGAGTCCCGCTCGTCGAGGGATTTCGATTGGACTAGCATATCGAGTATAGTCGGGATGATAGAGAGGGAAGTAGCATTGGCGGCGATGTCGATGCGAGGCATTTGAGGGTGTCGGAAGACGAGCGGGACGCGGAAATTACTTATGTGCGGGTTGTTATATGTGCCTGTCATATCTTTGTTATCCTCGCCGAATGCCTGTCCATGGTCACCGACAATTACGACGAGGGTGGAGTTTGCTATTCCGGACTCATCGAGCATGGTCATTAAGTCGCCCAGCCAGTTGTCGACGAAGCGGGCAGCGTTGAGGTAGTTGTTCATGAGTTTGTGGTTGATTGTGCCTTCGCTTCCCATGTAGGAGAACTCTGCGAAATCTTCAGGTGTTCCCCAGGGGTGATGTGTTGTACTTGTGACGTGGGAGAGGAACATGCGGGTTTTGTTGGTGGCGGCCTCTTCGAACAGATCGCGGATATATGGCTTCAGTTCTGTTTCGGCGTATCCGAAATAGTTGATCTCTTCTCCTTTCGCACGGTATTTCGAGTCACGGTCTTTCAACGTGCTCTTGACAACCTTGTGTCGGAATCCCATGTTCTCGTTCAGAACATCTTGGCGATCGTAGTCGTCGGTGATGGATTGCATGAAGACGGATTTCCACGGATAGTTGACGGTCTCGGACTGATCAGAGGCTTCCTTTCTTTCCTCCACTGTCTTCGATTCTGCTGGCTGGGTCGGTTTCTTCGCCGTGTTGAATGCTTCAAAAAGCTGTGGCAGGCATGGCTGGTAGATCTCCAGTCCAGATTCCTCCAGCATGTCAACCGGAAGCGGGTTCACACCGCAGTGGCTTCCGAGAATACTCTTGAACGTAAGAGTACTTCCTGTGAGCGCTCCCCGGACATTGAGTCCGCCCATGCCCTCTTTCGCGGTGTCATGCCATGTCGCGTTGGTCAAGTCCAGCAGTTTACCCTGACTGTCCTTCACATATTCCCCGGTTAACATCTGGGCGACCGGAGTCATGGTCAGCAGCTTGTCGGTAGCATTATCTCGCTCGTCTTCCGGGTGTGACGCAAGCAATCCATCAAAGAAGGGGGTACCCTGGTGCATGGGGAACATTTCCTTTCGCCCACTCTCCAAGGTCAACAGTATCACATGGTCGATGTTCACAGAGTGTTCCTCGAAAGCCTTCTTCAAGGGATCGTAGATCTCACTGCCGAGGTTGGAGATCTTGAGCGGGTCCGATTTAGGGTTGTAAAATCCTCCGTCGTCTCCACCGGTGCACAGATACCATGATGGGTTATCCTTTTCCGCACGTTCATCCGGGTTGACAGCCCAGCGAGAAAATCCATCTGGCGTATCTTGCGGAAGCCAGGCGGGTCGAGACCATCCTTCGGCCAAGGAAGTCGGGCTGACGTCGGTCCAAAGAGGGAACGGTTTGGCAGGATTTCTACAACCGTCAAGGGTGGTGGACTTTTGATTGAAAGCATCGAGTAGCACCAATGGAAGTGCGGTCGAGAGGTGATCATATGGTATAGCAGGGCGAACAATTTCCAAGAACAATAGCGAGAGACAGGCAGCCACAATGAGGGCGATACGACGAACGGACCTGATGTCCAACGAGTTGATCCAGGATTTGCTAGGTGCGGTGAGTAAGGTGTAACGTGCCTGATAGCTCCCCCGGCATGCGTCATATCCACTCAACAAGAGGTCTCGGATCGCCTGCAGCCCAAGACCGGTTAAGTTGTAAATATGAGAGTTCAACAGCCACGAGATGAGTCCCAGTGCAATAGCAGCTACAGAGACTGTTGATATACCACTGAGGAGAATTTTCATGGCTGCCGGATCGCTCAGGAAACTATTGCTGGCGGTCCAGGCGACCTCGGCACCGGTTTGAAGGAAGAATCCAAATTGAATGGAAGCAGCACCCCAAGTCACGAGACTAAATACGAATAAAACGGGGTTGAGTCAGCTTCTTATTCGGTCCGAAAAAGCCTCTCTCCGGTTGTGTTTGAAAGAAACAAAAAAAAAAATCTCCGTAGGGACGACGTCACGTACGCAAAGAACCCTCCCACACATGTTGATAGCCATTGTAGGCGCGTTTCCGGTGCTGGATACTGAAGCAATACCCGCCCGCAGGTAATGATGAATAGATCGGGGAGAACGAGAGTGGGTGAATAAAGAACGAAGTAGAGAAAAGGTAACGAGTGGATGTGAAGACCGATATGGAGGGCCTTGGAGGCGAGACCACTCACGACGAGAGCCGAGAAGAGGAAAGGCGGAAGTGCCGGGAGATAGGCGAAGATCGACATATCGAGTTCATCTCATGAAGCCATACAGAATGAGAGAACCGGGTAGTATTAATTGTGAGGTGTAGTATGGGGGGAAGAGAAAAGAATGGAGGGGAGGAGAGGAAGAGAGAGAAAGAGAAGAAGAAGAAAGAAAGGAAGAAAGAGAGGAAAGAATGTCAGTCGAAGGTAAACACGGCGGAATGCAACGGGAAAACGGTGAAAGAGGATGGATCAAGGGTAACTTGAATACAGGTTGGAGAGAAAAAGAAAAAATAATTTAAATTAAAAATAATTATATAAGAGAATCAAATTGAGATCTCAAAATTAAAAATGTAAAATGTAAAAGGTAAAAGTGCCCCAGTGTGTATGCAGGGTTCAACGGCATCCAATAAAGGCAGCTCAGCACGCGACGTGTAGATCAAAATACGAGATACAGTCAGACAAAGCAATGAGACCTGGACTAGTACTTAGTAGTACTTGGCAGGCAAATTGATCCACTCTGGTCAGACACCTCCAGGAGGAGGGTCTTTTTTACATTAAAATACATCAGCTATACATTATACCCGAGGACATACCAGTACTGCCCTATAGTGTATACCTAGGTAGTAGTGTAGCCCTAAAGTGTATAAGAATCAATCTATGAATAACACGGTGGAGTCAACCAGAGACATGCCCCATTCGATCCATTCAAACTTGAACCCAGTGGCAGAGTCCAAATTCCTATTTTCGCTAGTCCAGAACCCTGTGAATCCACTATTTCTACCATTTCCACTGTTTTCACACTGTATTATCCCTTGCAGGAAAATGATGCCCCTTGGTGCATACAGTGCATACACACCCTCTCCTCTACTCTCCTTTCCTTACCTTCAATGTTGCCAACTGTTTCACCTCACCTCCACCTTCAAAAAAGCTTAGGTGCTAACCGCCAGGACACAAATCACAGCATCAACTTAAATACTACATCATCACTCCCATCCAGCCAGTCCGTCGTTTTCGATGAGACCTTGATTGTTGTTGCCTGGTGGCGGCAAATCCGATGTATCAAACAAGATCTCCCATGGCCAATCACACCATCCATCACCTCCGGCCCGAGACACCAAAACCACCAAAATTTGGAGGCTCCGAAGCTTGACCCACAAAAAAAAGGGGTTCAAGTCTTGGCCAGGATCATTTACATTTCAGAACTCGAAGACCCTTCTGTGCTCCCTGGGCACTAGGCGAAAGAGCTTAAATTAGCCCCCCCCAAGAAAATGCCTTGGAAGTGGCCTTGGGGCTTGCCAGTGCCAATGCCAGTGCCAATGCCAGACTCCAGTGCTGGACGACTCCGCCATTATGACAATACAAATAGAAATAAGCACAGCACACACAGCTCGCGCTGAGCACTGAACGCTGAACACGTCAATCCATTACGGAAATCGCCTGACCCCCGCTTGGGCGTGGGCTTGGGCGCGGGCTTGGGCGCAGTCTGAGTCAAGATGTGCCCTCGGCGACCGTGTATGCTCCGTCCCTCGGTTGTTCGGAAATAGTCAAACATTGCCATCGAGTATGCTGTCTTCGGGAATACCACATCCACAAATGCTAAATTTGATCTTGTGGGCTCGTGGTCCGCGGACTCCAGCCTGTGGATACCCTGTAACAGTAAAGCCGATACGTACACACTACGGGATACCCCGCGACATCTAAATTTCCCTATGTAGATAGAATGGAAACGAAAGAACAAGAAAGCCTGTCCATACTAGCCCCACAAGGAATAAAATTGGAGCCCAAAATCTCGCATAATGGTGTCCAAATACTACGTTGGCGCTACTACCTGATAACCTTCTTCCCCGGAAGCTTGAAATCCCCCGCATATCGGGGATTCCACTCGCCAATTACTAGGATTCCAGCAAGCCATAGAGTTAAAGAGACTTTCATTGAAGATGAGGGATTTTTTTTGGATCCTGCAACAGCCCATGGAATTTGAGTCAAATCAAACCCTGATTCTTTGTGATAGGAACTAAGATCTCTGAAGTCTTACTAGTATGTACTAACCCGCGAATTAATCTCCGTAGTTGCCTTCGTGATCTGTAAAATCTTGATTCTTTCAGAATGACATGAGGGTTTTATCCGGTTCATCGCAAGGTCGATCATGGCTGCGTACTAGTTAGTTAGTATGAATGACAAGTCTTTCTCATTACGAGTCGGTGTCGCCGAAACGTGCCTCTCGGCTACTACCAGAGCTTGGACGAGTAAACTAGTCAATTCTAACACTGGAGCCTGATCTATAATACTACATAGTATGCAGTATCCATTATCACTAGTGCTGACCCCGCGGAGTTGATTCCTGGGTTCAAGTTGCAATTTTGAAAAGCTCTTCAATCGGGAATGCTAAGCGCACATGTGCCAGTTTGTGTAAACACTAACTTGGAATTTGAGTACTTCATTGCGTCAATCGACATCACTTATAGATTTGTCATTTGAACGACTGGTTAGGTACGGATGCATCGCAATGCCAGCAGGATTCAAAATTGATGGGTTCTGACGAGGAAGTACCTATCGAAGAGCAAATCCGGACCATAGGAAGCGAACTTCAAGTTGCTTTAAGTCCCTACTTAGGTATAACCATACTAATTTCAGTAATAGTCCTAGTATTCTTGAAGCTCCATGCCTATGCTTCATTGATAATACACTATATTAGTCCATGGGTGTCTTCTCGCGTATGCACAGGTGAACCGGATAATGTTGACCCGTCGTTAAAAGACTCGGGACACCAATGAAGCCCTAGTGTCTTTCGACAATGGTAGTTGCCAGTGCTCTCCAACTTGAACATCAAGTTACTCCCGGCTTAGTTATCCAGGAGAGACATGGTCTAGGCAGCATGTCTAGCGCATCATCTCCGCAAATAATACAGGATCTAAAGACTTTTTTCAACGGCTAGGTGACATCTACTCATTCGAGACGGGTAAGCCATCAGAACAAGATCGCGCTACTTTATGGGCCCGGTTATCTTACCCCCTCGTGAGTGCGAAAAATGAACTTATTCAACTATAAAAGTCCAAAATCTCCTCACAGCACCGGAATGCTCTTGAAGCTAGTTTTAAATGCGCAAGAAACAAGATTAAGTGACATCCGATCAAAGACAGCGGTCAATGCTCTACACCGGAGCGACGATCTCCCAGAATTGAAGATCCCCTCGGCTGGCAGTGGGACTTGCAATCCCCACAACAGAACGTTCTTTAAACTTGAATGCTTTCAGCCCTATCAGCCCTATTTCTAGGCACCAATATTCGACGAGGCATATGCTGCAGAAATTCAAGTATGGATTCAATAGTTTGTGGTTTTTTGTCAGGGCTTCCGCTGCATGTGCGTCTCTCAAATGCATTTGCTGGAGGTTGACCGCTATTCCATCCCAAGACAGCCTTCAAGGATGAATTCTGCTCATCTTCATCTAGTATACAATGCTAGTGTCCATGAATTTTTAGATGGAATGTTGCAAAAATGGGTCTGAAGATGTAGCAGTGGACATGGTTGAAGGTGTCAAGTACTGTGGATTCAATCCATCTAGTGCTCTCTCTTGTTTCTTTTCGACAAAACTGACACTTGTTTAGACTGCCACTGATGGAAGCTTGATCCAGGGCTGGCCAGGATTAGAGCAGTGAATGTTTCTCTTTTCGAAGTTCCCATTCATGTCCGAGTAGGTCACTTCAAGTTAGCGAGGCCTATTTGAAAGGGGAGGAATAGCAAGTTGGATATGGATATTGCCCATTGATCATATGCGTCTGTCAACTTGAATTATAGATGACTGGCTTCCAAGGGAAAGGTTTCTTGTGCTGCCCAATTCGAAGTGGAGACCGTGCTTGCAAGGTTCGTAGTGTAACCTCCAGGTGCTTGGTATCTATAGCGGGGGTGACAGAACGATCAGCGTGACCTTCTACTATGCCTATACCAATAGTTGAAAGATTGGAGATTAGTGGTGCGGATGTCCAAAGCTCCAAGAATTCCATAGTTCCAGTGTCAAATTTGGCAAGAGAGATTCTTTGCCTAGGTGGTTTTGAGCAGATTGCACCGAGTCAACTTAAGTAGACTTGACAGTAACTGATAATGTGAAGATATTAAATCTCGAAGGCCGGCGATTTGTACCCATCTTGCCGTAGTAGTAGTATGGCTTCCCAAAAATGGTACTTGCTCATACGAAGATACTGAAACTGAGGTCTTGAGAAGCTTCAATGTTAAATCCACACGTATTTGCGGAGATTCTTTTACTATTGACCCAGCCATCCCATCCATCGCATCCATCACAGATCTATAGTACATGCAGCCAAGCAGAAAGGGTGATGTGGAGTCCCCAGCCCTACAACCACCTTTAACCCACAGACTCCTGAAAAAGACGCAAGTCGGGCTCAGACACGCAAAGCCAGCGAATGGCTCACATTCCAAGAGAAATGAGGATAGAAGTACTTAAAGTGATCCATTTCCAACAGGTTCAAGCCGCGACGCTCATCTTCCCAACTTGCAGACTCCCACTCACCGCATCTTTCATTCATTCCGAGTCCAAACCGAGAAATCATCATGAGGTTCCCTCCATCTATCTTCCTCCCTATCTTGTTACTCATAGGCGTTCTTCACACCGGAGCTACCTGCATCCCCGGTGAACGCGAGGAAGTAATCCCCGACTACTACGTCGAGTACCAATGCGACACATACCGAACAGGAAAACTACACAAAAAGATCAAATCAATCGAAGAATGCGCACAGATCTGCAAGGATGCAGGAAGCGCATACTGTGCGTACGGACCTCGACAAAAGCAATGTGTTGTCGGCGAGGATGGCGGGACGGATAAAGCTGCTTCGAGAGTCTACTTCATGACGCAAGTTGAGGAGGACCCGTTCAAGGATTTGGAAGAGGAAGACGAGGAGCCATTTGTGGAGGATTGTGAGGCTGAGAAGGATGAGTGTGAGATTGAGAGGGCGGGGTGGGAGGAGAGGGCGAAGGCTTGTGAGGCTAAGGCTTTTTCGTTCAATTCTGCTGCTTGGAAGTCTGCGCATCCGACTATTGTTAATTATGTGCGTGAAAGAATTAACAGGGTTAAAAGGTCGAAGTGACATTCGAGGGAGGGTCGGCGATGGCGATGCAGGGAGGAAATGAGAACCTTGGAGGAATTGTACTGCGGTAGATGTAGGTTAGTTCGATTCCAAGTGCTTGATGAACTTGACTCTAGAGTTAACAGTTATCAGATCGTGATCTTTTCGGCTCCAAAAGGACTGCTACCGGCTTTCACTTGTCAGAACCACTGTTTAGCCGTGATTACTGATCCAGACACTTTGAAATCGGTGCATTGTTGCGCTTCAGCAACTTCAAGCTGAACCGAATAGTCTTAGGCGATATAGCCGCAATTGTGGACCTTGAAAGCTGCATAGTGTACCCTGGAGTCAAAAGATTGTCCCTTGATACTGTATTATAACTATTAGAATGGAAACACAGGGCTGGAATGGGCTACTGGTTTGGAAGGTCCTGGAAATCCGATGCGATACCTCATACTACTAGCACTGTTACTGAACCAACGGGCATTTTTTCTCCGATCTATTGGTTCTTCAGATGGTACTGTTAGTACCTACTAGGTACTATAGTAGTAATAGCCCTTGAATCTTCCTTGCTGCTTTCGGATTCCTTTCACAACATCGCCTTGAATTTGTTCGCGCACGCATTCTACCTTATACTAGGATCTATGGGCCACATGGGACTAGAACTTTGTAAGAGAGCCTTGGAGACTTTTGAAGCTTCGCATTGGCACTCGTATCAAGTTCAAATGGAATAGTCATCATGAGTACATCCAATTAAGCACAGCGTACATCAGAATAATCTTCACCCACCCTCGCCTCCGAATCACGGTCCATTAGAAGTCATACCACAGTCCCAATCTAGTCCCACATTGCACCCAGAAACACGAAAATCGGTGCAAGCGTCTCATCATAGGTATCCGTCCGTCCCACGAAAAACACGGTCACGTACCTCCACCTCGAAATGACCTCGAACCAGCTCCCGAGTCCTGTATGACAGAACGGGAGGGATCGACATCTAGGCGTGCGATGATCGAACTGGTTCTAGTAGGGATGTTGTAGCACTAGGCACTGGCAAGCGCTTGAGCCTAGCTTGTACAACCCCACCACGTCATAATCTATCTTCTGTGTTGCTCTCAAAGTTATTGTGGGCGGTTTCAAGTTCGAGTAGGTTACTGGAAGTAGTAGTACCCGTGCCCTTGATAGGAGTCGGGAGCAGTGGATATTACTAGTAGCAAAAGGGTACCCAGCCGAAATCTTGTTCTTGATAGTATTCCTGGATTCTCAGGTGACTTGACCTTGGACTCGGAGCAGTAATGATGGTATTAGTAGAGAAACTTGAACGGGTCATGGTGTTATTTAGATGGGATGTTTGCGACATCAGTGGTGGCCACTGGATTGCTATCCCGGAGGCTCCGGTCATTGAGAGTAACAGAAAAACATTGGCACAGGTGCTTGTGTTCCGAGGCTGGCAGTCTAGAACTTCATTTGTAGAAAGCATCCACCCGTGGACTGTAGGAGTGGTAGGTAAAAAAAGCCCTAGATCACGTTGCCGGACGTCAAAACCCTCTGAAGCAACGAAAGAACGCTTGTACAAAAGAAACAAAATACCAACACAAGCTTGATCCACTTGCCATAAGCATTATAATGAGTAGGGTAGGGATGAATACGTCAATATAGTACAAGCATAAGATCCCGGACAATGCGAAACCAACCGCAAAACGCCACCGAGCACGCAAAGCGCGAACCTCAGAATGAAGTCTAAGACAGAGAAAAGAAAAACACACACCAACCACACACATTCAGTGTGAAATCTGAACAGAGCAGAGAAGAGCTGATCAGATCAGATCAAAGCAGACCAACGCAATCCACGATTATGCCTCAATCCTCGAAACAACGTTCGGATCCAACTTATCCAAAAGCCCAGCCCTCAATTTCATAATCTTCTCAATCTCCGCCGTCGGTAGCTTCTGTACATCGCGCATATGCAAAACCTGCTGGATAGCAAACGCATCCGCAAACTGGCGATCGCGGAAAAAGCCCATTTCGATTTCTCCGGCTTCGAACTCTGCTTGCTTCGTGGCGCGTTCGCGGGATGTGTGGACTAGCCAGGCGGATGTGGGACCGGAGGGGAAGATGGTTTGGCCTGGGGTGCGGTTTGCGCTGGGGAATCCGAGGGTTGGGTCTACGGGGCCGAGGGAGCGGAGGGAGGCGGCGAAGTCGGGGTCTCGACCATCCATGTCGATTGCTGGTTAAAGAGGTTAGCTTTGTTCTTTATCTTTTGCTTGGTATGTTTGGGTTAGGGTGGATGGTGGATGTACCTGAGGACTTTTCGGAAGAGGCTTTCTCTTTGGAGTGATATTGAGGCCCTTGGCCTGAGGAGACTGGAGGTTTAATTGGCGCTGGCTTTGGAATTGAGGGTGTGGGCGTAGGCGTGGGCTTAGGTGCAGGTGTTGGTTGCGTTGCTTTAGAAGGCTGTTGTGGCGGCAGTTTGCTCTCACGCGGAGCCTTTGGTACTCTCGGCGGGGGAGCAGCTTGTTTGGGATATTGACGCTTGGCAGCACCAGCCGCTGATTTGGCTGGTTTTGAGATGTTGGAGCCCATTTTGAATATCGAGTTTGGGGTTTGGAGTGAATTGAAGCGAAGAGGAGGAAAGAAAAGTGAGGAAGTGCAAGTTGAGCGGAGAAAAACGCGGAGGAAAGGCTTGGCACTTTTGAATAGAGTGACGTCAAATGGTCAACAATACTTTAGACATTACAGTAATAGACGAGACGAATATAGATTTAATTGAGACCACTGTTTGTGCTGATTTTGATGTGCTTTCGAATTTGAAATTGACCGTTTATAGTTATAATGGGCGGAGATGTAGTGGGCCTGGCAATGCTATCTACGCTCCTGGTATACTTGGAGTAACCATTCTAACTCTTGTCCAAAGCTGAATTTGCTTCCTGTCCATTATTCAAACGGTGGCAAGATAATTTCAGACACTACGTAAATGGTGAAATGCTTATATCGAAAAGCAGAGTTATTTAGAAGGTATCATCACAGTTAAGGTACAATGCCTAACTCGAGGGCGCCATGGCTAACCCGTAAGGTAAGGCTCTATTGGCACAGCTAGTGTAGAGCGCAAAGCGCATGGCTTATTTTCTGGGAAGGCTATTGCTCGACATCTATCGAAGACCGGCAAAGCGACGGCCCTGCACTTCACCCAGCGCGCGACTTCCACTCACGAATGCGACCGCGCCAATAACAGCTGCGGCGGGCAGAACCTGGAACAGGTTCCAGGAAGTGTAGTATAGGAAAAAGAGACCCTCGAATGCAGTGAGCGAGGCGAGGAAAACGGCGTGGGGGAGAGGAGCCGACTTGAGCGCGGTAGGAAGGTGGTTCAGGTTAACGCCGAGGAAGAGCCACTGATTACTTTGATTAGCTGGTTGCGCAGACACCATGGCTACTCGATCAGACAGGACTTACCAGGCCAGCCAGGACGGGAAGAGCAGCGAGAACGGCTCCAACAAACGCGAGAGTGATAACAATAGGCGGGTTGCTGGGGTCGGTCTTGAAGATGTGGTGAATCTCAGGCAGCTTGCCGTATCTCGGGGCCTCGGCGGTGGGAATGGGAATGTTAACATCGCGCTCGATGGACAGCTTGAAAACGGAGTGGTCATAGGCCTCGGAGCTGCCGAAGCCACCGATGACTACACGAGCATCGACGGGGTTGGGGAGAGTGAGGAATTGAAGAGGGAGATCTTTTTGAGTCTGGATGGTTCGCCGAGATGTAGGGTTAGCTTGTGCCCGCGCGTGCGGAGAGGTAGCTCCCAGCTTCCAATGGAGGGGTATCATACCAATTCCAAGCGAGACTTGCCACTCTCCTTAACAGTGAAAGGGTATGAAATGTCCAATCCGCTCTGGTCATCCTTCAATAGCAGGAAGGCCTGGTGTGGTCGTTTCGCTGAGCTACCTTCTTGGGTGGTCAAGCTGAGGCGCAAAGTATCGGCACCGGTAAAAGCGACGGGATTGGCGAGGGGCTTGGAGGAGGAGAACCTGTAGAAAACCAAGGGTGAGTATTAAACTCCAGGTATCTTCCACAATGACAATTAGAAACATACTGTTCCTTGAAACCACCGTTAATACCAGCACCCTTAGGTTGTATGGCCACGGTGGCATCAGTAAATCCCCAGGCAGCTGCAGCAGCAGCAGCAGGCAGAGCAGCCGAAGCCAGCAAACAAACAGGAACCGTGGCCTGCCACAGATGCATTGTGCAAAGTTCAAGTAAAATAAAAGAACTCGGTGGACAACAATGGGAAGAAAGAAGAAGATGCGGAGTTGAAGGTGGAGAACAGAGGAAGAGGAGGATGACAGTTTGCAGAATGAAAGGCGGACAAGCCGGAGAAGTCAAGCTTAGCCCTAATTTCTTCTCTGCTTCATTCAAAGTTCCCCTTCCCCCTCCAGTCCAGCCTCATCCTGGGCACAACTTGACACTTCCAGAAGACAGAGAGTTGCCGCGATCACGCCTGAGTGATTCTGTGTGAATGGCTACTTTGATTAAGTGGCCCAGGGGGAAGACTTGATCTTCTGCGCCGAGAAATACACAACACAAAATCACTTCAGGCTGTCGACATACTAATAGGGTAATACCCTGCCAAAATCGTTGCCCTACCACCGCAGTCTTCGAACTGAGCGCCGCACTTCCTTGACGAATAAATGGTTGGATGATATTGAAATAAATGAAGAGGGTCTAAGATTTCTCTTTCTCAACTGTATGTGGTCTACTCCAGGTCTCCTTGCGGACAAGGTTGTCCGTCAACATTAATCGGCTCCAAGTGAGATTAACGCCGGGACTAATGCGTTACTTCCAATTCAGTTTCACTCAACCTCCCACACATTCCACCAGTCCACTATTCGACTACTCCCGCTCATTTACGCTCTATCATGGCTCCCAAGAAAGTATTTCGTAAACTCTTGCCTGCACCACACCATGAAACTACTACTGGTACTACTACCACCACCACCACCACCACTACTACTACTTTGACTCCTCAACGACGATCACGGAGGGTTCCAACACCGAAGAAGTCGATTGGCCAGACACCTCCAGCTGCGAAGACCCTCGACCTTACAGGTCCCACCGTACCTGATACCTCAAATGGCTTGAGCCTGCATACTCCGAAATCACCCTCTACCAAACCCGCCGCAAATGGAGATCTACAAAATGCTCTCACAGAGAGTCCTTCCACCCGTCGGAAGACATTCAAAGCTCGGCCATCCCGGTTGTCGAATGTATACACGCCAGCTAAAGATACCCCAAAGTTGACATTGAGCGAGGGAAGTCGGAAGACTCGAGGAAGGGCTGCAAAGGAAATACCCAAAGGACAAACGCCAGACCAGGAGCCCCAGGAGAATTTCGACTATATGACCTTGGATGATTTCCACCAGGACAGCTCAATCGGTGATACATCCCCGACAAGTGCAAATTCAGCTACCCGACTATCATCTCGATCTCGTAAGCCTACGACTCGTGCTATTGAAGCACTTGATTCGAAGAAGAAACCCCGCAAAAGGAAAACAGTACCCGACACCCAGGCAAGCCCTGAGCCACCATCTTCCAAGGAGCCTGCAGTTGTTCCGAAAAAGAAGGACACAAAATGGAAGCACTGGCCAGGGCCGCCAACAAAAAAGTCTAGCAGAATCTTCAACTTCATGAAGAAAAACAACCCGCCGCCTTTAATGATCAAGCTTACCCCCGATGAGGCCGGCCAAAAGCTGTACGAAATTGTTGTAGTTGCCTTTAGCACTGATTTTGTCCTGCCGTCCGATCCGGATCAATTCATCGCAAATGCGAAGAAGGAATTCGAGGAGCGCTCACTCCCCAGCGTTTCCAAACCGTCCGGGGAAGAACCAACTCTGACGAACACCACCTCGGACACCACCTCGGACCCCGCAACCAGCATCAGTGCGGGGATAACCAACGGAGAAGCAAAAGACAAAGACAAAGACGAAGACAACAGTGAAGAAGCAACTGAAGCAAATGAAGAGGAAACCCCAGAAATACCAAATTCTCCAACACCATCAATCAAAGAAATCCAAAAGCCCCAAGTACCTCAGCTCGATGCCGACGGATGGGTCGTGGCAGGCTACGCAAATGACAGCGGCGAGGAATTTCTCCTGTCAGCGCCAGACCAAGTTCCCTACCGAGCACCACACACATACGGCGACGAAAGTCTCCCTCTTCCACCCGTGATTTCTCGCTCGGAGCATCAAATCGAGACCGATAATGAACTCGGGTTCCCGCCTCTAATCGGCGACCCAAATGAGCCCTTCAACTTTCCATCCGAGTTCTCAACGGAGAACGTCTTGGAGGAAAAAGCCCGCCTCCTGGTCCATAAGAGAAAACGCTCCCAAACCGAAACTCAGAAACTTCCCAAGGCAAAGCGTCGGCGGTCAAGAAAATCCACTATCAATGGAACTCCGCCTCCGACCGCGGAAACGAAACCCAAGATTCAGCGCTTGAAATTGAAGCTGAACCCGCCAACTGAAGCGGATAAGGCATCCGGCGCCGTGGTAATGCCCGCGTCCTCTGCGCTGTCGACTCCTCGCGGCAGCACTAGAGGCCGAGCTCGAGGCCGAGGCCGCGGGAGTCGCGGCGGAACTCCACGCGGGGGTACATCCCGTGGTGGTTCGTTGCGTGGCGGTTCTTTGCGCGGTGGTTCCTCTCGCGCTTCGCCTCGAGGGGGTACACGTACGCGAGGGCGGGGTCGTGCTAAGACCCGTTGATAGTGAAATGGGCCCGGTGGCCTTTGTTATGAAGATTATGCACAGTGCGAAGCATAGCGTGGTGTTACGGATAGTTATTCAATTGTTGCTAATGAATCTGATGGTGTTATCAATGCCATGCCATATTTCGGTATTCTATCATACCTAATTTTCAATCATGTTCAATCTTCAACCCTCTTGTAGTAGATTTTTAAGGGTTAATTGATCTCGCTATGGCGAAATCTAGGAAACCTTCTACCTAGGTACCTGTATTCAACGCACACCAAGTTGAAGTTCTTGGAAGTTGTACCTACTTAGTAGGTAGTACTCATCTTATGCGCTTATGGTAAGACTTCACAGAACGAAGACGTCGATGCAACCTTTTACCTATTATTGTCCCAAGGATGATCATGCTTCAATTGGCGAAACTTCCAAAATCGATAATCTCCATGGATGCGAAGCGATTGCCACTCATTCGCACCGAATATTGAATACGCCGACTACGTGTGATGCCTTCAAGTTACAGCTCGTGATGAAGTTGTGAGATTGGGCTTTGAACTCCCGAAGGTGCTAATATGACTTAACATCAACACCCATTTCTCATGAACATGAATACCATTAGTACCTGGACTGTATACAGAATGATAGAGGTACAGAAGCAGTACCTCGCAGCCCGTAAGTGCTTAGGTAGTGGTAGAACCCAACTTGAACCCCCAGGGCTTCCAAGAGATTCAATCCTCCCTTCGCCAAATCACTGGCCTCGTATACTAATATCACCTCGCGATCCACCTCATCCCACTTTCAAATCCCATCAGGTATGGCACAATCAAGCAAGGCCCTTTCTAACGAGGCTTCCAACCCACCGGCGCCATCTCAAACGACTCAAACGTAAACCCCGGCGCAACAGTAGTACCAACAAGAGACCACTCACCCAAGCTCTGCGCACATTGCCATTCTCCACGATTTACAATAACCTGCGGTCTTTGACCCTACATGGAACCGGTTTTTAGCAAGGCCCAGACCTCCAGAACCGAGTATTTGAACAGTGCAGATAGTGGAGGAGCTTGGTACCCACCTTTTCCAACTCAATTCCCAGAATCATCTTCCGGGTCGGTTGCTCGTTATCCCAAGACAGTGAAAGTTGCAAAGGGGCACCGGCGTAGAAGTGCCAGATTTCGCTGCTATCGAGGAGCCGATGCCAGCGTGAACTGGCATCTTTGCCTTCGAGGAGGTAGTAGATACAGGTACTTAGGGAGCGGTTGTTTGGCGAGGACGAGTTGGGATCGCGGAATGTTTCGGTGTAGTATCCTTTCTCGGGGTTTGGTTTCAGGTTCAGGGTTTGGATTATGTATTCGGCTGAGTATCGCGTACTAACCATTTGGATCGTTGAATGCTTGCGGTATGAAGTCCAGGATTATGAACAGGTTCAAGAAGAGGTCACGGTTGAGATGCGCGTCGTTCAACCACTGCGAGTGCCAGTCACGGTTCAGTTGCTAGTAGTACTATCGGGATTGATGTAGCCTGAGATTTGACTTCCTGTGAATGAGCAGAATTCACAAAAGTGGTATAGCGACGGTTCGCGTGGAGATTGCCGTCGCTGGCATCTTATATGGATCCACAGCTTCAAATTGGCCGTCAGTCCCCTATGTCCACTGGTAGTAGCGTGATCGTGCGCTAACAAGGTTGATGGACGAATCAACTTATGTGCCGACATATCATCAGATCCGGATGATCGAGCAATCCTGTTACACAATTCAATGTCCATGGATCATGCCAGTACGAGCGAGCTGAAACTCACGTATTGTCGAGTCCCAACCACATCCACGGACTACCGTCGTTCGATCAACGGATGCTTACAGTGATGAGGAATCATCGATGCTTTCTGTAGCATAGTCCGAGTGCCCATACGACAGTCCATGCCTTGAATATTCAAATCAACATCCTTTTCGTGCAAGCCATCGAGCATATAGAGCATATCCCCTCCAACAATTCCAGCTACACAATAAAAGGTCCTCTCAGTCCATTTATCAAACAACCAGTGATTCTGTCGTTGAAAAACAGGAACACTCCAATGCACAACAATAACCAAAGCAAGAGGATGATGAGCCGAGATCAGATCCAGAAACTCCTCCGATAACATAACCGGCCAAGTAAAGAAAAGAGCCCAATCGCCTCTGGAAATCGGCAAATTATCGAAGAAACAGTATAACTGCGCCAGGGCAGTGAAGCAGAGTTTCTTTTCGTGAAGTGTGAATTCAAGAGCGTCGATTAGACTTGCTAGTCGTAATAGTCGGGATAGAATTGTTGGGTTATGTGATGGTCGTGGGAGAATGATCTCGGGCTGATGTTTGAGCCAGTTCATGATTATTGGATCTGTGATGTACGGACATGATACGGGTTGAAGATGGTAGAATCCGCGAAGAGCAATGAAGAGATCTCTGATTCCGTCAATTATCTCGGACGAGCTTTCGCCGCCGAGTGCAAATGGGGATGCGATGCAGAGTAAGATCTGGAAGAACGTGAATGTAAGTGTGGCAGCGGCGTTGTCGCCATTGACATGGCCCACGGATGATCTGAACTGGGAGAGAGCAGATGCATTGCTCGATCGTGCCATGCGGACATATCGGACCGCGTCATCTGGATAGAGATGGGCGCAGTGAAATGCAGTTATTGCATCCACGGAGTCCAAAATGAAGGGGTGGGCCTGGGCCTCGCGGAGTACTAGTTTCGTCCAGAGGCCATCCATATAGCTGGGAGACAGCGCTGCTAGGGTGTCAACTGTTGCCGAGACATAGTGTTGGATGTTTTTTGAGACTTGAAAGGATAGTTCTGGGTTCGCGCGGAGGCGAGATTGCGAGCATGCGGCTTTGAAGACTTCTAGGAACATGCGTGAACGGACGGAGAGCGTAAGGTCCGAGTCGTTTGATTCCTTGTAAGGTGCGGCTGCGGCCCTTGCACTTCCCTGGTCTCCGTGTTTACCTCCACGCGGAAGGGATTCCCAGGTGCAAGTGATCTTGTTTCGTTCACAGCCTACACAGCGGGGCTTTCGTTGATCACACTTCTTCCTGCGGCGGCGACAGGTTAAACACCCAGTACGAGTTCTGACACGTCGAGGCCGGAGAGTTGAACCAACAAGGGGCTCCATTGCAAGGTTTGGGGCCGATGTTCAAGTAAACTTGAAGCGAAAAAAAAAAAAGTCCCTCAACCTCGATGCATTTAAAGTATAAGGTATCAGATCGTGCATAGGGGAATCGATGAGCCTATTAATACAAAGTGGGGGCCATTTTGCAATTCAATGCGGAAGAATCAGCCATTCCATAGGATCGTGATGTGGTTGGCTGTCAGTTGGAGAATCCGGGGCAGTGCTCAACTGATAAGCGCGTTTAGATAAAAGCTGAATTTCAGCTGAAAAAGAATCGGAGCTAATGGATTTGAGCAGGGATGAAGTGTTTATTTTAGACTAGTTAGAAAATCTATACTTGAAAAAGATATCGAGCAACAGCGGCTGATTGTATTGCTTCTCATCAATTAGTGGGAGCAGTGCGTCAACGGTCTGTTGATCCAGTTGTGCAGCAGGGATAGAAATTCAACTTGAAGTTACGGCAAATGAGTTGAAAAAAGCAAGAAAATATGCTGGATATTAATGTGAAGTCAAACTGTATCAATTTATCGCGATGTACTACTTATTTTGTTGAGTCTTATCTCCAATATTCGATTGACCTGTTTTCTCATCGAGATGAGTTCTAACAGCCCATTGAGTACGGAAAGAAACTCAACCCCAATAATCAACTTGAAGACAGTTTTTGTATAGAAGACGAAATAGTGGGAATCTAAAATAGACGATGGATGACTGTGCGAACCAATGGAGCTAAATGCCGAAAATCTCAAGCTTGGATGGATCTCGACCTCATTAGGGCCACCCCCCACTGGCATGCGACCCGTCACGCGAATTGTCATATTCCAACTACCTGGGCAGACTCATCCATCGATATTTGTTACCAGATAGCAAAGCGTTCCAGAAATCGAGAACATTGAGGTTTCCCTCCTCCTCGTGCTCAGCAAGTAATTCTCTGAATTCCGGTGTGTTGCCAATGCTCTCGTTGAAGTCAATGGCGGACACAAGGTATCTAGTCACCATTACTCTTAGAGGATCGGGATGAGCGTTATAAGCAGGCGAAGTATTTGAATAAACAACTCGAATAAACTCCACCATGGCAGAAACAGATGAAGGGTGCAATATGAATTCCCTCAGCGTCTGTTGTAGCCTTTGATAGACTAGATTGCGTAAGGAATCGATCAGGTATTTGTCGGCTAGTGCGTATAGCTTAGTTTGCTCAATGAAGACCGGAGTGGAATCCTGAGAAAGTGCCGCGGTATCAGTCTTTGAAGGGCTGTTTCTTTTACTCTTCTCGTTCGACGAAAAACCTGGGAAAGGCTTTGCAAGAAATCTTTTCAAACTGAGTGTGGAGAGGATTCTTGTGCTTAATGGTAGTTTATCATTGCCGGGAATGGGAAAGGACTGCTCGCCAGTCTCTCTGACACTAGTAGAAGCATCTTCTCGGGCCTTCTTCTTGCCTTTGGACTTTTCTTTCTTCGGGAACTTCCATTTCTTAGCCGAATGAAGAGAGGAATCTTTATTGTTGACCCCTGCCAGTGTGTCTTCCCTTGGGGTCGGAGATGGAGCTGTGTAGTCACGCTTATAGGCAAATTCACATAACCGAATGAAAGTATCAAAATCAACATCTGGCCAATCAGTCTGTCTGGATGACGCTTCTATCATTGGGCCGTTCATCAAAGAGGACAGAGCTGGAGATAGCTCTGCCAGAGGCAAAGAGTGCACAGTAATCGACATCTTTTCAGGGCCAATTAGGAAGGTGAACATGGGTGAAGAGATCCATCTGTAGATGTTACCTAGGGTGCCATCTCCAACTACTAGTATTCAATGTCACTTACCGTGCAAAATTTGCATCCATATTTGATGAACGTTATGATGGGTGAGCTAGTGGCAGAGAAGGAAGGCCGGCAAGCATGAGTGCAAGTTCAAATCTTCAGGCGTCCGCGAATGGAAGAAATGAAGTGAGGGAGAAGTCATGAAAGCACTGATGCCGACATTCATACTATCACAGTCAATTCATCGGTCGGTGAAAGCCCGACTGACACTAGCAGGACAAACAGCTATTCTGGAGGCCAACCATAGTTTCTTTCAAGCGTTGGCAATAGCTCATTTTACTGGCCTAGACATAGTCGTTCTGACACACAAAGTTATGCTTGGAGATCTCCAAATCAAAAACAGCAATCGCTTTCATGGAGATGACAATGGATGTACTAAATTGCATTGTGATGGCAACTTGAATAAACTGGGCACTGTTAGAACCTTGGAATCCAACTTCCAAACACAAATAATTCCCCAGTTAACAGGTCCTCGATAATGAATTTCGAAGCTCAAAGAGAAAACCTGAAATTCCCATTTCAAAATAATGGTCCAGAAACCAAACCAATCCAACTTGAATCCAACTTGAACCAAAAGAGATGCAGCCATGTTAGCCCAGCATAAACAGTTGACACCTTAGATCTCAGGCAACAAACAACAACCTCCGCAACCGCAAAATTCCCATCACCAGCCATCATCACTCCAACCATCCATCCTTCCACGCAACAAATACATCAAAATGGCCCACAATAACAGCAATAACCAACCAAAGCCACGACTTCCGTCACAACCACCCAACACAATGCCCCGGCCAATCCAGCCCCGCCCAGCAATGCCGACAAGGCCGCAGGATATCCGGCAGACTAAGGAGTATAAGGTTGCTGCGCGACGGTGAGTTGTTCATCCAAGGGTGCGACTAGCGCTGGAAATATCAATCTGCTCTACTCTGTTCCAACCGATACCCGAACTATATACTAACTCCTGTTCCCAGATGGACGTCTACGATTGTAGCATTGCCGATTGTGATGTACACATCCTGGATTCTCTATGAGAGGAGTAAGTAGAGAACTCACCCTGAATTCGCGCGTTTGAATGTGGCTAATAGGCGTCACGCTATTAGTATACGGCGAGAAGGCTCCGAAGAAACTCATCAAGGAGTCCTCTTCTTAGACCCGGAGATTTGAATTCAAGTTTTTGGTGTTTGGAACCATTGGGACTCCGAATCTGGAGCATTGGTTCCCATGTTCCAAGGAGCAAGGGTCTCTTTCATCTTGTAACATACTACTACTAGTACTACTATTATCATTTACGTTGAATTATCGTTTACATCCAAAGTTCAAGTTCAGGTTTACGCTGCATGGTACTACTGTGTGTCTCAGGCTGTGGGACTACAAGCTTACATACTACTACTAACAAACCGCATAAGAACTTGAACCCTAGAAAACTCAGGTTTATGCGTAGTATCGTTCCATTTTTAGATCCAGCCAGCTGGGAATATAGACATAACTGCAGACTTTGACTCCCCAAACCCATCTACCAAATCCGCAGACGGAAAATGGACGCCAAATATGAGAAAAAGAAAAAAAAAAGAAGTCAAGAAACAGGTATTCGTTCCATGAAAGAAAGGGCAAATAAAAAAAAGAGAGAAACTAGTATTTCCCTTGCACATCCCTCCCTGTTAAGTCAGGGAAAAGAAAAGAAAAGAAACGACGAATCATCCGGCAACTCCCTGCATGGGTAACTGATGAATCTCACCCGAAGCAGCAGAGGCTGGAACAGATGTTGATCCACTACCACCACTAGGAGGTTTAGCACTGCGCTCACGCATCCTGCGACCTTCCATAAGTCCACGCAGTCCACGCTTCTGTAACCCAATAACACTACTCAAATCGCCCGTCCAGATTTCCCGACCGGGTCGAATATCCGTATCACGACGATGATGCGAGCGAGACGCAGATCGACTCTCACTATCACTAATAAATTCCGAGTCGGACTGGCTATAACTTGCGCTAGAAGCAGAGGTGGCTGTGCTGGCATTGCTAACGGAGTCTTCACGCTCGCCACGAGAACGGCCGCGTTGTTGAGAGATATTCGTATCGATGCGCAGAGATGGGATTCCGCGAGCGAAGTTCGCGAGATCGTTTGTGCTGCTTGAGGCTGAGATTGATCGGCCGCCGTGTTCGGTGTCGGAGGAGTCGGAGGCGTGGATTACGCTGTTTTGCGAGTTTGTGGCTTCGGATACGGCGATTGAGCCGTTGCGGCCTTGGGCGCCGTTGAGCGCTTCGAGGGTTCCGCCTAGACCGCTGGTGAATCCGGTGCCGCGGCCGCCTCCGGCTGCCATTGCGGCGGCGTTGAAGACGGCTGCGGCGTTGCGACCGTCTAGGACTTGGTGGAGGCGTTCAACGGTTGCTTCGAGGAGGCCGTTAACTTGGTAAGGACGGGCGAGTTGCAGGAGGGAGCAGAGGATTTGCGGAGTGCAGAGAGAGGAGCCGCGAGGGGGGATGGCGGAGGTGTAGAGGTATTGAACGAGGACTTGGAGGGTGAGGATGGTGTGGGGGAGATATAGCACTCGAGGTCGGGAGGTTGGGGTAAGGCTGTGAGCGGAGGGAGCTTCGAGGTTTTCCAAGAGTGCTTTCGATGGCACGGAGGGGTTGATTAGCGTGGTAGCATTGGAGTAGCTGCTGTTCTGGCCGATCGATGGGGTAATGGTGATGCTGGAGTTTCGGCTGGGATGCATTTGAGCTGGACGGAGAGTGGCACCACCAGCAATCTCATCTTCGGAAGATTCGCGCAGAAGTTGAATGAAATAAGGACCCCATCTGCGAGCGAGGACACGGGAGTTGACGGGGATGCGCTCTCCCCCAACAGCCTGAAGTTCCATATCAGACATTTCGTGTAGTGACAAAGCGATCTTGCCAAGTTCATCTGAGGCAGCAGACAGAGGTCGACTCGTCGTCAACTGCATCAGTTTTTGTTGGAGAGAAGCAGGGACCGAAGGCGAGCTGTACGATTTATACCCAGACGTCGGAGCTGTGCGGGAAGGGTTGTTGTAGAGACCAAAGGCTTCCAACTCAACCATGCAGACGTGAGAGAAATTGATACGTCGGTGATTATAATCATCAACCAGGCTGCGTTTCCGATGTCCAAGAATCACGAATGTGCTGCGGCGAGGCCAAAGGATACCGCGATTCCAACTGCCGTGGCCAAAGACTGAGCCACCGGCATCAATCCGACCCCAGGTTAAGGTCTTGAGGTCCAAGGCCCATAGTGCATACTCTTGCTTGGAGGATGTAAGATAGGTACCGCTGACCACGAAATGACCGTTAATGATTCCACCATTGGGGAAACGCAGACCAGGTGGAGATGCCTGTGTCTGCATTGGACGCTCGACAAGGCGTCCATCTGGCAGGCGCACCTGCAATTCTAGCTTAACATCGAGGAAGTTGTAATTCGAGTAAATCAGCATAGGGCACCCGGGTTCTTCACTCGGCTCAATCGGCTCATGCGTTTCTCTGTCTGGGGCACCGGCTCCAATCTCCGAGACATCCATACCAACTAAAGGCGCAACAACGCTGCGGTAAGCACCACAACTGCGGCCAAGAGGGCTGGTATTAGTCCACTTCAGACTGCGAAGGTTGAACACGCTGATCTGTTCAATGTAGTGATTCGAGCTGTCCTGGCCACCGACAACCACCATCTCCGCGCCTCCAAACCCATCGATATCCACGCCGATGGAGCCCTGGTGCGGTGTTGTAGATTCTGGGTTGTGGTGAATGGCAGAAAGCGGTGCGCTGGCCGAGGTGAAACTAGCACTGGATGGCATGATGGTCGCGCAGTGGGCATATCTGCCCTGGGGTGACTCATGGGCCGCAACGCGAGTCCACCTCCGCGAAGGTACATCGAAGATATGAATATCAGACATAACAACCACCTCCGACTGCGTCTCTGCGGAGCCCGGATTCGAGGGATCGCGAGGGGTCCCTGGCGCAGGAGACATACCTCCATAGGCGACTAATTTATTATCACCAAGAGCGCAGACACTGTGGAAATAACGGGGAGGCGGAATATCGCCAATCGCATCGACCTTGATCCAGTGCCGACGGATGAGATCCAATTCATAGAGATCAGACGTCAACTGAGGACGACTCCTCGAAAGCACCCGGCCACCAAAGACATACAACTTGTCGCCCAAGATCGTAGTGGTCGCGCCCACAAGGGGGTGAGGCTCCTTGCCAGTAGTGCGACGGACATTGCATACCAGGCCTGACAGGTTGATCGGTCCGGAAGAGGGTTGTTGGTTGAGAGGTGGTGACATTCCAGGCGCAGTAGACTCGTCACGACCAGCATCCATGAAGCCCAGACTGGACTGGCTTCTAGACATCATCGTGGACAGGGATTCCCCACCAGGAGGGGAATTCCGAATGTAGGGGTATCGTGGATCGTTGACGTTTCCCCTTTCTCGTGCGTTATTCGGATAATGATGGTGAATATTCTCGCATAAGACAGATTGCCACTGTTCCCCCTTTTCACTTCTTTCTTCTTTTCTCTTCTGGCCCCCTTCCCTTGTTATGTGTTGTGTTTTGTGGGCGTGTAACGGTGCAGATGTGGGCCGATGATCGAAGGGATGAGCCTCAGGGGGGGTCCACGGGGGGCCTCGTCAGGATGGAAGAGGATGGAGGAAGGCGATAACCTCACGGCGCAACTGTCAAGCAAAGTCACCAAGAAGACCGGGGGTGAAGCAGAACAGATGATAGCCTTAACAATTAATTCCAGGACGTTGGATCGGCACAAAAAAGGCGGTCTCAACGTTTCTCCTTTCCCGTGCGGCTGGGAGGGCGGAGACTTCCGACAGGGGAAGCCTTCTAGAAGAGCCGTGGAAGGCGGGGTGACATTTGCATAGTGCAGCATAGTATACAGTTACTGTCAAAACTTGAACAACGTTGAACACACACAGTCAACTTGAGGGGAATCTTGTTTTCTATTGGAGACAATTCTACTGCTAATATTACCGATGTTGTATATCGGGCTATTTGATCATATTGTTGTCACACAAGTACAACATGCAAGCTGCGATGTCGGGCAGGAGATATCGCCGGATTCACAATTGCTCCGTGACACCGACTGCTTATTGGCGAGCACCATCTATACCACAGTGTATGCAAATTAAACTACGGAAAAACAGAAAATGTACTAATCAATCATTTCATATTGGTATCAGGCCGGGCCGTCTAAGCGGACCCGTTCAAACATAAGTTTTCTCTTTTCGCATCACATCGTAATTCTGCCATTTACTGGCTGGGGAGCTTGGTGAAGCGGAGGTAACTGCGGAAGAAAGAATTAGTATTTTGTTCCAACGCACGTTCCAATGCACATGTCATTGCGACATTGATAGTTGATAGATGACTTACGGCTTGACAACGCGAACCTCGCCGAACTTCTTCTGGGCGTCCTCGGTGGAGACGGGGGGAGGGATGACAACGTCATCACCGGGCAGCCAGTTGATGGGAGTGGTAACACCCTGCTTGTCGGTGGTCTGGAGAGCATCGATGACACGGAGGACCTCAGCGGTGTTACGGCCAGTGGAGGCGGGGTAGGTCAGGATGAGACGGATCTTCTTGGAGGGGTCGATGATGAAGACGGAGCGGATGGTCAGAGCCAGGCCCTTGGAGTCGACGTTGGTGGTGTCCTGGTAGTCGACCATGTCGTACTGGTAGGCGACCTTACGCTCAGGGTCGGAGATGATGGGGAACTTCAGCTGGGAGCCGGAGACCTCATCGATATCCTTGATCCAGCGGTGGTGGGACTCGACGCCGTTGGCGCTGAGACCGATCAGCTGGACACCACGAGCAGTGAACTCGGGCTCGAGCTTGGCGAAAGCACCGAGCTCAGTGGTGCAGATGGGGGTGAAGTCATCGGGGTGGGAGAAGAGGATGGTCCACTTGTCACCAATGAACTCGTGGAAGTTGATGGGACCGTTGGAGGTCTCGGCATCGAAGTTGGGGGCAACGGAACCCAGACGGAGGCTATGGGGGAATCGATTAGTATACAATTGGGAGAGGCCGGCATTGCTCGGGTTGAGAGCATGGTATAGATAGGATGTATACATACGGAGGAGCACGCTCAGCAGCCATTGTGATGTAGTAGAGGTGGTTGAAGGGGAGAATTAAGAGAAGATGAAAGAGAGATGGATATAAAAGAAGAAGAAGAGAAGAAGGAGAAGCAAGAGGGGAAAGCGGGCATTCAAATAGGCAACCCCTCCATTGCGCACACCATCGTACCTGCCCTCTCGAACCACTGCGACCATTGATCGACTTACCTCATCCGGCAGTCGCCATCACGCAATTGCCCACCGCTGAGGGCATAATGTCTATGATTGGCTGAAATGGAGGTGGGCTGTTTAGCGCGGAGTTAGCTGCCTCAGGCCACTTCCATATTAGCGGGAAATCCAGGGGTCCGTCGCTGCTTTAAGGTACTCTAAGGTACCTTCCCCAAACCAGGGCCATGGGATACTTTACCTTGATATCTACTCTTCACATTCCCTAGACACTTCTCAATATCTATTGATACCTCTTTGATTCTTTGTAATTTATCTACACATATTCTCTTCTTCCCTTTCATACTGACTCTTTTCTTGCCTTTCTATCGGCCGACTATGACAACTGTCAGCCAAATCGGCCGACAATCCCCCACCTGGAGCCAATGGAGACTGGACCAGATGGCGCAATTCCCTGCCTCCTCGTCGTCTATTAATCAGCTCCAATGCGAACATACAGATCAGCGGGGTCCTAGCTGCAAGAACTTTCTGACTGGGCCAATGGAAATTCGAGCCTTTTTCTGTTTAAGAGCTCAGCTGCGTTCGTCCTGAAGGTCCTCTGTCAAGTGCCAGGTCAGTTGTGTTTCGATGATGCTGCGAGAACGGAGACCCACTCGAGTGGGGCATTTCCATGAGCTTCTGTGCTTCCCCGGAGCTGGCCATGGCCACTTCGATGCATCCCTTCCTTCGTGCAGTATAAGCTTTGCGTGACTGGGGTTTTCGCATGGATAACAAGGATCATCTTATGTTGCAAAGTGATCTTTTGAAATGCTCATATATCATGAGAGAGTATACATGGATACGGTACAATCCATGGCTATCGCATAGCTGAGCCTCCAATAGAGGCGTACTCCGTACTGTATACACTTTCCTAAATAGGGTCGTGTATTCTAGAATGTCTTCAAGTGCAGCACCAGCACCGCTACTGGTAGTGATACTGAAGTAGGTAGATGCCTCATGATCCTTACTTCAGACATTGAGATTCATCGGAATTAGCATTTCAAGGTTCAACCTGATTACATGATCAACTGTTTATGAATAGTAATACAGCGACGCTAATAGTGCACAAAAAAGGTTATTCCAAATTGCGCTTCTCTAATACCACGCTGGTTCACAGCCATTCTCTCAACCCTGGAGTAAGCTTCTTTCCACTGGGGACCCCACACCCGTGGCCTTACCCAGACGCGAAAAGACTTGGAGCTGCCATTCGCAGTGATTCTCGGACTCGTGAAATTGCGTGCTGCTGAACTTCTATCTAAAGATCCAAGTCTCCTTCCGGGGTCGGCATTTATCTCCAAATTTCAACCGCTTCCTTCATCAGACCAACAGCCGGAATCTCTTATCTACCTGCCAAGGTGTCGAACGGAGGATTTTATTCCAATAGAAAAATGGCAAAAGCTTTAACTTCTACTCCAGAGCCTTGAACTTGGTCAAAAACCAACCAGGAGGCTGCTGATACATGTGTCCCATTTTGGCGTATATTGCGTTTGTCTTGGCCTCCGCCGTCTCGCTCCAGCCTCCCCAATGCTGTGATCCGCTGCTCAAACCCATTAAAAAAAGCTTGCGGTACATACTACTCTAAATCTCCATCGTTCCCAGTCCATTATGTTGATATTTCTATTTTTTGACGTTGTGCTGTGGCCGACACAGATGGGGCTGGGCACTTTTACAATCATTGCTTTCCACTTTGACAGAAATCAACAATCTTCAAGTTCAACTTGAATTCGCAGCGAATAATAGCGATTAATATGGACTTGACAGTAGTGGCAGCGCCAAGCGCGGAATACTAGCTACATACTGTAAAACATCCCGACCATGTGCTAGTCTGCAACTGACATACCCAAGCACATCATAGCACATCATGACACCCCGCGCCATCGCCATCTCAAGCCCTGCAGTAAGGGTCCCGACAACCGATCAAAAGGGCCCCGACAGCCGATAACAAGCATCTTATAAATAAGACGTTGCCGGTATTACCATGAAAGCGTAATTTTTTTCTCTTCATTTGAATTGAGGGACTCGAACTCGAACAGCGCAGGCGCAAAGAGAACCTCATTTCGTTTGCATCACATCCAGAAACAATGGGAGAGGTAGAAGCAAAGACATCCACGGTAGCAACCGTGGGCGAAGACTCTCCACAAATCCGGAAAAGAAACTACGGGACCCTTGAGCCTGAAGATGAGAGTCCTCATGTGAATAATCCATTTTTGGACCCCGATGTTGCTGAGTATTGGAGTACGGTCTATGAAAAGGCACAATATGAGTGTCGTCATGTCTTTGACCCTTCACTCACTTGGACACCGGAAGAGGAGAAGGCTGTGGTGCGGAAGCTAGATTGGAGAATTTGTTTATGGGCTGTAAGTTGCTGATCCACTTCAAATTTTGTTTTGAGCCAAGTGAGGAATGACAGTTGACCATGATTGAATGCGCAGTGTGTGATGTTCTTCGCTTTACAGGTCGACCGAGGGAATCTTGTTCAGGCAGTTTCTGATACTCTGTTGACCGATCTGGGATTAAATACAAATGGTGAGCTTGGTGATATGCCATTTATTGTAGTAGGCCCTATCTTCTAACTGTTGCCTTTTCCCAGACTATAATTACGGACAAATTGTGTTCCGCGTCTCCTTCCTATTTGCCGAACTCCCTTCGCAACTGATATCCAAAAAGCTTGGACCGGACCGCTGGATCCCTATTCAGATTGTGATTTGGTCTGTGGTTGCTATATCACAATGTCAATTGAATGGCAAAGCTTCCTTTTACGTTACAAGATGTCTGCTAGGAATGCTGGAGGTAAGTGCCCCATATCATGAGGAGTAGTAGGAGTACAATAGTACTATTCCCTTGGAGATCACCTATAAGGCCTATCTCTGACAACGCATGCAGGGTGGCTTCATCCCAGATATCGTCCTTTGGCTCTCTTATTTCTATATGTCCCGGGAACTCCCAATCAGACTAAGGTATGCGCAATCATTCACAATTTTATCAAGCTCTTGCTAACTCCTTTAGCTTCTTTTGGACATCCCTCTCCGTCACCACGATCGTAACATCCCTTCTAGCCTTCGCAGTATTCCACCTCAGCGGTGTACACGGCATGGCAGGATGGCAATGGCTATTCCTAATCGAAGGCGTAATCACCCTCTCAATCGGACTAGCCTCATTCTTCATGATGCCCGCTTCAGTCGTCCAAACAAAAACCTGGTTCCGACCCAACGGATGGTTCAACGACCGCGAAGTCGCAATTGTCGCAAACCGAGTCCTCCGCGATGATCCTTCCAAGGGCGACATGCATAATCGACAAGCAATTACACCTAAGCGATTATGGAGCGCTGTCAAGGATTATAACCTGTGGCCGATCTACATGATTGGATTAGTGGTTTACATTCCGCAGTCACCAGTTAATTCATACATTACACTCACGCTGCGCTCGGTTGGATTCGACAAGTTCCAGACTAATCTTCTGACTATACCTGCGAGTGTTTTCCATATCATGACTCTGTTGATACTTACGTGGATCTCGAGTCGACTGAATCAGTGGTCGATGGTCGCTATCTTCCAATCTATCTGGACATTGCCTTGTGTGTTTGCTTTGCGGTTTTGGCCGGATGTCATTACGAATGCGTGGGGGACCTATGCCGTCGTCACTGTTCTGCTGAGCTACCCTTATTGCCATGGTAAGTCATTCACAACTTTTTTTTTTTCATTGGACTTAATCAATGCTAACTCTTTCTTAGCCATCGTGGTTGCATGGGTATCCCGAAACTCAAACAACGTCGGCAACCGTTCCGTTTCAGCCGCGCTATACAACGTAAGTCATTGCGAGCCATGCATCAAGACCACGGTGCCCTTACCCACGTGGAATATTCAGAGCTAACGCAACTATTGTTCTAGATGTCCGTCCAAGCAGGCGACATAATTGCCTATTTCATCTACAGAGACGACGACAAACCCAAGTATCGCAGAGGTAACTCTGTTCTTATCGGCATTAACATCCTCGCCATCGCGCTGTTTCTGATTGCGAAGGTATACTATGTTTATGAGAATAAGAGGAGGGAGAAGATTTGGAATGCGATGTCTGAGGATGAGAAGAATGATTATGTTAAGAGTACTGATATTCAAGGGAGTAAGCGGTTGGATTTTAGATATGCTCATTAGTACCTACCTAGGTACTAGTTCAACAAGTTGAAGTTTGAAGTTTCTATGGCTGGAGGAAGATTGAAGGAACTGAAAGCGTGGAACTTTGTAGATAATTGATATTCCATCCAATCAAGCCTCGGATTTAATTTCATGTCTTCCATGAAAGATGCTGGGTCTTGGTTCTCGGAGATTGAAACAGTAATCTTAGTGTATATTCAGAAGGTACTTCATTCTGGTAGTGATCCAAGCTGAGATTAAAATTGAACTTGCATGGCTCGACATGAAAACTTCAGTCTGATAAATCCAAGCCACCAGAAAAGGAACTAAAAGCTATGACTTAAGTTCCTCGTAAGAAAACCACTCAGTTTACCTCGATTTCTTATCTGCTTCGAAATTCCGCTTGGCAAGAGCAGCAAACTCATCATCCCAAAGAATCCGAATTCCAGCACTTGCCATTCCCTTTCCAACGCCCATAGCCAGTTTGTGAGCCTCGGGAGTTCCCGCTGCATCTCTGAATTCCTCGGTATGGAGCCCAACATTGGGAGCGGTTGGAATACTGAAGTTTCCATGGAATGACGGGACTTCGTAGCTCACATTTCCTAAAAGGTGCTGCTTAGTCTGGGATCGAAGGTATAAACCTTAAAATGAGATATTTGGAATCTTACCCATATCGGTGCTGAATGCACTGAGATGTCTCTGTTGCAGGTCACAAATGAAGTTACGTCCCTGCTCCTGCATCGCGTCGGAGAATTCTTGACACAACGCTTCATTGGGTCGGATATCGGTATATGGAGCCATCCTGCGACGAACAAGTTATTTTTATGTTGATCCAAATGTACTGGGAATGGGTGATATCCCAGGATCAGAATTGCATACGCTTCAACAATATCCAGTGTACACCCCGTCGCAGTAGCCGCCCCCTTGAAGCAGTTCTCCACGCGCTCTTTCAAAGAGTACATCTGCGCCGCAGTTTCCGAACGCACATTGCATCGAATACGACTCCGTTCCGGAATCACATTATGAGCCGTCCCTCCTTCCGGCATAATGATATTGATCCGATCACTCGGTCTAATATGCTGCCGCAATAACCCCACCGCCGTGTACGACAACGTCGCAGCATCAAGCGCATTAATCCCATCCCAAGGAGACGCAGCAGCATGAGAGGGTTTCCCCGTGAAAATGGCATTCACTCCACAAGCCGATAGACACGTACCATAAGACACACCCGCAAGATCTGGCTGGGAATGGTCAACTGGCGGCGTAGGGTGAATCATCAATGCAGCATCAACGTTAGCGAAAGCACCAGCTTCAATCAATTTCAGTTTTCCACCACCCCCTTCCTCGGCTGGACAGCCGATTAATTGGGCTCGGCCTAGAGCACAGGACTCTTTCATCGCGGCGACGGTGCCCAGGAAAGCTGCGATGGATGAGACCGCTATTAAGTTGTGACCGCATCCGTGTCCGATCTCCGGTAGTGCATCGTACTCAGCGCAGAATGTCACAACTCGACCTCCCTTGCCGTACTCTGCGAGGAAGGAGGTCTGCAAGCCAAATGCATTCTTGGTGACTGTGAATCCGCTTTTCTCTAGAAATGCAACGATGACGTCATGGGCTTGAAACTCCTTGTAGCACAGTTCGGGATTATCATGAATCTGTGGTATATCAGCTTTAGAAGAATGGGGAAATAAAAGAAGATTGTTGATCTTGGAGACGTACCTGTGAATTGACGGTGTGGAGCTCGGCTTCATAACCGTTCACCGCATCAGATATCTGTTGGGCAGCGGCCTTCAGTGAGGTAGGCTTCGATGAGGAATTCTCCATGGCTGATGAGATATGATGGACTGATATATATGCCGAGTAACTGCGACTGTGTTTATTTTATCGAGAGAGTGACGCAGCGAGTTGTCGAGGTGGGTTTATATCGAATCCAACTGAACGTTGGATCGATATGAGCTGTGGTCAATGGGCGTCGAGGAAGAGGGAAGCCAGGCAGTAAAAGAGAAGTAAGGACCCAGGTCACGTCGTTCGTTGGCTGAACTCCGAATTTATCAGAAGAAACGATGCCGGTGATTGAAACAACAATCAGTGTGGGTTCTGTTATCTCCGGGAATAGAAACAAGAGTTGAGATCGGGCGGGGATTGAAATGGATACTTACCGCCGCCCCGGCGGCAGCTCGGGAATAGGCGAGCCCACCGGCCTGGTAATGCGGGGTTCCCCGCCAGCCACACCCAATTTTTGGTGGTTTGTAGTCCTTAACTAGATTCCCTAGTGATCTAAGCCATACTACTACTATCACTGGCAGCAGCATTTGATTCGATGAATCAATGGATCAAGCAATAATACTTATGACAATATTTGTGAATTTCAAGAGCAACTGGAAGTTTCAACGATGTCGAGGAACAACAAGTCTTGTATTAGGGAGGAGGATGAAATGAACTGTTCTTTTGTGACCCTACCTTATGGTAGGCTCAAATGATATAGGATACTAAAATAATAGTGTTACAAGAATACTGGGTAGCCTGCCCCGGTCCCAGGGTCCCGGGGCATCCCATGGGATGGGATACCCTACTAAGGAAGGTACCTGCCAGTATCACGTGGTAGAATTTATTTTGACTGGACCAAATAAGGAAGGTGCCCTCCTTCCTCTGCTTCCTCTGTTTGCCTTCCTTCCACAAACTTCCAAGCTGAATTCATTCTTTGTTTACTCTCAGTGGCTCTTGGGAAATCATCAAGAATTCTTGCAGCGCCACCCTCACTCAATCCTATCTTCTCATGGCGACTTTGCCTCGCGTCGATTCTTAGCAAATCTTCTGGATCAATCATTATCAAGGTCACTGCGGAAATGTTAACTGAATTACATGTGAGCAACTTCTAATTCCAGTTGAGTCAGTAAATCCAATACTTTTCTCTAGTATTGCAAGTTGCATACAGATGGGCAACTTGAAGTTACAAATTGAAGGTTTGACTAGTATTATTAGTACTCATCGTTACCCTGGCATGAGTACGCAACCTCAAGGTAATACATACTAATCTTGCAATCAAAAGAGCTACCTTCAATCCACATGGCTTCAATCTGGACTGGTCCAATACCAGCCGGACACCATACAACAGCCCAGTCGTCCTCGTGCCCGACCCCACTGAGTTCGGTGGTTTTCCATAACCGAAGTACATCAGATCCTTTATCTTTCCACCGGCGTATAGCGCCTTGCCTGTCTCTATTGAACAATTCTACAACCAGTTGGGACCTCCCTGCAGGTACTCTCCATGAGAAGGCTCTGGCACACACTCATATCGAGGACTTCAGTTAGTTCTATGGTGCCCGAAACCTATTCATCCTTGCCTTGTATGATGAATTTGGCATGCAAGACAACAAGCAAGCTATCTGGACAATTTCCGAGTAAGTGAGACTGAACAGGTCTAATTCCATCCCAGTGCCCTTCAAGTGGATCTATGGTATACTGACAGTGCAAATTCTGATTTAGATGATATTAGTCACCTTACACAGGTCGGCTAGCTCTCGCAGACTCGCTCGCCCTTAGAGATGCTGAATCACCTCTGGCGGAGAACACGAGGTTACATACCGTGCGGATTCGTGCCTTGATATGATTATTAGAAGGAAGCACAAAGAGGCAAATTTCTCAGGATATGGTGGATTTACGGGATTCAAATCTGATTTTACATGTCCTATTCTCAAAAAGGATTTCATTTTCGTCATTCATGTTTCATAACTCTAGAATTCTCGTGGAATTTCAAGGAAACACACTAGTTGACAAGAAGTCCCGGCATTGTTTCCTCCATGACGAATTTTAATAATTTCTGTCCTTGAATACTACGCGGGAACTGTTAGGTATGTAGTAGTATATGGAGACGTAGAGCTGACGATTATAATTGTATCTCATAGTATTAGTCGCTTGAGCCACAGCCATAAACCCACTTGAATCAAGATGTTTCGGTAACGAGATAAAGAATGTGAATGATTCTCTCTCAAATTTCACTACGAAGTGACCGGATCGCCTCCCTAACGATCATCTCAGACTTCTGTAACTCCTCCTTGTACTGACCTTTCTCTTCGACCACTTGATTCTCCAGCCACCAAGGCGCAATATTTTCCTCCAACCTAGCAAGTGCTGTAGCTTCTTTCCATATTTTCTCTTTGATTCCTTGCTTCGGAGTTCGCACTCCATGCTGTCCAAGCTTATCCAAGTATGCGTCATATAAAGCACTGGGCCAGTCACCTTCATTCGCCACGCTGTCATTCACAAAATCTTCCAGTTCAGTAAAGAAACCGGCAAACTCAAAGTCGACGATACCCGTGATTTTTGGAGGATATCCAGAAACTAACACATTGCGCGGGGACAGGTCGTAATGGGTGAAAAGCAATTTACAATCCCCTTTGCAGACATCGAGGTGTGGCAAGTCAGAATTGATGAAATCCCAGATCAAAGGGCTAAGATCACGAATGGTTTCAAAAATTTCTAGCTCCTCAAGTTTGCGCCTTCGGGCCTCGAGTCGATGGTAGTGGAAATTGCTAGTATCCAGGGAAGTATTTTGATCACCAGCACTGTAAGCTTCGATGCCGAAAATGGGCATTTTGGAGGATGGTGTGACTCTTAGGCCATTTAAATCAAGATAACAGAGACTCGAACGCTGCTTGTCTTGGGGAAACCCACATTCCAGGTTTCCCATGCATTTCCAAGTGGGCAATGACTGTCTCCAACGGGAGACTATATCGCCTAGTTGCGTGCCGATTGCTTTCATGGCTTCTGTACTATCCAAGTTCAATTCCGATAGCGGGGTCCCCGGTACACGAGTCATGATTATCCATCCAGGATCCTCGTTTTTGATCTCCGAGTCGGGTTTAATTATTGTTCTAGTCAGCACCCCGTCCGCTGCCGTTCTGTAGATAATAGAGCCTGCATGGGACCACGCAATGGCCCTTGGTGCAGGGACTTGAGGAGCAAATTCTGTGAGAAGTTCTAGACAGGCTACCTCATTTTGACACTTGAATTCATCAAAGAATTGTCCGTTGACCTTTAAGACGAGGTCATTTACGGCTCCCTTTTGCAATCCGTGAACCATGGAGTCTTCGGAGACGTCTACCTTCAAGAAGTAGATCCGGTTGTTGAATGACTTTCCATGTCCGAGGGGATCAATCGCTGACACCTTGCAACCAGATGCGAAATCCTGGAAGATGCCGATGATAGTGTCCTTTGTCAAATGGACACCGTAAGTGGGATGATATTTGGGAGTTGTCTCGGGAGAAGCCGCACTATGCTCCATGATGGCATCCAAGGTATATAGTAGAGATGGGAAGCAGCTTCGGTTGAGATGAGCTTTGCGGAAGCTTAAACGTCTTCTGTAGGGGTACTCCCTTTTCTTGTACTGATTGAGATAAGTGGATCATGATCCATAAAGAGTAATAATCAAGCGCACTATAAACGGTGACGGGGTCTATTTACAGTTTAGCGCATACTAGCCGGCAAATGCAGAAGGAGCGAGCCTGGACACACCAATTTTGCCGTACTTACTCTTTCTAGGCGGTGATCTATCTTAGTACTAAGTACAGATAGTTCTAATTTTATTACATGTATAACTACAATGGAGTATCTGCTATTCAAAGAGCGTCGAGGTGTCCATATTACTAGATAGTAATACTATATAGCAGGACACCGAAGTGGGCAGGGATAGAACTTTCGAGTACTAAAAAGCATGACATTGTCGAAAACTTTGTATGAGATGTATAGAGTAGTAGTTACTAGTAGTAGCACTGCCAGCATAAAGCAAAAATCAGGGTTTATTATACTTTCTCTTATAGTATCTTCAAAATATTTGATAGATTCATTGAAAGAAGGCTGTAGTGCAGTTTCAATTCACTATTTTCAAAAGTGTACAGTACTAGGTACTATTTCAAAGACTACATAGCAAACTTGAACTTTCTATCTTCCCCCTTGAATCAAACAGTCGCGGTCTGATGTATGCTTTACTATTATGAGTAGTAGATAACCTGAGCTTGTAGTAGTACTGTACGATAATGACTCAAAGTACTAGTACGTCTAAGTACTAGTAGTAACTTAGTAAATATTTCTTGCTTGTCTGCCTATCTAGTAGGTAGGTACTATGCTTCAACTGTTTGAAGTCATGAATTTCACCCCTGCTACTACCACTAGCACCCGACTCATGTTTGCTACTAATTCACTCCTTGCTCAGTGATCATAAAAACTGGTGTGTTCATGTGAATTATCGTCAAAGGCCTATTTATTCAAGATTTAGTATTTACTCAGCGTTTTTCGGTGGGAGAAAGGGAACTTTAGAAGTCCCGGCCCAATGCCCAGGTGCCAGGGATATTGAAGTCTCAGTTCAATTTACCACCTAACAACTTCACCTTGAAGGTTGTGATTTTTCAAAATTCTATCACTACAATACTATTACCTACTGACTACTACTAGGTATCCACGAAAAAGGCCAACTTCAAATGAACTCAGTCAACAATTATCTTGACATCGCGAGACGGCCCCTGAAATCATATCATGCCATGCTTTGGAGCTATATGATCCTTCGCTAAGAGGACTTCTCAAATTCCGGCACGCTCGGCAATTAAGTTCGAACTGTTAGGTAGGCTGTCTATGGCAGAGCGGTTGATCTGCTCGATCGACTGGAACCCAGCCTCCTCCATTAAGATATCGAATTCTGCCAGCAGACTCTTCAAGACATGGCGGACACCTGGAAGCGGAAATACTATTAGAAACATGCAAGATTGAGTTAAAAAATTTCAGCGATACTCACCATGCTCTCCTGCTATACTCAGACCCCAAATCCATAGTCGTCCTATGAAGACAAACTTGGCGCCCAATGCAAGAGCCTTGAAGATATCAGCTGCACTTCGGACGCCAGAGTCGAACATGACCTGCAGCAATAGTATGTGAGCAACAACTTGCAACAATAAGAAACAAGAAGAGGGGTTTCGTACGTAGGTTTTATCGCCTACGGCATCAACGATCTTCTCGAGAGCATCAAGGCTAGCAATAGCACCGTCCACCTGACGACCCGCATGGTTTGTCACCACAATTCCGTCAATTCCGCTAGTACAACATCGTCAGTATTATAATCCAAAAGCCCCTTGCTCGAGCGCCACAGAATCAACTTACAGCTCAACACATTTCTGAGCCGCCTCCACACCTTGAATTCCCTTCAGGCAGAATGGCCTACCCCCACTTATCCGCTTCCACTGCTCCATCGTCCACCGAACCTTCTCCCAAGTATGAGCACGACCATGCCAAATATTCTCATCAATCCATTTAGCACCAGCCTCCTTAGGATTCTTCTTCGGATCAATACCAGCCTCTTCAAGCCTCTTCAAAAACACCGGGTCTTGCAGCGCAATATCACCAGCTCCGTGGTCATGGTAGAAAGCATAGTTGCCAGTGAAAACGTCATTGTGTCGCCACCCGAGAGACCAAGTATCAGTAGTCAACATGCAAGCGTCGTACCCGGAATCCCAAGCACGCTGCAACATTGACAAACAGACTTCATCATCGTGGCTCTGGTAGAGCTGGAAAAATCTTGGACCTTGGCCGTTGGCTTTGCCGACGTCTTCGATGCTATAGCTTCCCGCGGAGGAGAGGCAGTATGGTAGATTTAGTTCATCGGCGACCTTTGCGACTGATAGCTCGCCGGTTGGATGGTAGATTCGATTGATTCCTATTGGAGCAAATCCGATAGGGGCAGACACTTTGTGGCCGAAAATCTCGGTGGCTGTATCTCTGGTGTTGGTATCTACTAGAGTTCGCGGGATGATGCGGTGACGGTAGAATGCCTGTCGGTTGGCCAGGTGTGTCCAGGAGAGACCTGCATTGCATGAGGAGTAGTACCTAAAGTAGTAGCACAAATGGTAAGAATACTGTCTCTGGTCAAGGCTTGACAGTAATTGAGGGAGCTGGTATTATAGGAGCAACGAACCATCCAGCAAGGGATAGCTTCTCCTTTGCTAATTTTTCGATCTCGGCGGGATCTATTTTCAAGCAAAGCAAACTTTAGCATATTCCTTCAAAAATTTAAATTCAGAGTACTAAAATACCTGTGTTGAAAAGAGGATATTCTCCATTATTGGTGTTCCAAAAGGCTTCGCGACGGTAAAGTGACCACTGCGGAGTGCTTCGGGTCTTGATGTTGGGGTTGTTCGGGTCCGACATGATGTACTATGTTGATTGATCTGATTTCTACAACTAGAATTGAACGGCTTCTTATACTTTTTGAATTGCAGAAGAATGATAGATGTATTGGTATTCTCGACCGAGAAATTCGACTTGATCACACTACCCGGGATTCACGCAAGCCGTGATGTCAGTTCATGATTCACAGGCCCATTTTTTGGAACCAATGAGCGATGTAAGACTCCACATGTTTGCCTGACCAGAGTTTAATCTTAAAGGTAATCTGCGTTTCATCTTCGGTCTTCATTGAAATTGAAGATATTTATCTGTCTAAAAGAGAATGCACTTCTCTCGATTGTAATACCCTTTACAGTTACTACAGCGGGTTTGAAGAAAAGCCAAAGAACGACAGTGGCATGTCTAAGAAGTTAGATTATGCTGTATAAATCTGAGTGCACCTGCTCACTAGCTATCTTTACTAGGAGGCAGCTTTGGTCAGATTTTATGGGTACTGCCCAGGTGCTTTCTCGGCCGACTTGATGAACAATCCCAGATCAACAGCACCTCAACCTCACATCGGGCGCTATTGGTCAGAAAAGTGGTTCTGGGGCTACTATTCGCAAAGCTGTCTTTGGCAAATCATAATACTGCTCATTTTTACAACAAATATGTCCTTTTCGGGATTTCGTATCTCAATGAGCCACAGGTTCAGCAAAAGAGGCTCAAAGAGGCTCAAATGCCCATCCAGATTGAGCCAAGCCCCATCACCCTTTAGTTCCTCCTATTGGACGTGCAGTACAGTCGGGCACCTGGGGGCGAGGCGGGGTTTCTCATCTGAACAGGCGCTTAGCTTCAATCTCCAGATCATTTCTTGTGTCAATCAACATCTCAATCCGAGCTCAACCATCCCATCGCCTCGTCCGCGCGATGTCTGATCCCAAACTTTACACGGTGGGCTGGATCTGCGCCATTTCAACCGAGTATGTCGCCGCCCAGGTGTTCCTGGACGAAGAACACGAAGGGCCAAAATACTTGCCTCCTCCCGTGAGAAACGACTACACACTCGGAAAAATGGGAAGACACAACGTTGTCATCGCTACCCTACCTCTAGGAGACCATGGCATCGTCTCAGCCGCGAGAGTAGCAGAGGAAATGCAACACGCTTTCCCAAATATCCGAATCGGATTAATGGTTGGCATTGGAGGCGGA